>JAOWBP010004313.1:3044477-3104214 GCA_028571105.1 Tragopan temminckii | reverse complement strand
CCGCTGGACTCTTTCCAAGAGATCCCTGTCTTTTTTGTACTGGGGAGCCCAGAACTGGACACAGTAGTCCAGATGAGGCCTTACCAGGGCAGAGCTCCCATAACTGGGAGCTACCAACTCTAATGGAAGCATTGTTTCACAGATATACAAAGGCAAATGGATTTGGACCCTCCACTAACAGTAAAGGAAAACTGTATGAAAATTCAGGAGATGACAAACATAGCTGCATATTCACAGGCAAATTCTTTAAAATTTCATAAGCATTAGAACACTTCTGTATTGTATTTGAGACTTTCACTTGCTATGAGTAAAGACTCTGAAAAAAAAAGAATTAGAAAAAACTCCTCCTAACTCCTAGAGAATGAAGTCACTGGATCTCCGGCATTGAAAAATAATAATTTATCTTGCCCAATAAAAATTAGGCAAGAGAAAGCTGCAAAAGCATAACTATTGCTATCTATCAGGCCTTACTTTAAAACCAAAGTTCAGATGCACAGAAGACCTTATGTCTCCAGCTTGCCTTTTCATACTCTACACAACTGTTTCATAGAACCATGGAATGGCTTGGGTTAGAAGGGACCTCAAGGATCATGAAGCTCCAACCCCTCTGCTGCACGCAGAGCCACCAACCTCCATATCTAATACTAGACCAGGCTGCCCAGGGCCCCATCCAACCTGACCTTGAACACCTGCAAGGACGGGGCATCCACAGCCTCTCTGGGCAGCCACATCATGACATACTGATCACATGAAAAACTGATCAAAAAGCAAGAATACTATGTAAAAACAAGAGAAGCAGAACTTGCCAGAACTGCTAGAGATCTCCTTTTAACAGTTACAAGTGGTCTAACATTATAATTTCATTAAGTGACAAAACTTGGTAATTATAATAACAGCATAAACTGACCTGTTAACTAGTTCACCATTTTTTGTGAATTTCACTTGAATGAAAAAGATTATGTGGTAAGAAAAAGAATCACAAAGAAGAACAGAACGTAGGGCAAGCACAGGGGATATTTGCTGATGCATCAGCAATTATTTAAGTAGTACTGATTCAGTCTTAGTTTAACTTTAAAAATACTGTCAGATATTTGGTATCCCACATAAATATACATACATATATACATACCTATACATTTACAAGGCATTTTTCTGCTACCAATGTCACTTTCACATTTTTCTACAGTAACAGCTTCTCCACAACTACACATGCTTTCAAACAAGACAGCTACTGAAAGAGCTGACATGAACACTTTTATTCAGTTCAGGATGTGGTAAATTAACTGCTTGATCAATTATTACACCTTAATTTTGCAATGCCAGTTTTTCAGTAACTTAGCAGCATATTGTTGAGTACTGCTTCCAGAATCTTGAAGAAGTAATTTTTTCCAGAGGAGAGTATTATGACTTCATTGCTGGAAGATTAGCTTTCATTGTCTGCAAGTTACTGGCAGAATTTCACTGAACAGAAGTTAAAAGATTAGCTTTAAGCAGAATTTTCCACTTAGGCACATATTCATATCTTGACCTGCCTTTGTCTTAGAAATTCATATCTTTACCTGTCTTTGTCTTAGAAATTGCAGCTTGTCTGATATTCACCTGCCAGCACTTATAGTACAGATATCACAAAAAAATCCACCACATTAAGGGTTCAAATAACTGAAAACCCCTAAGCAAAAAGACTTCAACCCCTTAATATCTACACCAGATCTATATCAAACGCAGTAAAAGGATAACAGAAATAATGAACTGTCAAGAATAGACAGCTAGTCCTATCAGGTCAAATCAGGACTGCTGTATCCTTACAAAACACGAAATGTTTCTGAAATGAAGATATACAAGGCCTGGGCACAGAATCATAGGGGTTGAAATGGACCACTAGAGGTCATGGAGTCCAACTCCCTGCTAAAGCAAGCTCGCTGGAGTTGGTTGCAGAGGAAAGCATTCAAGAGGTTTTGAAGATCTTCAGAGAAGGAAAGTGCACAACCTCTCCAGGCAGCTTGTTCCAGTGGTCTGTCACTCTGAGAGTTAAGAAGTTCTTTCTCATGTTCATATGGATCTTCCTCAATTCCAGTTTGTGTCTGTTGCCCCTTGGCTTGTTGCTGGCTGCCACTGAAAAGAGCCTGGCCCTATCCTCTTGAAATTCAGATATTTCTAAGTGTTGATAAGATTCCCCCTCAGTCTTCTTATCTCCAGGCTAAACAATTCCAGGTCTTTTAGCCCCTCCTCATCACAGAGATAGAGAGATGCTCCAGGCCCCTGATCATCCTTATACCTCTTCACTGAACTCTCTCTAGTAGTTCCCTGTCTTTCCTGAAAACTGAGGAGTCCAAAACAGATATATTTACATAGCCCAGGAACAGCTACACAGAAATAACATCAGTCATCATCATGTACTAGTTATTCACACTGCATAGGAGGAATAGAGCCAGCTTGATTCAGCTGTATTTCCTCTCGTCCAGGAAACTAAGCTAAGCTGATTCTGAACCAGCACAGACACCACTATAGCAGACTGATATGTTAGAACAACTCTGGGAGATTTAGGATGTGTTTCATGCCAACAGCTATAAAGACTTTTTTTTTTTTTTAAGCTCTTCGAAGTTCTGTTTTAATGTAAAAAAAACAAACAAACAAAAAAAACCCTTGAAATGTTTATTCTAGTATCTAAAGTAAGCAGCTGAGACAATAAACCCATTAGCTAAGGTATGAGACAGATACCTTGACAACCCATTCACTTTATCAGTTGCACAATGTTTTCCTGTTGTAGCTACTTATGGAGTGGCCCTTATATTTATATGAGTATACAATCTGCTTATGAACTCAAAATGCTCATAAGGCTATTTCAATTCAGTCATATGTTATTAGCAATGTTTACAGCAGTGTGTCACATTAGTCTTCAGTCCCAGTGGCTACCTGACCCTTTAATGAAACTAGAAAGCTACTTCATACTTGCTGCAGCAGAAAAATAAATAAATAAATTCTGTATATACCAGGAACTTGATTATCAGCTTAATCATACACTGTGTGTCGCATGAACACATTTAGGAAGGTGTTCAGTCCTGCAAGAACTAAGATGATGTATGTGCCCTGAAGATACGGCCATAGGGAGAATAACTAGGGTACAACTAAATACTTATTTGTTAATACATACATGGGAGAACTTCCTAGACACAAACTCTTCATGATGAAAGTTTAGATTGTACCACATTAGATTATCTAAAATTGCTGTTTTTGCTCCTCTGATTGTTAATGACTCAGTAAAACTGGTTGGGCTTTTTTGGCAAGGATCTTCTATATTTTTAAGTCAAGACAAATTAAGACTATCTGTACAGAGGGGAGAAATAGTGCAAGTGGCCTTCAAACCACTAGTTACTTGGGGGCTGAAGGGACAGTGCTCCAAAAGGGTACAAAGATTACTTCTTTCATTGTGTCCACACATCTTCATCACCAAGAAGACAAAGACAAAACCATATTTCTTTTAATGGTATTTGTTCTGAGCTTCAGATTTCCTAGCAGGAACTGACATGAGAAACCTTTAAAACAGCACATATACATTGACACTTCATAATGACTAATAGTCATAAGACACATTTAACAAGGTAGCTTGTTAAAGATTTTATTTTTATGCAGAACATCCATGTATGTACAAGTTAAACACTCTGCTGGGAACTACTAGCTCTAATATGCGCAAACACACGTGACTAAAATCATTTGTGGATGAAATAAAATTCTTAGATGCAGCAACTCTAAAGAAAAGCTCTTCTAAATGAAAAACGCCAGGGGTACGTGAACTGTGACAACTGCTTTGCAAAAAGGAGGTAATGCCCTACACAGACTAAAGTGATATGTTTCACAGATTAATAGAAAACTCCTGGTTGTGGTTTTGTCAGATAACTTGAAAAACTTGAGATTGAATTTTTTTTTCCTTTTACAAGAAATGCATTAAGCAACTCCAGTGTATAGAAACTTACGTCAGTTCATGATTTTCTTCTACTTTGGTTACTTATCCTGATACATCAGGAAACATTCCGAAATCTTGGTGTTTACAACATGGACTCAATATAGACATAACCAGTTTTCTAGCTTCAAGCAACATCATCCCCTAGAGAAAGCCCATTGTACCCTTTGACATAGTTAACCAAGGCATAAAAACCTCATAATAGGTGTCAAGCCTGACAGTTTGTACAAACACATGTAGCAATGATAGCACTATTATAGCTGTCCAAAACAAATGTTTCCTTCAAAAGTGACCAGGTGATACCATAAAACTAAGACAACTCTTAAGTCAAAACAGTAAAAACCTCACCACCAACAAACAGTTAAGTAACTTTTACCTGAGTTCTAAATCTTTGGTTTCCAAGTCCAGTTGCCTTCTTTAGGCAAAACTATGTGGCATTTCACCACTCTGCCTTGATCATCCTGAACACTATTACTACCGTGTCCAGTTTTCTTGCTAATCAACTCAGCCAAGTGCATTCCCAATAATGTATATGTAGATAGATAGACCTGTGATCCAGCTACATATGGAGACAAGACAGAAGAAAGCTTTTTCGGAAGCGTACCTCTTGCTGTAAGATCTTCTTGTAGAAGGCAAAAAAGAAAAGTTACATGACACCACTATCTATCTACAGTGAAAACCAGAGTACAGACAGTAATCACTATTTTATCACTGATATTGAAACTAAATAGTTCAGGGACCTCAGGAAAGTAATTAACATAAAGAAATAGTCATGATTCCTTTAGACAGTATACCCAGAAATAGATGTTGGGAATCTGTAACAGATACTAAAAAAGATTTCGTTATTTATTGGTTAATACCACAGATGGCAAACTGGTTGATAAGCTTCTATTAAGGTTAGTTTTACTACCACTCTTCCTCTTCCTACAATTCTTCCATTTATCACAGATATTCTCATTACTTCAGAAAACAAATTCAACTTGAAACACTGGCAACATACAACTATACAAACAATATAAAAAAAAGACATACTTGATTAAAAGATGCCTTGCCTGCATATTACAGAAAATTCAAACTGTATATGAGCCTAAAATACTGTGGGTACACTTTAACCATTCAATAGTGGGTTCAAATTGTTAGGATTTAAGAAATACAACTCCATGCAAATATTTGCATTTTTTAGCTAAACATTTTGGTGGGTGGCCAATTTGGTGAGCAAATATAATCAAAAGTGGTTAATGCCTTAACACAAAATACTTCACAACCATTCTCTTCAGAAAACAGCTGTGTCAAATCTCCCCAAATTAATAAGAAACAACTATAGTTGAGCTGTCTAAAAATCTGTATTCATTATACAAGCTATTTTGTAACTAAGAATAGGTTCAATCACAAACTTTTTCGTATAATAAGGTCACACTGCATACATGTACTTAACGCTAGTATAGGCACATTAATTTTATAAGTCCTTCAGTGGCTTAGACAAGGCAGATGGTAAATTTCTACATGGTGTGAGGACTCCAGAGGCCCCATTTACATACATTACTGGACAGACACTCAGATAGCAATTCTTATTGTTAGAAACCTTAACAGTTAGTAAACACATACAACTTGACAGCTTTGATTTGGGCAAGAGTGCAGTTCGCACATTATGCCGCTAGGTGGCAACTATGAGCCCACTCTAGTAAATCTTCACCTCCTGCCTCTCTGATGAAAGTTTAGGGAAATTTTCCCACAAATGTGAGATTCTCCTAGAATTTACAAGAAGTTCATACAAGGACAGGAAAATTTTCCTCCCATAATTGATCCTTAAACTGATCTCTCTCTGAATGGAGTCTTAGAGTCTAAATATTTACAGCAAGACAGTTTTAAAAGATGTATTTAAAATAGATTTAAAATAGATTTAAAATACACACTTAGTAATCAGGTCTCATAGGGCAAAGTAAATTAAACTGATCAGTTAATATTGTATTTAAATATGATTTAGAGTTAAGTCAGTGACTTTCTGACCAAATTTTTGCTCGTTTGCTCCCATCCTACCAGAACTAAGTTCCTTTATATCCCAGGATATAACCAGGCTCTATTGCAAAGTTATGCTCCGCTTGCTAGAACTGATTCTTTATAGCCCAGCAACAAACGATTAGTTAGATAGCATTCAGGAAAATTCACCAACTCGACAAGGCAAATAGTTAAAAAGTAACAAGTAGAACTTCTGCCTGCATATAATTTGAAGCAGAAATTGTTCAAACTATTTCCTGACTGAATTTGGCACATAGCTTATGCCCCAACACCCAAAAGCATGTTTTCACCTGTTAGTGCAGTAAATGAAAAAATATAAGGTAAATGATATAAACCTCATTGTGACAATAGATTGTCACTGAAAGAAAGTGAATATAACATTTCAAATTTTAGTCAGTCAAAGAAGTCAAAAGGGTCTTCAGTGCAAACATAACTTCTTAAAGGTGCCATCTGGTTTAATTTTCACTCAAAACAGGTTACAATCCATATTTTCTAAGAAAGATCTATGAATCAGTGGAATTATCTCATCTACAACTATTTGACAAGAGCAATGAAGCATATTACTAAAGGCAACATTTTCCAGATGAAACAGTCCACTAATTAGGCATAAAAAGTGCTTTAATTCCTTTTTCGGAGAAGACTGCTGTGAGAAAAGACAACAAAAATGGCACCATCTGCTAATAATCCAATTAAAGAATTTCAAAGCAACAGCTAAACAACCTAGTTGTTAGTGATTTATTTTTCAATTACACCACACAGAGGTCCACATTCTTTGTAATTATGTTCTAGTTTGGAAACTACAATTCATGGGACCAAGGAGAAATCATATCATGGGGGTAACACAACAATGAGGTTTTCCCATTTTCATCTCCCATATCTGAAATGGTTTTACCACTTTCTTCTCACAAATTCCCTTGCTTGTACTTTTAGTATTGATAGATGTATTTAAATCAGAAATCTGGGAAAGTCTGATCAAAGTATAAAGTTCTACAGGAGTTTTAATTTCATATTAGTTGCTAGAACAATACCACTTTCTATAGAATAGACAGTGAATTACAGACTGACTGGAAACAGCTGGGCAGCTGAAGACTATTTCCTTGTTCACTAGGAAGTATTTCACTTTCTATTGTGGAAATTGTTGTGTGAACACTCATCATCAGACCAACTCATGCTTTACATAGTTTAAGCACATTATTTCCCAGGTTGTTATTGAAGTTACACCACACCACATTCTGATCATTTTAAGTACTGTCCCAAATCTCTACAGTCTAAAGTAGATCTCAGTTATTTCAAATAACTTTCTCTTCCAAATTGTGCTAATGCAACAAAAAATTCTGTAACTGAAAAAAAAAAAAACAAACCCCAACAGTATAGCATATTGTGAATGGTAATTTAAATACAAATTCTCCTCTTGCTCATTCTCAACTATTAACTAATTGTTAATAATCTAAATGCCTTTTACAAGAATGTTGTATTAAATAATTTTGAGATAAATGTCCTCAGTGGACCTACTCCCAAGGGAAAAAGAAGTTTCTAATAAAGCTAGTCTATCCACCACTAATGGCTGCTTTCCACATTGTACTTATTCAATTTCCTTCACTCACCTGCAGTTCTGGAAACAAGATGTCTAAGTGCAAAGACAAAGGAGGAGGCAGCCCTGAGAGCTCATATGAGTTCCAGGGTTTAGGTTAGTAAAGATCAGGAAACAACAAATTGTCTAGCAAACAAGATATGTCAGCATCTGTCATGAGTATACTGAATGCTAGATCTCCAGGACTTCTGAGGAGAGGCAGGTGCTCAACATATAACCACTTAACACTGCATATTTGAAGATGCCAGCCAAAAATATTCAACCCAATCTGCTCAAATCCATTTTACCTTATAATCTGTTGGAAGGAGTACAAATTACATAATCTTTTCCAGTTTTACGCCTCAAAATTAAATACATTTGATTCTATTCCCCGAAGGAAAAGTAAAGCTACTATCATTACAAAGGTATATAACAAGTCAGTGTAAGCACTCTGAAATAAAATAAAACCTGTGGTAAACAACTGAGTCAGTGGATGATTCCTCCTACTCCTCCCATCACATTTGAAGTTTGCCTAAAGAAAAGCCTTAATTGGAGCTTGTGTTCTAGAAGCGACTGCCAAAACACTGTGCTAGAAGGGTGTGGTTTTTAAAAAAAAATAATTTAAAAGTCCTTTCTGTGACTGACCTGAGATTGAGCAACCTGTTAAATTTAAGATAGGACTTAAGTGACATTTCAGAGTTCACTTCAGAGTTAAGCTGTTAATGCTCCTCTTTTATTTGGTAGGGCATTGCACTTGGCTTTGGGCATTGATGCAACAGGACATAAGTGGGAACAATACATCAAATCTCCACTTGGTCACTTTCACACAAGGTTGACTGACTCAGAGATTAGTATTTTAGGATTGAGCAAACCTCTAAAGAAATGTGTTACAGCTCAGTTTCATAGGAGATGCATACTAAAGACTCATCTTGAGGTCTGGAAATAATAATGCTTCAAATCTTTTATTACATTGCTTTTTAATTCAGAAAACAATAATACTTGATATCATTGAACAAACCTCAAAGCAACAAGTGCATTATATCACTAGGAAGAAAGCTTTGCTATGAAAGTGTTTCTGAAACGATAAAAACGTAGTAGTTATTTAATACAGGGTGCATTCTTCCCCTCTCATACTCCTCTTTACTGCACTCTTGCAATTAAAAAAAGCACACCACATTAGTCTGAGAAAATCAAACTTCAGCTTTATGGCTGAAGTCTCCTTTAGATTCAGAGTTACAGGTTCTGTGTTAAAAATTACTTTTGAATAATAAGAAGGTTCTGAATAGAAGATCTGCGAGGGTCAAATACTGAAAACATGCCAAGACTTGTTAGAATGGATAATGACAAGAGAGCATTTGAGATTTTAAAAAGGACAACTTACCAATAGGAATGTAGATTTGGCTGAGAGCAAAAGGGTTGACAACATGCTGAAAGTAATGACAAAAAGAGGAAATTAGACACCTTGAAGGAAATTACACACAGCAAGACAAAAGGTGCAGCCAGCCCAATATATGGTGCAACTATGAGTTACACAGTGAAGCTACTAAACAAATGTAGCTTTACGCCAAGTAAACTGTCCAATACTTCAATAGTCACTTTAGGGCTAATCATGCTTGTTGAAAAACTTAAAACAAAAACCTATCAGCTTTCATGAGATGAAGACCTCAAGAAAATGTAATATTAAAAGGACAAGTGTAGAGTCCTTCACCTATGAAGGAATAACAGTACGCACCAGTACAGGTTAGGGGATGGCCTGCTGGTTATGAGCTCTGAAGAACTTGGGGGTCCTGGTGGTTAACAGCAGCATGAGCCAGCAGTGTGCCCTTGTGGCCAAGAGAGCTAATGCTATACTAGGGTACATCAAGGAGGGAGCAGCCAGCAGAGCAAGGGAGGTGATCCACCCCCTCTACTCTGCCCTGATAAGGCCATATCTGGAATACGGTGTCCAGTTCTAGGCTCTCCAGTTCAGAAAAGACAGATCTTCAAGAGTCCAGCAGAGGGTCACAAGGATGACTGGAGCATATCCTGTAGGAGAAAAGGCTAAGAGAACTGGGACTCTTCAGTCTGGAGAAAAAGAGGCTGAGAGGGGATCTCACCACTGTTTATAAATATCCAAAGTACAGGAGTCACATTGATGGAGCAGATTGTTTTTGGTGGCATGCCACCAAAAGAACAAGGGGCAGAAACTAGAGCACAGGAACTTAGTAACACAAGGAAGAACTTCTTTATTGTGCAAGTGACAGAGCACTGGAACAGGCTGCCCAGAGAGTTTGTGGAGTCTCCTTCTCTGGAGATATTCAGGACCTGCCTGGACACTTTCCTGTGCAACCTACTGTAGGCAACCTGCTTTAGCAGGGGGGTTGGAATCAATGATCTCCACTGGTCCCTTCCAGCCCTACAATTGTGATTCTATAACATTCTGTAATATAACATTTTAGAGGAGAATATTGCTGAGTTTTTTATCCTAGATATTGAAAGTAAACTCATGTAATGTTCTTCATTTCCCATTTTGACAGTATTAGCAGCAGTTATTTTCAATTCTAACCATAAACATGGAGCAGAAGGATTATTTTAAAACAACCTGTGTTCAAAAGTTTGGATCAAGCAAGTATCCTATACCAGATATCTAATACCCTTCTACTTCCAGAATAGAAGGAAAAATCTCACCAAATAATGCGTTACATTGGTCAGACTGAAAGAAAAGTTTAAGAAAGATCAGTACCATCTAGACTACAGTAAAACTACACCCTATTTGTTTGGCTGAAGCCATCAAAATTTGACGTGGAACTTAGTTTTAATATAAGTTGCTGACTTAGAGAACATTCGGCTAATGAATAATAAGTTTTCAAATATTCTGTAAGAACATGAATACAGTTTCCTGCCTTTACAGGAAAAAGTTAAGAGCTTACCTTTTCAGAACTCCGAACTCTATACAACTGAAGTCCAAGTCAACTTTATTTAAAGGGTCTGGTCTATGGAGAAATTTACTCATATGAAAGACTGGTTCCACTCTGGTTAACTTAGACTCTCTTCCACATCTGTTTGCTCTTTGAACAAGTGAGCATATTGGAATGTCAAAACTTAACTGTAAACAAATCTCTTCAACTGATAAGATGCAGTTCAATTTCATAAAAGCTCCAACCTCACAGCAGGAAATAATTTTCTGCTACACTACACTGAGCATTACATTACTCAGCTCACACAAAGTACTTGCATATAATGGCTGAGGGAAGTTTTTCTGCACATCTTGGATTAACAGAGAATACAGACCCTGTATGGAAGAGCTTTGATCTTCTGTTGTTGAAGCCTGTATTCACTCAAAACGTTTTTAGAATATAAAAATCAAAGGAAAGTTTTTCAATAAGTTAATATGGAATTATTTAATATGTACCATGTGGGCTGCATTCTTCTGAATTCCCACAAGTCTTTTAATTAAGTCTAAATGATAAAGCAGTGAAGGTACAACTTAAAAAGGCATTAGCCAGGAAGACTTAATCTTTGCAATTAGTCATTTAATCAGAAAAAAAGGAGTCATTACAATTACCTACAAAATGACACTATGTTATGCTTATCACTTCAGGCCAGATTAGTGTTAATGTAACTAATTTCACCAAAGCTAAAGAAACATTTTTAGTAGTATTGTTGAAGCAGCAGGCAGGCAGGGAAAGGGGAAAAAATGACAAAACCTTTCAGTTGCATCACTGACTTACGCTGGATTAAATTGCTCACAGAATCACGGCATGAGCATTCGTACTTCCCACACCTTGTCTACTGACTACAGACAACCACGGCCACAGCGGGCAGACCAGTAAAAAGAGAAAAATGATAAAGAATCATCAACACACAGGAAATAGAGGTTCATGAATTTTGTTGTTCATGCAAATCATATGGCTTTGTATCTGCAGTTGTTCCCATCTCAAAGGATCCAAAAAAGAAAAAAGAAAATAGTCAAAAAACAACTCTATGGACAGATGGAACAACTTGGCTGCTGATCAGAGAACATGAATACAATCAAAATTGCTTGTATTACACATTTATTCCTAAGTATATGTACACACACACACGCGCGCACAACGCAGGCTAAAAGATAGTTACACTAATGAAGCTAAGGAGTGTTTAAAGAAAGTACACAAGATTAATGGAGACAACTGTAATTGATGGAACAGAATTAAACAGGTTCAAGACATGGTACTAGTTCTACTAATTCATATTGTCACAGAATCATAGGATCACCAAGGTTAGAAAAAAAACACTAAAATCATCCAGTCCAACCATCTACCCACTACCGATAGTTTCCCACTAAACCATGTCACTCAGTACAACATCTAAACATTTATTGGACACCTCCAGGGACGGTGACTCCACCACCACCCTGAGCAGCCCATTCCAGCACCTGACCACTCTTCTGGAGAAGTAGTATTTCCTAATGTCCAACCCAAATCTCCCCTTGGAGATGGCAACTCGAGGCCATTCCCTCTCATCCTATTGATGGTTACATGGGAGAAGAGGCCAACCTCCATCTCACCACAACCTCCCTTCAGGAAGCTGTGGAGAACTCTAAGGTCTCCCCTGAATCTCCTCTTCTAAAGAGGAAATAATCCCAGCTCCCTCAGCAGCTCCTCATAAGACTTGTGCTCCAGATCCCTCATCAGCCTCACTGCCCTTCTCTGGACATACTCCAGGGGCTCCATGTCTTTCTTGTAGTGAGGGTACCAAACCTGAACCCAAAGGTGTGGGCTCACCAGAGATGAGTACAGGGAAGTGGTCACCTCCCTGATTCTGCTGGCTGTACTATTTCTGTTACAAGCCAGGATGCCATTGGCCTTCTTGGCCACCTCAGCATACTGCTGACTCATGTTTAGCTGAGCACTGACCAACATTCCCAGGTCCATTTTTTCCACAGTCTTTCAGCCACTACCTCAAGCTGGGGATTGTTGTGGCAGGACCCGGCACTTAGTCTTGTTAAACTTCATCCCACTGGCCTCATATTTTCATAGCTGAGAACAAATAGTATCTTCTGCTTGAAGTTCAACATACGCCAAACCTCACTGAAATCTGAGGAAAACACATCTGTTTCTGTATCTAGCACAAACAACATACTCTGTAGAAAAATAATGGCACATCTGATGCATCCTACATAATTACTTCTGTTTCTACTGCACTTAAGCTGTAGTAAGACTTCAGACCGCAATTCCTTTGTGTTACCAGATATGATATTTCTAACTTATCAGGAAAAGATTTAACTTCATTTCTATCTACAGGCTGTTTATGCAGGATTTTATTAAGAGAAACTTTCATTCTACAAAACTGAGTAGCACAACAGCACACAGACAGAATGCAGTATTTCCACTGTTCAACCTTGAATAATTGAACAAAATAAAATTAAATGTAAAGGCAAAACACAAACTTGACATAAAACTAGTTAACTTAAATAGTCCCAAACATGTGACAAATAAGAAGGTTTTAAAAGACACTAAAAATTTTAAGTAGATAGGCTGAGTGCAAACCTCATTATGAACTGAAAATATGCAAAAAATATTAATGATAAAATATAAATATTGATGATAAAATGTAACTAAGTTTTCAGCAGACAGCGAAACAGAGTGGTAATCACATTCTATTTCTAGATTACTCATAAAAAAATGGAGGCAGGTAGGCTTCAGTTTAAGAGTCTGGCTTGCAATAGGAATATGTCCCACTATTCGTTACACAGACTCTAGTCTCCTAATGAAGTATTATATATTGAGCACATCAGATCAGAGAATACAAACAGTTCTTCAGGATTTTAACTGAAACGCCTTGCCTGTAACCATTATAACCATACTGTCTTTTCACAGTCCCTTTGTGCTTAAAGCCATGCTTATGACAGGAGTCAAATTCTAATTGCTTACTTTATCATAGTATCAAGTAAAAAAGAATTAAAAAAATTGAGCTTTGCACTTAGAGAAAGACAGTGACATCCAGTGGTACATTACTTAATCAGTGGCATACTTTTAAACAGCTGCTTTTGGAAATATTTGTTAAGTCCTATTAAATATTATCGTTAAAACCAAATCTAGATCCCAGCTGCTGAAGCCAGTGCACACAATTTAAAACAGGTCCTGAGACATTATATGGTCATTTAGCCACATATACCACAGGAAAAAGAGAAACAAATCAACAGGCTTATTGCAATCTTGGTATTGTTATTCTTCAATACTATCATTATGCAAAACAAATATAACTGCTAACCCAAAGTATAGAGCATTTGACTGCAAAGCCTTAACAGAAGTTATCCATATTCCCTTCCTATGATCAAGAAGAAATGACTATTTAATGAAACCTACATAACAATATTTGATAACTCCTGCTTTAAATTTCATGTGTACATATTATATGAAAAAATATATGAATTATTTAGCTACGCAAAATATCCTACCCTGATAAAGAACACAGGATAACCCATGCGAATCACTACGTTAAGTGAATCAAACAGAAAAAAAAAGCAACTGATCTGAGTTATGTTTTTATCTTCCCTGCCACTGATGTCTCCCAGAGGTCACAGTGCTCTTTAGCACCCTCATCCACGATATCAGCAGTAGGATCAAGCGCACCCTCAGCAACTCTGCAGATGACCCCAAGCTGTGTGGTGTCCCCTCATGGGACAGGATGCCATCCAGAGAGACCTAGACAGGCTGAGTGGTGGGACAGGGTAAATTTCATGAGGTTCAACAAAGCCAAGTGCAAGATCTTGCACCTCGGTCAAGGCAAACTCTGTTATCAATACAAGCTGGGGGGATGTAAAGATAAAGCACAGCCCTGTTGAAAAGGACTTGGGGGTAATGGTGGATGGTAAGCTGGACATAAGCCACCAATGTGCCCCCACAACCCACAGAGTCAACTGTATCCTGGGCTGCATCTAACACAGCGTGGACAGTGGGCAAGGAGGGGATCTCTCCCTCTGGTTCTGAGCTGAGACACCTCACCTGGAATGCTGCACCCAGATGTGGAGTGCTCAACACAGAAGAGGTGTAGACCTGTTGGAGTGCATCCAGAGGAGGATCATAAAAATGATCCAAGAGATGAAACACCTCTCCTGTGAGGCTGTGACACATGGAAAAGAGAAAGTCCTGGGGAAAGCTGACAGCAGCCTGACAGTATCTAAAGGGGCTGTAAGAAGGAAGGGGACAGACTCTTTAGCGGGGTCTGCTGTGACAGGACAAGGGGAAATGGTTTCAGACAAAAGGAGGGGAGATTTAGATTGGATATAAGGAAGAAGTTTTTACAGTAAGGATGGTGAGGCACTGGCATAGGTTGCCAAGAGAGGTGGTGGATGTCCCACACGAGGATACACTCAAGATCAGGCTGCATCAGGGGCTCTGAGCACCTGATGTAATGTAGATGTCCCTGTTCATTGCAAGAGAGTTGAACTAGATGACCTTTAAGGGTCCTTCCAACTCAAATGATTCTATTATTACTAAGAACATTCCAAGACAAACTGCTGTTTTACATCACACTGAATTTCATCACACACAACTTCAACTATATATATATATACACATAATATTGATACTTCAGCATGATATTGTAATTTTTATATAGAGATATGGTCTTTCTGAAGCGGTATGTTTGAACCTAAAAACCAAGATAAAAGATGAATTTGCCTAAGCTGGAATAGGATATCTAGACTAATTTTGACTGAAGAAACACTGTAATCAAAGCAAATGCGCTGCTTCAGGTTATACTATATGATAACTTTTCTACTTCTGACAACCTTTCAAGTCATTTATCAATGTAATTTGGGTAAAAACATTTATAGTATTGTTAAAGATACTATAATTACAAAAAAAAAAAACAGAAAAATTGGTTATGGTTCACCTTCATTGAGGCTTTTTGTGAGATTTTGCACTCAAAACTGAAGCAGTTCTTATATACTGAGATACAGCACAAATATTAACACTGATACACAATTCAATTATTTTTAGAACTTAAGAATTAAAACTAGGCTCTAAGCTGTGGATTTGCAATTAAAACTATCAATTATCATAATTATGTAGCAAATAAAAATGGGAACTAGAAACGTCAAAGCATATAATCAGGTTATGGAATGCAGGTATGCAAAGAACATATTCAGCTGGTCAGACCAAACAATTCCAAAGGAGAAATCCAACACTCACTAGATCAAAGAATAAACAAAAAAAGTTTTACTAACCTTTTCCAGAGGTTTTAGATAATGCATTGTGGCTGCTTGATGCCTAGATTTCTGCAGGTCAAATGATTTGTGGCCTCCCAGTCATAGAATGAAGTTATTTGTTTGTTGCCATTGATGATACAGTTGTAAACTGGAAAGCAGGCAGGCAGCTGAAAAAAGAAAATCCCTTACTGCACAAAGTACCTAAAAGCTCCTTGAATCGAGAAGTGTTTCTAGATTCTGACTTTTAGCGGGGAGATATCAAATGCTGTTATAAAACAAATTAGTTTTTGTCCAATTCCTATAGTTTCATGTCACATTAAACACCCCTAAACTCAGAGTAAGCCTGCTTAACCTCAAACAATATAAAAAATTTAACTGTTCACTTCACCACAAACTGGCTAACTATTTAAACTATTTAACTGCTTACTTTTCAAAAAGGGAAGGTACAGGAATTAGCATTGATGAGCACGCATTTAAATTGACCAAAAAAAAAAAAAAAAAAAAAAAAGTGTTTTATAGTAGGCCTGAAATGAGGTTCAGGTGAGAGCTAAATTGGCTTTGATCGTGAAAAAGTTAACGACTTCCAGCTTGGAATGCTGATTATACTACTTGAAATGCACAGTAACAGTACTATAATTCCCATTCAGAACATCGATAGCCTATTCTGATAATCTTTTCTTGAATCTTATATCTTTTGTCAAAACCAAGCACCGTTAAGCAAAATTGTTTTTAACATTTAAAAGTTATTATCTGAGCTTTGTTTATTGTGGAAGAGGTTCGTAGAGCGGCAACAACCGAGCGCAGTCCCTGCAAGAAATACACACGGCAAGTAAGGCAGGTAGCCACGAGGTGGTGCTGGTGGCTCACGGCTCCTGGGCAATGAGCGACTGCCATGCGGGGAGTTTTGAAGAAGCTGTAAAAGCGATGCGGCTAGGAGAACGCTGCGCTACGGTAACTATCGCGGCGGTGCAAACGCTTGAAAGGACACGGCTGCATTAAGACAGTAGTGTTGTAGATAAGTATGCCCATTAAAGCACGAGTTGGTAATGTTAATGACGATATTTGTATATTCTTATGTCACAAAATGTAAATTTTGATATTTATTTGATACTGAACTGCTTCCCCATTAAATGTAAAGTAGTACTGAAGTACTATGTTAATTAAATATCAGTACAATGGTTTGAACAAAAACTAATGTCACATAACTAATTCATAATGTGTGTAAAAATAATTTTAAAAAGATTCAGGACCAGTATTCAATTACATGTTCAACATAATGGATATTTAAATTGCTATTAAAGTACAAGTGATTTCTCTTGGTGCCACTCAAAACAAAAGATGAAATTAGAGCTGCAGTACACTGTTAAATAGTGATTTGATAAGGATTTTGGTACAGTGGTTATGAGAGTGACTGAAATTTTTGCTACCAGCTATAAATTTGGAGCTACCAGCTGGCAATTTTGTCATTCCCTATTTTGTAATTGTTGTTTTAATTGTAGATGTTTGGAAGGCTTAAAAGAAACATGCAATTTGACTTGAAGTTTGAAAGTAAGGATGAAAAGTAGGAAAAGGCAACGTGGCATACAAGATGCTAGTCCACTATAGTGTGACTTTCACCACAGCTCGGGTCTGAACTTCTTCACCTATCTCCACTGGAGTCTGTATACCTCCATAACTGGACCCCTACCTATTACATGTATCTAGGAATTTCATTCAGAGTCTCCCAGACTATTGAATATATAGTATACAAGTGATAAATCTAAATAAAAGTAATGGAAAATACCAGCTTTTATACAGGAGTATCTTGTATTTAAAATAGACTCTCTAGATAGATTTCCTGTTTATGTTCCCCAAGTAATCATGCAAAGCCTCTGAAGGCTAGTTAGCATGAAATTAGCAAGAAAACTGCAAAACATGTGTTTGTTTAGCTAACATGTCTGAAACAGTGAGATGAAGTGATTTGGATGAGGTCAGCCACTAATAGCTTAGAGTGGATTAGAAACAGCATGTTACTGGCCCTCAATCTGTTGCTGTAATTACTGAACTACGTGATTTCTTTGCAACAGAACTGAAGCACCACTGTACTTGGAATTCAAAGTAATAATCTAGAGACTGTGAATTCTATATACTTAAAGGTGAAAGTGCCTCATCTCAAAAAGAAAAAAAAGAGAAGCAGAACACTTTAGTAATAGATATCAACTTAAAAACACGGGATTAAAATTCCTCTTTTAGATGTTGCACCAGCAAATGTAACATGTTTTCAGATTGTACAAAATTTAGTGTTCTGAAATGAGGAGTAGGAATATGTCAACAAATAAAAAAGCAATCCTCATGCTTACATTGCTTAACCCCGCACGTGTTTACCCAAAATGAATTAAGCAGCCACTAATCAGATTCTCAGTAGGCTGCTAGTACTCACTTGCTTCCTATAGCATTCAGGATCTTGAGCACAGAAGCAAAACAGTTGTCAGCTCACATTATACAGTTGAGATTCACTAAGCAAAAAAATAGTAGGTAAAGATTAAGGCATATTTAACCTGATTTGTTTTTATAAAGGCATAAAGCCTCCTCTTCAGAATAAACAATTTTTGTAATTACTTCATTATTTAACACAGATTACTTACCTACTTCCATAGATAAGAATTAAAAGATGTGCATTTACATTTTATACATTCAGTGTTGTACAGTTTAAATTCATAGCAAAGTGGGACAAAAGTATTCATCTCTATCAAACTACATGCACTACAAAAGATAAACTCTCTGACCTTGTCTTTCTATGTTCTTCTACAATCACTTACAAGTAAAATCTAGCTTCCTACAAGCTAAGTACTCCCACGTTTCAAGGAATCTTTGTATGTAGCCAAACTCTAAATACTGTTATTATGCAGCTATTAGATCTTCTATAATGGTGAAAAATCTTGCAGCATTATGACAAAAACTTTGTGCCATTTGACAAATCCGTATTACAAGAAGCTTATTAGCAACTAACTGGTGCAAGTGTTTTATATTCATAACTGATAGATGTGATTTGTGAAACAGTATCAAACAGTATCCTAGTTGGTGCTAATTCAATATGGAAAACAGAAGTTCTGATAATAATTGAATGTTTGAAATGATTTTTTCATCTAGGCTCCATGTCTGTTTTCAATATCAGCTGCTAGACATGGCTGTGGGACTGAAATGAGGGAGAAGCAGCATCTGTTTCAATTGTTTGGTGATTTAACACTTAATGTTGGATAATTGATCTGATGGAGTAATCATATTAATATGTAGCATTTACAATGCATTCTACATTTTTCAAACCTACATTTTTCAAACTGCCAGGAGAACTACATGGATTTGTTAATTCAGTCACTGTTATCCTTGTTTTAAAACAAGGAAGGTGAGCCGTAGGTATCTGGAGTGGCTAATCACACAACCAATGCAGCAGAATCAGGATTAGAACAGAGGAATCTCTTGCTTCCTGACCCCGCTCTAATCAACTTGGCATTCTTGCCTGTCTAGACCATTCTGTATTTAACTATTAATCCCATTTCTATTGAAAGAAGCTAGACCCACACGCTTTGATTAAACAGTAAAAGTATATATAGTAATATATGGTTCTGACTGCCTCATTTTTATTGCCATCTTCTGTAGAGTTCTGTACTATATGCTTATTTTCCAAGCCCCAGTTATGGTAAGACATCTATTTTTGTCTCAGTTACTGCAAATAGGATTGTTACCCATGCACCTACTTACAGCCTGTTGCTTGAATTTAGCTTTGTGTTACATGAGGCATAGATCCCTAAAGGCAGAATTTGCTTCAGTGTGTTCCTATGTGGTGGCTTTTCTTGTGTATGTTAGATATTAGAACAAATCTTCCATACACACTGATGTCGTTAGAGAGGGTGAAAACATACATAAATTAATCATTTAACCACTGCTTTAAAGATGAACATTCCTTGGACTTCCTTTTAGAGCAAAGGAAATGGTACCGATGCCCACATTTTACTGTTGCTGCTTGGACTCAACCAACAGAAATGCACAATGAAGCAGTCCAGATGATGAGTTTTGCTCTTTTGTGGAGGTTATTCACAACTATGAATTCTGGGCAACATACCACTGTGAAATTCCTGCCTGGCATCCCTGTCTGGTGGAGCAAAGGAAGATGAGCAGATCCCAGTACATGCTAGGGAGAAAGGAGCAAGCAGGAGCAAGTGTAGTTAATGCCTGTGCTGTAAACTCTGCCATTTGCTGCTCAGACTTCAGGGGAATTTTGAGGATAAGTTCCACAGAGGGGAAAGCACAGTTCGGTTAATTAGAAGGCTGTAACATTTCCTCGGGGACAGCAGTCCCTGCTGAAGAATGGGATCTTCTTAACGAGGCACAAAGGAGATACTTAACGTGCTCTGCTGTCAAGACCAAAAACTCCCCTCTAAAATACTACGGGCTAGAGATTGCTCCTCTACTTTGCAGCACTCCTAGATGATTTGTAGCAGTTTCTGTATCTCCGTGCTCTTTAAACGAGGCACTGCCACATGGGGCTTTGGAGCTGAACACGATCCACGATACTGTACACCAGCTGGGGCTAACTTCTCAGAAACTCCCATTCCGTCTGCGTAAACGCACTTCTGCGCAGATACCACCCGCTCCCTCACAGACGCTTTCCCGCCCACGCTGCACATAACGGTCGCCACGGGCACGCGCCCGCTCAGGCGCACGCGCAATTCCCCTCAGCGGACTGGCGGCAGCGCGCACGCGCGCTCTCTGCAGAGCGTGGCGGGTGAGGGCGGCTCTCGCGATACTTGAGGCGGGGCGACGGAGGCGAGTTTGAACGGTGGCAGCTGTGGCGGCGCGGGGCTGAGGTAGCCGGAGGGGAGCGGCGGGGCGCGGGGCTGTCTTTTACGCGAGGCTTTTGCTGTCTGTCTGTTCTTCTCTTTCTGCGTTCTCCGGCGGCCCCGGGGATGCTGAGCGAACGGGGCTGCGCGCTGCCTGTATCGTTAACGTAACGTGACGGCCTGAGTTAGAGAGCTGAGGTAGCGCGGAGGTGCGCTGGTAACCAGAGCGATCTGTAAGGGGAAGGTCTGGCCTCAGAGACAGAATTTGCCTTGGAACTTACAGCTGTGGGTAACACCCAGCAGTGCTTGTGATCAGCTCTGTGCTTCGGTGGCTGCTGTGCGTGTGGTTTGTGTATGAGCCGTGGGGTTGGCAGTGTAAATAGAGGGAAGATACGGAAGGGAAGAAAAAGTTAAAGTGCCTTTTTGTCTCTTACCTATTATTTCTCATAAGGAGTGGTTACGTGGCTGAGTAACGGGTGTCTGGACCCTTCCACACTGAATCTGTTATAAAATATAGCCAAAAGTAAGTGACTCTTGTAAGGGCGTAAATGGAGACAGACTTCTGCTATTCCTTCTTGCCTGCCCACCTTGTTAGCTATTGATTTAACTTGAAAGACTTCTTTTCAGATCGATTTACTTAACCTCGTGTAGAACATGAAGTAGCAATCTATTCCCCATACCACACTATCGCCTTATGAACAACGCTTCCTGGTCCAACTGAGTTCATCCAAAATAGGCAGTGAAAAGTTGAGGTTCCCTGTTATCCCGAAGGCGTACTTATTCTTCTTCCTTGTACTCAGCAAGAAATTTGTGAATAGGGAACCAATGGGGTTTTTTTAAGCTTCAGTTAGAACGTTCTTTAATTTCATGACGTCCTTCTGCTGTTATTCAGTAAATGATCTATTGACAACCAGAAGAAATTGTCTTTGAAACTGCAGGAAACAGTGGAGAAGAGACTGAAGAAATGGATGGTAGCAAGGCAAATTCACAAGTGATCCCTAGAAATGCCATTGGTGCTGGAAGAAGGTGGCCCTGGCTGTAGCCCTGCTTCCCAACTCGGGAAAACAATTGCAGTGTGTCTTTCCTTTGGCAGCAGTGCCTGATTTAGCTGTTTCTCTGCTATCTGACAGCTGTCTCAACAGTGCTTTGAGTAAGATTTGCCTTTCTGTGGGGTTTTAGCAGGTGATCTCATTTCCATGAGACAGCCACGGTCATTAGGCTCTTAAGACAGGGACTGCTGTGAAGGTATCAGCAATTTGTATTTTATCGGGACTGGACAGCTGTGTTTGTTGTTTGTTCTCCAGGGCATAAAGGTTAAGCGAAGCTTAAACGGACTTCTGAAGGTGAGTTAAAAACACTACTGAAATTTAATGTAAGTCAGGGGCAATTAAATCAATTTACCTGTTATCTTCACACGTTGGAGCAAATAAGTTATTTTATTTTTTTAATTTCTGTTTATTAGGTAAGAATTAATTAATGCCCTTTGGTGCAAATGCCTGCAGGGAGTTTTGTCTAGTTTTACTTATGCTACCTTCTTGCCTTTAATAAGAATTACTTAAAGATTAAATTCTACGCAGTGTGTGTGTCTTTGAAGTGCTTACAGTGCTCTATAGAGTGCTAGAGTGTTACAGGTTCTTCTAACATGTTGTGTGTATGTCAAATCTGTATCTTTTAAGATTTATTTCAGGTTAAGGGTTAGAACTCCTATTTCAAGTACTGGAATAAGTAGACATGAAAAATTAGTTTCCGAGCTTAACATAAAGAAGAAATTAGGGAAAATTAGTACTGATTTCCATCTTGTCCCTGTAAAAGGAACTCACAGGGTTCTGATGCAGTGGTTTTCTGTCTGTTAAAATGGTATCTTTTAAAGGAAGCTGAGGAACTTTAGTGGGATTATTTTTGGTACGGCTTGCAAAGAATGAAGACATTACACTGAAAACTTACCTATAGTCTTTACTGTATTCGCAAGTGAAATTTGCTCTACATTAAGACCAGCATCTTGTGCACAGAATCTTTGTGAATGTCAGCCAGTAGGAATGAAGGATAATATGATTTTTTTTAAAGTGATATAAAAATTAGGAACATTGGCTCTGCAAAATTGACTGTAGTTTTTGTATTATTGTTACTGTGTGCTTTCTGAGAAAATGCCTAGCTTATGTGGTTCAGAAGCTGGAGTTACTTAGAGATCTCTGTTTTAATGGGATTGTTTTGTACTGCATGGATTTAGTAGGCTTAGGAGTAAGCAGTCGTGCAAGCAATTGGTGCAAGTTTGAATTGAACTTTGTTTTTTAAATATTTTGCTTGGATTCATTTTCTTCTTCTTGAAAAATTGTCCTTATCTCTTGTGTTTTGATATGAAGATAAAAAAAAATTAATGACTTTTCTAAAACTTGTGGCAGATAGATGGTTAGTAAAAGTAGGTTACCTGAACTGACTTCAGTTTAAAGCTAATAACAGTCATGAGAGACAAAGTTAAGCACTTAAAAATTTTTGTGTTAAAATTCCATACATTTTAATCTGGACTTTACTTTTTACTTTCCTTCAACTGCCTCTACCTATTTCCATGTCCTACTTGATGTCATTAGGAGGAAAACATTTGCAAGTACAACTGCCTGCATGTATCTTAAGTGTTATTGTGTGCACATGGTTTTATTTATGATAATGTGGACATCAATCACATGAATAATTGTTTTTAGCTTCTCTCTCAAGATAGCTATGTGTTGAGTATCTCTGATTCTGCTGAACTCGCTGTGTTGTCAGGAACTTCCTAGGGTGTGCAGGACTTGTTCCACCATATGCTATTCCTGCTCTGCAGTCATGACCAAGTTGACAAAGTAATCATTTTATTATTCACAGGACTGCTTGTTAGAAAGCTAACCACTTTTTGTCTTGTACTGATGCAAAAGTACACCTTTGTATCCTAATAAAGTATGGAAATACAGTGACTTTATTCAGCTGAACTGCTGTAGCAGGTTGCTATTATTGTAATTATTTTTTCTTTTCAAATTGAGGTAATAAAAGGAAGAAAAAATGGAGACAGAGACCGTTTTAAATCTTAGACAACAACTGAAAGAAGCAGAGAACGAGCGAAGGAAGGCTGCACAATATGGCTTACACTTGTTGGAGTCTCAAAATGAAATTCAAAATCAGTTGGATCAAATGCGTCGGGAATTAACGGAGAAGACTGAGGTGAAGCTTTAAACTTTAAGTAAAAGATTAAGAAGTTACTCCTATTTTCTGAAAGTCACAAGTGTTTTAAATGCCTTCTAGAATTTCCAGATGGATTTTAATTAAACTTCTTATTTTAAGTATTGGGAGGGGTTTTGATCATTGCTTTAAGATACTGAGCCCAATTTTGTCTAGCTGGGCATGGTTTCAGAGCTCATTCTGCATCAAGTGCTCAGTACCATGTAGGATTAATTACCTCTTATTTAAATGAATAGTAGTTGCTGAAGTGAGTGTGTTGGGTCTGTTTAACAATTGATTTATGTTATGCCCACCTTGCAATCTTTGTGTTGCTTAAAGCTGTAATGAAGGCTTTGGACCAGCAAGGTGGAGAAGTTGGTTTCATTTGCTGTACACACTTCAAACTTTCTAAATACCAGAGGACTCTGAATTTTAGTACACTTCTTTACAGCTTAGAAGTAGCTAAGTGTTAAAATATAGCAATATTAATTAGTCTTCCAGTCTTTTAGGTAATTGTGAAAGAAAACTGAAGTGTAAGGGATCTTTTCCACTTTGTTAAACGGCTTAATTTTGACTTGTTAATTCTCAGCCTACTCTTCAAGTCTTCTGTTTGTCTTTATTTGCTCCTAGCTGTGCATTGCTGTCTCTTCCCTTGTGCTAAAGCTAAAATGTGTATTTATCTCCTGGCCAGCTGTTGTGTTGTAGCACCCTGCTGTTGTGGAGGAGCACTGATAACTTATTTTGATTGGTTTGTCATTAGCAGGCTTAGTGCAAGAGAGGCAGTTGGAAATTACAAGTGATAAAGAAGGCATGACAGGATGATCCTTCTGTGCAGGCAACCTGGTGTGATATTGCTCTGCTGTGAAGCTGCACCCGTGGGTTGCATTCCACCACTATAGACTCGAGCAAATCTGAGCTAGGGTTGTGTGAACTAGATCAGTAAGCAACTTCACTTTCAGGGGCTGGGGGAGGGAATTGTGTGCTTTTGTATTGCACAGAAACATGTGAAAGTTGTGGTTATCCAACAGATAATTTAGTAAATGATTTCTGCATTTACTTGTGGAATTTGAGAACCAAAACAATATTCATGGATACAAATGTGAATTTTAACAATAGTTACAAGACTCTTCAAAGAAGTTTGCATGTGCTTCTGTACAAGTCCATTTAGGTATTTGATAACAGTAGACTACTTGCTTTCCATGGGTCTGCACTACAGTGTGTTGCCAAACACTGTCTTTGTTGAAGCTTGTTCTATGTATTCAAGTTAAATATGTCCTTGATAAGCAGGTGTGTAGGCTGCAGGGATGGATTTCATACCTGACAGGTCTCAGTTTTATGTTCTTCTATCTTCTAATTTGTCTTTAAGATTTATTTATTAATAAAACATCCTGCACTTGTAGACTCTCTTGGTGATTTACCTTTTCTACGTTAGTGTTTTCTTCTCCTCGTCCTGCTTAGTGACTAGCTGAAGGAAGAGTACATTGAAGGAGATATTTGTAACTTGGCATAGAGGGGGAAGATAATTAGGAAGGCATTTTTCAATCTGGACAGGCTCATAGGATTTATCACTATTTATTATCACATTTATAACTAGGGAATTTTGTCTTTACCAGGCATAGAACCCAGCTGTTCTGCAGCAGGGGGAACATTCAGTGTAGCCTAACAGCTCTTAATGCAGTTGGATTCCTTCAGTGGTAGAAATACAACATGTGAACTCGAAGTTTTCTGTGTAAACCTCTCCCTCTCTTCCTCCCCACCCTCCTAAAAATAAAAATACAAAATTTTTGAGACTGTTTCGAATAGGAAGAAACACGGTTTCCACAGAGGAGAGAATATTACATAACCCACTACCAATTCAATCATAAAAATTCACAGTGGGGGTTTGAGTTTTCCTGCTTCTTGTTAGTAGGGCACGAGAATTCCCTAAATGGAACTTCAACAAAAGGTTGAGTGAATTATGGGCTTTTAGTAGCTAGGGTCTTGGTGTAGAACCTTTACTCAGTGAATTGTTATCCATGAACATTTTTCTAGACTTATTAGCATGTTATTTCTTTCAGAAATTTGAACAAGAGAAATATTCTCTTCAGAGAGAAATTGAACTTAAGAATAGGATGTTGGAAAGCCTGAGTTTTGAATGTGATGCCCTCAAGCAACAGCAAAATGTGCAACTGGATAAACAGAAAGAACAACTTACCAGAGTTCATGGACAAGAAATCAATGACCTTAAATACAAGGTTTGGTATCTAATATACAGATAAAATGTTGCTAATAGCACTTGAAAGAGAAGTATTATACTCATGAGTTTAAATTTGCCTGGTGACAAGTATAGCAGTTGTATTGTGTAGTCATGCTTTAGTTTGCCATATAAGTTCAGCAGTTCAACTCTGAACTGAGCTTATGCTTTATTTTCAGCTACTGTGACAAAAGAGTTAAAATTATCATGATGACTTCTATTCAAATCAAAAGTTGAGTAAACACTTCAGGAAAATAAGGCTGAAGTTGTTGATTAAAGAGCAGAGTAAATGCATTCTTCAACTTGTCAAAGAATATTGTCACAGAGCTAAACTATTGGCATTGAGATGAGAGCTCATTTGGTTGATGTTTAACAAACAAATCTACATAGCTGCACTGAATTGCATCTGACTTTAAGGCTTGTTTTTAAGAGCTGACCCTTAAGTTGTGCTTATAAGGTATTTCTACAATTAGAATGTAAGCTAGAAGCATTGTGCTTTTGACTGTTTTATTATAAAAGAGTTCGCTTAGTTGTCAAATGTCTTTAAGTTGGAGAACCTGAAGGCAGAACTAGATGAAACTCGGCTCTCTGAGAAACAACTGAGACACAAAGTGGACCATCAGAAAGAAATAATTGCTGCCAAAACAGAAGAGCTACACCTGATGTCTGAACGTGTGCATGAAACCATGTCTTCAGAAATGCTCAATCTTCAAATGGAGCTCACAGAACTAGAAAGTGTGAAGGTATGTGATTTAGCAATTGATTAACAAGAATGTAAGCTACTTGAAGGTAAAAATTCTGGTTCTTTTCTCATTGAGTTTTTAATTGCTGTGTATATTTTGCTAGTTGTGTTGGCCTTGTAGTAAGAAATTATCCACAAAAAAGCCCAATAGCCTTAAATATATTTTAATACGATCCATTCAACATAATGTTTTTGCATTAATGGTAGTTATTAGCAACAAACCTTTTTGGCTCCTTGGCCTACTTTTCTTGAAACTGTTTAATAAGCTTTTTATTTCATGCTTGATTTTTGTATTTAGGCCAGTGTTGAAGAAAAGCTGAATGAACTGCAGTACAACAAAGAACAACTAGAACTCATAAATAGTAACTTACGTAATCAGCTGGAGCGTCTACAAGCAGAAAAAGAAGAGAGGGAAAAAGAAGTTGTTTCTTACTGTAATGCACTAGAGGTAATTTTATTCAACCGTGCTGAATAATCCCTGAGTTCAACAAGTAGCTGGTGCTAGATTTTCACTGAACTAAGAAGAGGAACCGTGAGGGGAGTTCTGAGAGGTGGGAGAAAAGAGAGAGAATGTATTGGCTAAATTATGCTTAGTAGATCCATGTTACTGTAAACAAGTTATTTCTATACTGATGTTCTCTTGTGGAAGGCTATCTGTGAAGATCTTTTGCATTGCAATATTCTGCCTCATAAGAGGAACTTGTAACAGGTCACGTATTTCCATTTCTGTACTATCCTGTACTACGGGGAAGAAGGTATGTGACTCAGTATCACAGGAAGGCTGATAGCCTGCATCATTGTTCCAGCTGATAACGGTCTGAGTCTTTCTATCAAAGGTTTAGTGAAGCTCTTGTCTGGAAGAGCAAGTGGAATACTAGGCCTTCGAGTGAAACAACTTTCACAGTCTTTATGTCTAGAACTACATGTACAACTAAATGCTGCGGTATGAGGTAACTTGTGCTAAATGCCTAAGAAATTAACATATTAAAACAACTTGATTAAATTATTATGGATCTGATGTATTGCATATTAAAGTAATGCTCTCTTTGCTTAAATCTAGAAAGCTCGTGAAGCTAATCAAGAGCTTCAGGTTCAGCTGGATCATGTGGTGCAGCAATCTTTGGACCCTACAAGTAAAGGCAATTCTCTCTTTGCTGAGGTACAGCTATGCCATGGGTATCTGAGAATATTCAGAGGAGGGAAGATATAATTCATCATAAGAATAGGAACTTGTTTTCAGTGCAACACCTGATTGTTTTTAACTGATCTGTCTGGCACAAGTATCTGTTCTTCAACTAATCCTTCAGTACTGAATTGTCTGGAAATGCCTGTAGAAAAGAATTTTTATGCATTTTCTAACGTTGGGGAGTGAAGTCATTAAAGTTGACTGATTGTCAAGGTGAAAGATGGCAGTCTGCAGCTCTTGGCTCTGACGAGTTTTATTCAGCTGGTAATCTTTCTTTAATGCAGAAGATAAATGTTGAAAAACCTAAATACTCTTTTTTTGAAAGCTGTTGAAAAATGGCTGAATGTTTGAGCGTTTGGCAGGGTTTGTGAACTAGCCTTTGGATAAGAGTTGAGCTGGTACTGAATGCCAGCCTTTTTTGACCGTGCTCAGTGAATGGCTTGAATTGATGCACTGTTCATATTTATTTTAAATTGCTTGTTCCAATTTAAATCAGAACAAATCTATAGTAAAACTGACGCTTTTAAAATATTATTCCAATATCAAAAGCACAAAGAAATCTCTTGTACTTTTACCAACGGCCTTCAGCTGCTTGCAGCACTATCTACTCACTGTTTATCTCAGAAGTGATGCTAATAGCCCACTGCTGATGGGAAAGCAGTATTTTCAGAACCGACATCAATTTCTAGGCACCTTCTCTTGAAACTCAGAATCCAAGTGACAACATGTTATCGTTTTCATAGTAATAATTGTGAAACGTGTTCTGTAGGTGGAGGACCGTAGGGCAGAAATGGAACGACAGCTGATCAGTGTGAAAATAAAATATCAGTCACTACAAAAACAACATGCATTCACTAGAGAACAATTGCAAAGAATGAAGGTATGATTATCACTGTAATGCTCCAGGGTTTCCTTGGGGTCTGATAAGACAATGCTTTAGAATGTAGGCTAGGAGGCCTGATTCTCTTTCAGGTATGGTAACAGCAGTCTGGGTGGATGGGTGGGGAGGAACAGGAGACATGTCATTGCTATTCAACTCAAGTAGAGCGCATCAGTCTTTTTCCAGTGCTGCTACTTTATTCTAGAATGCCAAGTTACACTGAAGGAGTTGTGCTTCCTTTAGCGGTAGTTGTTTACTGGGTAAAGTATAACAACTTCTGTCAGTCAAACTAGCTTTCAGTTTGTCTTGCCTGTTGCTTTGTTTTTTCTTAGTATGTGAGTAACTTATTTGTGTTTTAATTGAGGTTATTAGGAGTAAACAAACTTCACTTCCTCCTGTGATCACACCTTTTTCCCTCTGAGTTGCTTTCTTGGTTGTTTTCTTCCTACTTTTCCCTACACTCGATGCAAGAGCAAGAGTTCTAAGTTTTTCTCACAGCTGTTTCAGTTAGCCTGTTTTCTTAGGTTGGCAGCTTTGTAAGTTAATAAATATTGTTGAGAAAGCTAGTTAGCACAAGCTGTTCTGCAGCATCCCATTTACATTATCTTGCAAAACTGCCATCTGTTTTCATGTTGGCTTTCTAATCTCACAGTACAGCAGTGGATTCTTCGAGTTTGATCATGCATCTTGTCTGAGAACAGTGCTGAAACATAAGTGATGATAATGAGTAGCACTGCATATATAGACATGTAGCTTAACTGAAGTTGAAAGTAAGTAAAATGTCTGAGTAAGATCACTTACTTAGAATCTCCCTTCCTCCTTGTGTGGTATGGGAGACAACCATTCAGCCAGTTAGGAGCATTATATTCTGAAAGGCTTTATCTGGGTCTGAAGTAAATTGGTATCCCTGTTCTCTTAGTGTTGGTATTTGTCATTTCAATGACTCAAGCTGCCGCCCTAGATCCCTTTTAGTATCTCTTCTGTTTTGCACTGCATTGTGCTGCTGTGTTAAAACTCAGTGTCTGATTAACTGATTTCTACTTGTTCAGTAGCTGACTCCAACATTGTAGTTAACTGTGTCGTTTGAGCCTCTGTTGTCAGGATATTTGAATACGCTATTGGCTGATAACTTGTGAGGATCTGACTTAGGATCGTAGTGCAAATGCTACGCCCATAAAGGTTTCATCATGTCTGGAGTTTTCCCATAACTTGCAGTAGCCCTTCCAGTTTCTTAGTTTTTCTTTTTTTTTTTTATGTAGATGAACTGCTGTTGTCAATTTTGACAGTTAGCAAATGAGCGCTTATGTGAAGTGGAAACATCAGGATTCTACATCCTTGGCAGAAAATAAGTATGCAGCTAGTGAGGCAGTGGGGATTAAAATGCTGTGTTCCCCTTTCCTCTTGTACAAGTTGCAAGGAGGAGTTGATTGAATTGTTTTTAATTCCAGTTTGAACACGTAACCGTTAATATCCTTTATTTTCTATTTGAAATATGGAAAATGGTGTAGGGTAAATGTTCTTCTGCAGTTTTCTTTGTTTTCTGCAATCTAACTTGCTTCAGTTGATCCTTTCCCTGGGGCTTCTCCCAAGTGTCTTACAGTGTTGTTCTATCCACGTTGACTTGTCTGGTCAGAATGCTATGGTTCTCGTTAATGCCACGTTGCATATGTACATGTCTGCATGTCCTTTTTCCAGTTGTTTGAATGCCTGGTGTGCCATTTGTTACTGACTGTGTTAAGGACCTTATGTTGTGGTGCTGTGATACTACATGTCAGAAAAATCTGCTGTAAATATGAGACCTGGATACGCTTTTCCTTTTGTAACAAAAGAGGATATTTCTGTGCTTGGAAGGGTTGCATTTTGGGATAAGTATTACAGAATATAAACTTAAATTACCATCTATTCCTCAGAATTAGAAATGCAAAAAAAAAGAGTTATGTTCTTTTTTATTTGTTAGCTTTTTCTTAACTTTTTGGGGTGTTGAAGTATTTTAAGTGAGAAATTCTTCATAGATACGTTTAGCTCTCAAGAGGCTGGGCTGTAGTGGGGTTCTTCTTAACATGAAGTTTAAGTTTGCTGTGAAATGTCTTGTGTACACCTTTGGCAGCATATTTATAGACTCCTTAGTCATTGAGGAGAAAGATAGAACACCTTGGGACCATGATGAGTTCAGGAAGGCCTTATCTGTCTGGAAAATTGTTAGTATTTGCATTGTCTTAAGTTGGCACTGTTTAATTGTCAGAGGTGCATTTAAGCATCCAGTGCTGTTCGGTATTCACAGTTAGCAGCACAGGGCTTGGATATCCTAAGCTTTCAGGGAAAGAGGATAATATTTTCTGTCACTTAACCCAATGCTTGTTCTAAGGATTTATTACCCTTTTTTTCCAGCTGCAAATGGCTACCCTGCTACAGATGAAAGGTTCTCAGGCAGAATTTGAGCAGCTGGAACGCTTACAGTCAATGTTGGAGCAAAAGAACGGTGAAATAGAAGATCTTCTTGTGAAAGTGAGGCAGCTAGAAAAATTCAAGGTATGTGGTCTGTGATTAAGTGAAGTCACACAATTGGGAGTAACATATGAGAATAACTATGAAAAAATGTCATAGGGAAACTTGATCGGTATTTATTTTTTTAGGAAAGAAAAAGATTGTTTCAAATAGCTATCAGAAGTACTTGTATCTGTTGACTGATAAGAGGTTCTGAGATCTGTGGGACAGTTTTAAATCTGAGTAGCGTTTTCAAATAGCAAAAAAGAAGTGAGCCTAATTAACACGGTACTGATATGTTATTGAACACTTGCTACACCTGTAATGTCTTCAGTGTGCTGTAGACTTTTCATCTAAAAATTGTAAATGACTTTGGCTATTGAGTAACATGGCTTGTCCTTTACCTTTGAGTGACCAGCTGTTGAAGCATGGAAATAAAGACTTGAAGCAGATTTTCCGAGGGTAAACTAAACGTTCTGTGTTTTCAAGTAAAAGAGGAAGATATTATTTTACAATTCTATTTGGAAACCTTTTGGATTTGGGAGCTTGCTTCTTAATTTTCTTTCTCTCCTTTCATTGTGAGAGAGAACTGCTAGTTTCAATGCAGTTTGACACTTGTAGCAAGTTCTTCTGAGCATTCTTGTATGTTTAAATGCTTCTACAATGAGGCTTCAATAGGAAGATGCACAGAGAGCTTGACCTAAGGACTAAGCTAATGTACTTCTGAAAGTTCACTAATTAACAGCTTGATGTTTTCATTTCATGAGACTTTATATGAGAATATGGAAGAATGTAGAGCTAGTAGCAGCTCAAAAGGAGGAGAGTCTGAAGATGGTTACTACGCTGACTTGCTGCAAATGAAACTCAACAACTCAAAGTAAGTCAAATTGAGGTAGAAACTTTAATTGCACTGGAAGATACCTCTTTGTCTTCCTACTGCTGAATTTTAAATGTGAATTTTGTTTGGAGCAGTTGAATGTGTACTTGACTCTGTACCTGCTGTCTGAAAAAGAACGTCTGAATGACTGTATTTTCTTCCCACCCAGCAAGGAAACCGAAACCTTGAAAAATGAACTATCTTTGCAGAGGATGAAAGCTTTGTATGAGAGCCAAAGGGTTCTGGAAGTTGAAAGAAAACTCTTCACAAATGAGAGGCATTTGCAAGCTTGTCAGAGTGAGAACATGAATTTGCGAGTTATGCTGGATGAATTAAAAATGAAATATGAACCTGAAGGTAAGAAGTTATTTTCCATACAGAGGAAAATAACTTGGTTTTCTCAACCATCCTGCCCAATTATATGTGAAAGTAAGACACTATTCTTTAAATAGTAGCCTTTTGATAACCTGCTCCGAAACTGCTGAACTGAAATAGTGAAGCCCTGCCTTCCTCAAGAACCTTATTTCAGCTTGTATAGTAATGTGAATTTTAAGAATCTGAAGAGCACAAGTGTAGTGTTCTGAAGCTTTAGAACATAGGTAGCTAAGCACAGTGAAGTACATGGGAACAAGTATGACACCAGGCTGTGGGGTGCAGTTGGCACACCAGAGGGACAGCCTGCCATCCACAGCCCCCATTACCAATACAAATTGGGGGATGAAAGGATTGAGCACAGCCCTGCTGAAGAGGACCTGGGGGTACAGGTAGATGGGAAGCTGGACATGAGCTGGCAATGTGCCCTCGCAGCCCGGAAAGCAGACCATATCCTGGACTGCAACAAAAGTGTGGCCAGCAGGGCAAGGGAGGGGATCCTGCTCCTGTTCTGCACTGTGACACCTCACCTGGAGTACTGTGTCCAGACGTGGAGTCCTCAGTGCAGGAGAGATGTGGATCTGCTGGAACTTGTCCAGAGAAGAGCTGCAAAGACAATCCACAGAGTGGAACGCCTCTCTGAGGACAGGTTGAGAGCTGGGGTGTTCAGCATGAAGAAAGGGCTGTGAGGTGGCTTGATAGTATCCTATCAGTATCTAAAGGGGAGCTACAGGAAAGAAGGGGACAGACTTTAGCAGGGTCTTTGGTGATAGAACAAGGGGGAAATGGTGTTAAGCTCAAAGAGGGTAGATTTAGGTGGGATATAAGGAAAAAATAACAGGAAGGGTGGTGAAGCACTGGAAGAGGTTGTCTGGTGTTGTGGTTGATGCCCTGGAGACTTTCAAGGTCAGGCTGGATAAGGTCCTGGGCAGCCTGTTGTAGCTGTGGTGTCCCTGTTCATTGCAGGGAAATTGAACTAGGTGGCCCTCAGGTCACTTCCAACTTGTAAGGATTCTGTGATTCTGAGTTCTGGGGAGGTATTTATACAGGCTGGGCTAAGAACCCCTTGAGAGCAGCCCTGTGGAAAAGGACTTGGGGGTCCTGGTGGAGGAGAAGCTGGACATGAGCCAGCAGTGTGCGCTTACAATCCAGAAGGTCAACTGTGCTCTGGGCTGCATTTTAAAAAAAAAAAAAAAAAAAAAAAAAAAGGGTGGCCAGCAGGGAGAGGGAGGTGATTGTCCCCTTCTACTCGGCTCTTGTGAGGCTGCATCTGGAGTACTGCGTCCAGGCCTGGGGCCCCCAGTACAGGAAGGATGTGGAGCTCTTGGAGTGGGTCTAGAGGAGAGCACTAAGATGATCAGAGGGCTGGAGCAGCTCTCCTATGAGGAAAGGTTGAGGGAAGGCTCTGGGGAGACCTCATTGTGGCCTTCCAATACTTGAAGGGAGCCTATAAACAGGAGAGGGAGCAGCTGTTTACGAGGGTGGACAGTGATAGGACAAGGAGTAATGGTTTTAAAATGAGACAGGGGAGGTTTAGGTTAGATATTAGGAGGAAGTTCTTCACACAGAGGGTGGAGATGCACTGGAACAGGTTGCCCAAGGAGGTTGTGGATGCCCCATCCCTGGAGGCGTTCAAGGCCAGGCTGGATGTGGCTCTGGGCAGCCTGGTCTCCTGGTTGGCGACCCTGCACATAGCAGGGGGTTGAAGCTAGATGGTCATTGTGGTCCTTTTCAGCCCAGGCCATTCCATGATTCTGTGATACATGTGTAGCAGTAGTTGTAGGTATCTGTTGATGAGAAGTATCAGCTTGCTGAATGCAGGCAGCTAATCTGAGCTTTGTAATGTATGTGAAACACTTGGAGGAAAAGCTGTTTAGGAGTGTAAGTTACTGCAGATGAAGTTTTGACAAGAGGCCTACCCAAAAAAACATCTGATGACTGCCTTTCTGCAGAAACAAAGGAGTCATAGTATCTGGAGGAAGATGAGTGAGGAGTTGGTTGGACAAATTTGTTTTAGTACACTTGTCCAAACCCAAAGGCTTTAATTTTTGTTGTATTTGTGGAAGCTTATGTCAGCAGCCTCCAGAACGGTAGATCTGGTCTTTTGCAAGCCTACTTCTGTTGCTCTGCATTATTACTGATAATATTACGTGAATGCATTCTCTTGAAGGGATGTATGTTATCTCTTAATTGTTGTGAGGCCTTATGTCAGGTGAAATGTTCTTTACTGGCTTTAATGGCTGTTAGGAATGTCATGTTAGACGAGTTAGCCACAAGTTATCTTTGTTTGTGTACATAAAGTACACCTCTTCTATTTTTTTCCCTTAGAGTTACTTAAAGTCACTAAAATTAAAAAGAAAAGGGAGAAGATTCCAGTGGATGCTGCTTGTGAATATTTAGACAGCAAAAATACTCCAGCAAATGAGGCTCCTCTCACTCATCTTCCAAGTAAGGAGGAAGCTAAGATGACTTCAAATAACTTGGAGCAGATTGATTCTTCATCCAAAAAACAAGCGCTGGAAGCATCGCCAATAAATGTAGCTCTTCAGTCAATGGACAAAGCAGTAGAACCTGAAAGGGAAAGGAAGAGAGTTAAAACTAAAGATGACAGTCTTGACACCTGCACGTCATACAGCAGAAGCGGAAGTAATTTTTTGACTTCAAGTGCCCCCAGGTCAGTGTCAACTTCTGTGTATGGTCAAGGCAATCAGCACAGACCTGCATCTCTTTTCTTTCGCTGCATGAACTACGCTATCCACTTGTTTATCTGCTTCCTCAGTGTTGCATGCAGTGTAATTCCTAAGCTCCGGCTGCCTACCTTCAACCTCTCAAAACCTTTTAGAAAGATTAAAATGGTGGTTTATGAAAAAGACTCTTGAGACTGTAACTGTTCTTGAAATAATGTTAAGGTTAAAGGTGTGTGCATACTGTTACAAATGAGTTGTTTTGCTTTTCTTTCAAAAGTCTGACTGTTTTCTGTCATATAACTGCATTGCATCTTAAGGTTTTAAAGAAACCCAAACAATAGGTATCATGCTTCAGTTTCATACCTTGTTCTAGCCTTCCCCAGTTTCAGATTGAGGTAAAAGCCTAACAAAAAAAAAAAAAAAGTAATTCTTAACCCAAATAAAGCTTAAGAGTTTGCAGTATATAAGATTATATATTAATTGTGCTATGAATTCATATTAGCAAACCACTGACTTTGCTAACCTGGATGCACGATAACTTGAAATGTAACTGTGAAAACTAAGATTAAGCTCTTTTCATAAATGGAGAATGAGGTTACTTTTTGTTAAAGTGACTTAAGGCAGGAATTAGTGAACATCTAAATCCTGATAGAAGGAATGTTGTTTCTTTTTCCTCCTCGATTCCCTTTTGTCTCCAATTTATAGAAATCGTTGTATTAAACCTCGTACTCTGGGGGTAATTTCTGGGATACTTTAGATGTTTTGAGCTTGTGAATTGATAATATTTGGTAGCAGAAATAACACTTGTGTGCTTCTCTTGTTTCCTACCCCCTTTCTTCCTAGCTTTTTTCAACTTTTAAGTTGTGATTGTGCATCTCTAATGTGAGCACATAAGTACTTTAAGTTATCATTCAGGGAGAAAGCAATAGAATGTTTGTCAGGAATACACTGATAAATAAAAGGAAAAAAAAAAAAAAAAGGTCCTTTCATGCAGCTTCCTTATGGTTCATTTTCTTTGGCTTTTCATGTAACACTGATATAAGGCTGGAGATAAAAGAATTACCTGAAAATCTAGAGTGTCTTGAAGCCTGAAGCATCCCAGTCTAGAATTCTGTTTTATCTGCCTGTCCCACACAATCAAGCTTCCACAGTTTGTTTTTTATCTCCCTCCTTTAATGTGTATTTTGGCTGTTGTTTACAAGATTCCTTACTGAGCTTCCATAGCAGTAGCCTTTTTACTCATTAGATTCCGTGAACCTTCCAATGAGGCTGAGATGTGCCAAAATATTTACTCTGTTTTTAGATACTAAGTTTGTGTTTAGCATACAAAAAGCTTTCTTGATAGGTGACTTGTTACCGGACAAACTGGAGATGCTTTACTGTATCAATAAGAAACTGTCTCCTAACTTTTTTAAAAATAGCAGTGTAACTTGAGTTGGAGTTTAAATGTGTTGATTGAGAGAAATGATGTCTTGATGCTCAACGTTCAGAGGTGTTTGTTCCAGAACAGCCTGAAACGTGGTTTGAAACAAAACAGAATAAAGTTTAAAGATTGTTTAGGGTAGGACGGCATCTTGTGTTGAGGGGAAAATGTTCACGTGAATAACATTTCAGGTCCTATCAACAAATACCTTTCAGACCAGTTTGTGGAATCTAGAACGACAGCAGCTTCCGAGATGGAGAAAGGCCTGCTGCCTGAGTTCTGTACAGATCCAAAATTGCATTCAGATGGTTGATGATTTTGACTCAGATCAGTTGTTCCTGGCTGTGTTGGATGTAGTTAAGAGGTTTAAAGGAACTGCACAGTGTCGTCTTCTGAGGCAGTCTGCATAAACTGAGTGAACAAGCAGTTGATTTAGCTACAACAGTGGATGCAGGGACCCTTCCTGAGGAGGAAAGAGCAGAGAGGTCAGGCATGGGTGCAAAATGCTGAGAGGAGAGATTTATGGTGTTCTGTGTGCATAAAGGAACAGTTGTGTGAACTGAGTAGGAAAATGTAACTTTATTTTTGAATATTTTTCTGAAGAAGAAGATGAAATGTCTGCAAGCAGTAAATTGTTGGAAAAGGGTTATGTGGACTGAGGAGGTAAACCTCTTCTGAGCTGGAGCGGGGTTGAGGAAAGGAAAATGTTTTATGGCACTGATGTTTTGGAAGTATAGGAAAAGTGAGAGAGGATGAAGCTGTAGCTCAGACAAAGGTTTTAATCTGGCACACATAAGGAATAGAATGTAATAGGGGAGGGGGGAAAACATCTTTCCAACCCTCCATAAATCCACCTCCACATCTGGTTTTGAAATGATTAAGTAGAGCGAGTAAAGGGTAAATCAAGAGAGAAGATTCTGGGCATGTTTGACATTATATCATTAAAATAGGAAATCCCCAGCTAACGATCTTGATAAGTTGCCATTGAGGATTTCCTAAACCCTAACATTTTATGCTATATTAAGTAGGAAATCTTGATAAAATCTGAGTATTTGAGAAGCTAGTTTCTTAAATAAAGAATCTCTATGACTTTTATGTGATGCATGTGAGTAAAACCCTACATGGGGTCACTGCTAAATGGAAGGGGGCAAAAAGTGTGAACAAATTGAGCATGAATGTGGATCTAAAAATTGAGAGTTTGGGGGAAAGGAAAAAGTGTAATTGGCACTTGCATAATCGGTGTTGGTGTGGTTGGTAATTGTCAGCGTTTCAGTGTGCTGAGGAAAATGTGATGCTGTAACAAAAAGGCTGATGTGGTTGCTAGGAATAGTTTTTGGCACTGGAGTAGTTTTTGTGCAATAACGTGGCATGGAATGGGGCGCTGAGAAGAGCCATGTTAAGCATGGATGGGTTGCAAGCTTCATTCCTAGGAAGAGGTGTTGCGAAGGTGTTGTCATCCTAGTTGAGGAGAGATTAAGAAGTAGTTGGATGCTCAGAACGTACTGCCACTGGGAGAACATTTCCTTGCTTGAAGAAGTCTTGCTTGCCAGCCACAGCTCCAGCCTGCTGTAGTGAGGGCTCTGCAGGCTGCAGCATGAATATCTGCTCTGATGTACTCTGTGAGCAACGAGAGAACAACCTGTTTCACTGCAGTTGTTTTCATGGGCTGCAGAGGAATCTCTGCTCCGGTGCTTGGAGCATCTCCTGTCGCTTCTTCCTTACTGGCCTTTGTGTCTGCAGTGTTGTTTCTTAAGTTCTTTTCAACTCTTCTTTCCCGCAGTTGCTGTGCAGTGCTTTTTATCCTTCGCGTTATTTGCAGAGGTGCCACCAGTGTTGCCTGTGGGCTCAGCATTGGCTGGCAGCAGGCCTGTTCTGGAGCTGGCTCTGTGTAACGTGGGGCGGTCCCTGGTTTCCTCCTTGAGGTTGCTCCTGCGGCCCCTCCCCCTCCCTCCCCATCACCTTGCCACATGAATGCAGTGCACAGGCTTACCTGTTCTCTCCAATGACTTCTGGTTAACTTGAATTAGTATTTTTGTGTCATGGCTGCTCAGCATTGTAATAGCAACAATAGCAAGGTACAGTTAGGGATCAAAGGATCAGAAAGTTAGTAGCTTCTTAGGAAAACAGTCCCATCAAGAGAAGCCCATGAAATTACTGGAATCTCTTCCTTGTCAACTACTGATTCATGAAATTAAATATCCTTCTTTAGAGGGAACGGTCTGTCCCACTGTAGTGGTTTGTGAAATAAAATGTTACGCTGTGATACTTAAACCTTAAGTATAAACTTCAGTCAGTGTATGCACTTCGCCTGTGACTCAGTTGTGAAACTTGCAGCTAAACTGCTGGGGTATCAGATAGTCTTTAGAATACGACTCGAGCTTTCTTGAGGGAAGTGTGTGGGAGGAGCACTGAGTTCTGTACTCAAGCACAAGAATTGGACTGTATGTTAGAACTGAAAAATAGGAGGAGTCTTGTGATGCTTCTGAGAAGCTGCTAGGCCAAATTCCCGATGAATTTGGTGACTTGAGCAGTCAGCAGAACAGCCCAGTGACAAGTACAGGTGAGCATATGCTGAGTAGCGTTACTTTTTATCAGCTCATTGCACATTAATGAGCAGTTGTGTTTGTATCTTCAGGAGAACTGAGAGTGGAATAGTAACTTTGAACTGACTTCAGCTGTTCCCCAGGTTACAGAGAGGATTAGTTTTCTCTAAAACTTTTAGTTTAAAAATCGCAATCTCATTCCATGTATCTTCATATAATAGGGGTTTGGTTAAGGGAATGTGAAGTCTCCGCTTTGGTAGGTTACATAATTTTGAATGGTTGTTCTTAAACTGCTTTTCATTTGCTTTTCATCTTAGCAAGTGTGTTTCAAGGTTGTTTTAAATGTCTTTCTAATATTTACCGTAGGAACATAAAGTATCTGTGGAGAAGTAATGTCATGGTGTTAAGATGAGAATATTGCTAGTAAGAGTTCTATCCATGAAGATGATATTCCTTGAAATCTGAGTTAATGCAATTCCTATAACTTTTTTTTAACCTGTAGTGGAGAAAAAAACCTCTTGCCTCTAATTGCCTGTAACAGTGGGTGGATTTCTGTGATGAATACATAACGTCATGCCCTACTTGTTCTCTGACTGAAGTATATTCCTAGATGTGTATTCAGTGTGGACTTAAATTGAGGTATTTAGTGGATGACTTCAAAAGTATTGAATTTGGATTTTAAACGTATTTGAGGCTCCTGGTAACAGCAGTAGAAGTGCTTCTATGATAGGTAGCAGTCATGGTTGAGAGTATCGAAAGAGTAGGGGAGTTTTCTGGGATGCCAGAGATATTTACTGGTGTTGTCTTCATGTTCTTTATGTAGCTAGCAAAAGTACCTTTTCCAATATCACTGCCAGCCTGGGTAGTCATAGCTTCAGACATTGTAATAGCTTGATATTGCATTGGCATCACAGTGAACCACGTGGGGGAGCTGATCTAGCTGCTTGGTTTCTGTTTCCAAACCCTAAAAAGGGATTCTGACCCAGAGCACGTGGATGTTGAGGCTGTAGTTGTTTTTTTTTGTTGTTGTTATTGTTGCTGTTGTTGCTTTTTGGTTTTGCTGTTTTAAAAACAAACAAAAATGCCGAAGCTGGGAGTCCCCAAAGGGGGGTGGTGTGAGATGTTACACTTGGAAGATTGCTGGGGGAAATAAAACAAAACCATTTTTTCTTATTAATAAAATAAAAATTAAAAAATAGCTGTTTTTTTAACTCCATAAGCCTTAACAGCTGAGTGTTGTTATTTGGTTAGTTTTGGGATTTAACTGAATACATTTGATCATCTTTTCTCATGATCTGTACTGCCCATAGGCATATTTATTACAACTTGTATGTGTGTGTAGCTGAGCATTTTAAGTATAAATAGCTACGTTTTTCTCTCCTGTTCAAACGAGCAGCTGTTCAGTGTTATTGGGAGGCAATATGATGTTTTCATTGTGAATTGGATTTCCAAAGGTACTTCACTCTGTCTGCATTTGTTAGATAATTCTGTTAAAATCCTGTTGTGCAGCTTTGGAACATATTTACAGTTCTGTTTTTATATGGCCTTTCTGTTTGCTTGAAGACTTGCTTTGCATGTTAGTTGGTTTTGGGGATTTTTTTTCTTTTATAGGGGTTTCTTGGTAGAAATTCTGAAGGCTAGACACTTGGGGAAGGTGGGAGGTGGGCTTTGGGCAGAGATCCTTCAGGGGGAAGAGAGGAGTGGCAAATGAAGAGAACCGACCATAGGAATGTGGTTGGTCACAAAGTCTCTGTCTCTAAATACAGATGGTAGTGAAGCACAGACTGAAATGCAGATTAAACACTAACCAAGAGATAATTACTCAGAGTATGCTTTCTCCTTACTCCTTCCTTGAACTGGAGGTTCTTGTTGTGGGCATGCACTTACTTGGCTACTTGCAAGTTGCAGCACATGTAAAATGGAGTGCAGCTGGTGGAAAGCTGGTTATGGACAAAAGATGGGTTACCCATCAGAATCACAGGTGGGCTTCTTACAAAGCAAGTGCCAGAGCAAACATAGCTGGCTTAGGGGAGATGCACAACAAACCATAGCTGCTTTCTAATGTATTGAAACAGTGCTTATAGGAAATAACATCTCATGCCTGCACATTAGATTTGTATTGACATGTAAAGTGATGTTTAATTTGTGACTTTCCATGAACTGTTTTGCTTTTGGAACAATAATAGTCAATTGTTTGTAGGAGATTGAGAAAATATTGCTATAAATTAGTTTTAATGATATTTGTATGCCTACTAATTAAAGCATCAAATAGTTTTGAGGTCTAAATGCTTTTTAACTCTTAAACAGCACTGTGGCAATTGCCACTGTATTCCCACCTACATTCATAACAGAATTAAAACAAATCACTGGACAAATGATGTAATATTGAGCCTGAAGATAAACTTCCCACTTCATGTTTTCAGATCTTCAGGAACAAAGATAAAGCGGTAGTAATGCAAGCTTTGGTTGGAAACTAGGGTATTGCTTTTTGTGGATTCTTTTTTTGTATTGTTAATACAAAAGCTCAACTTTATCACTGTATGATGTTGCTGGGACTTGTTTTCGCTTGGAGATTGGTTTTCATGTGATGTGATTTCCTTTGCATATATGGCACAATTAGTGTGTTTTTCTTAAAGGCTGATCCCAACCACTCACCACTTTCAGTAAGCTTTATTTGCCAGATACTGCAACAGATAAGAGGCAAAAAAAAAAAAAAAAGGCAATATTGACGTTACCAAATGTGAGGAGGAATTCGATGAACACTATTTTCCCCTCTTGTTTTCTGCTTGCTCTGTATTTGCATGTGGATGCTCTCTATGCTGGTTGGCTTGCTCATTTTTGCTTTAATCTTTTGCTTTAGCTCTGTTTTTTATTAAGTAAATATGTATTTAGAATGGTTGCTTTGCCTGTAGGTTAACAACTGAATCCAGATTTGAAGCTACAGAAATGGAAGATAAGAAGGAAAATGTAATCACGACCAAGAAGAAAACACAAAAGAAAAAATACACTACATTGTATGTGTCTTCTGAGCCAACTCCTGAAACGCAGTGTGCTCAGCAATAAAACTTTCTGGAAGGAATCTGGATAATTTGGAGTCCTGCTTCAGCAGGAAATACTTCTTGCACATAAATATGCAGGTTCCTGACTTAGATACTGACTTGCCTTGTTTGATGAACGATATGGCTGCAGTAATGGGATGTGCACATCTGATGACTTCACTTCCCAGAGGACCCCTGCAAGTTCCCCAGCAGCGTGACCTGAAGTGTTGCCTGGTGCTAAGACTCTGAGCACTTGTTAGTTCTTGTTTTTTTGAATCAGTGCTATTCTGAAAGATAAGTACTTGTTATGGAAGTCACCTAATGTGATAAAGGAGGGTTAACCCCAAGCAATACCTGGTAGACAATGGTGACTAGAAGAAAGCAAAGCTGTCTGTAATTACTCCTGAATTTCTTCTATTTCCTGGATTCAGATTTCTGAATGTTTTTCCCCCCTAATATGTATCTGCACCTTCATAGTGAGGTCGGTCTGAGAGCTGAATATGTGAAACTCTCTTCACACATTTTGTGAGATGGTATTATTTTGAAACTTTATTTTTACTAATAATTAAAATAAACTTTTGCTTTTTATTCCTTCCTAAAGTTGATCTGTTGCATTGGAGACAAAATATTTTTTTCTGAAACTGCCATCTCTTTGAGAGATATTTGATAAGCAAGCATTTTGTTTAAGAAATACAACTTAATAAAAGCTGATTAAATCATGATGTGCGCTGTGTCTTTATTCTTAGGAAATGAACTGTAACATTCAGTCTTATCTATGATGTCTGTGTAATCTGAGAATCTTAATCTTGGTAATTTTATTCCAGCAGGTAAGCAGATACCCAGGGAAGAGTTCTTTTTGATGTTGACTGCACATATGAACACCATGTGGAAGAGACTGTGCTTCTCGTAGTACAAGAAGAAAACATTTCTTTCCACAATGGTTAAAGGATTAATTTTGTTTACTGTTACTATACACCGAGATGCTATTAACGTAAAATAAGCAAAGTACTTGATAGCTTCAATTAGAGGGAACCTTAAGTAGGTCGTGCATCTGTGTGCCTTAAGTGGGTATATTGCACTATAGATGGATGCCAGGGCAGTTACTTTTACATTGAACTACTGGGCATGTGACAACTGAGTCCGTAACTTGTTAGTGTCACAAGCAAAACCATGATGTTATTTCAACAAATGGCTCAAACTGCTTAGGATCATCTAGTTACCTCCAAAAAGTGTTGCGTTACTTGCACTGCTGTAGTTTATTTTGAGCATGTAGTTATCTCACATAAATGCATGCCTACCATTCTCTTGAATTAGAACTAACAGGTGGGAGGTATCTGGAATTTAGGCTTCTGTTACTATAACATACGTAGGGTACTTTCTTTTAAGTTCATGAAATACTTCGTTTATTTTCGTTTTTCCTATTTTGTTGTATCAGTTGCAGGATCCTTATCTCTAAGACAGGACGTTCAAGGGATCAGAAAAGTATTTGTAGTGGGACCCTGGTTTGGAGGTGAAATTTCTCTATGTAATTTATTTTCCAAATATAGTAGTCTTCTATCTGTGCTAATTTAAGTGATGAGGGCTTGATAATGGAACGCAGCCTGGTGTGAAGTATCATTTTTTCCTCAGGACTTATGCCTTCCTCCAATACATAGTGAGGAAAAGCAAAACTCTTCAAGATAGTAGATGCCAGTCACGGTCTTTAGGCTAAGCGGAGCATGGGAAGAGGGCATCTGCTGCAGTAGAGATTCAGAGCAGTAAGGGAGATGTGTTACAGTTCAAAATACACAGTAAAATGAAATGGTTCGGCCTCAAGATCCAGTTTCAAGAGAGGCAGTTTAAAATGAATGTTCAAGTGGAGAAGAATAGTTTAGGACTCTGTAGCTGAAAGTGATTGTCCTTAGTTGTAGATAATCATAGTTGCTCAGAATCTAGCTCATGTTAATAAGTATAATGTGGAATGCCCGTGTGCTGTTTTAGCAAGTTATTTTTTTCTCATAGATTACTAGCAAATCCTTCTATGCTTTTTTATGAAGCATATGAAGGCTTTTTTATTCTCTCTGGAAATATATTTTGGGGTACCTTGTGTAACAGAAAAAAAAAAATCTGGCAGCTGGGGCTTCTTAAAACTGCTGGTTAAAATTGAGAACTGGCACGTTGTGTTATCAAAACTTTCCTGACAGATGTAGCACAGCACTTTTAAAACCATTCATCTAAAGAACAGTTGTGAAGCCGCTGTGATACAAATAACTTCTTTCTTGTGTGGCTGATGGAGCTCTGGAACAGGCTGACCAGAGCTGGTGGAGTTTGCTCTGGAGTTACAGCAGACCTGTCTGGGCACCTGGCTGTGCTCCCTGCTGCAGGAACCTGCTTCAGCAGGGGGTTGGGTTAGGGGAGCTCTGGAGATCCCTGCCAACAATACGGGTCTGTGGTTCCGTGACATCCAGAGGGCGGGATGGTCATAGGGGTTTGCTGTACCATGCAGGAGATAAAGAACATATATGTATTTTCTGGTTTTCACATGTTTTAAACTGCAAGTAAAGAACATCAACGAAGATCATGTGTTTGTCTCTAATCCTGTATGTTGTATGTAATCCAGACAGTGAACAACTGTACTTCATCCCTGCATACCCAAAACGTCATTATGTAGGTTACCTTGTGTGGCAACTTGCGTGAAAGTAGAGGCTGTAAATATTTCTATTAACTAGTTGTTGGGATTTTGTTTAGATAATGAGTCTTTAGGGTAGTGCTGCTTTGTTCAGAGAATAAAGAAAAACTCTGCAAATGTAACATTGCAAGATGGGACGGGTGGAGTTTGAAATGTGGCTTTGTCTTCTCCTTGTTTGTCGTGTGAGAACATGGCTGCAACATAAAAACAAATCCTCTTTCCAGAGCAGGTTAAAAGAAAGTAGTTTTTAAGATGTCTTGTGGAGTCAGATGATTTCAAGTGTTTCTGATTTAGCTTAGGACGGGAGCTCCTTGGCAACACGAAGGTATTGTTTTGGTGCCTGGGCTTTGCTCACAGTACCCGTCCACTGAGATGCAAGCTTAGGGATCATGCAGGAGAGAAGTGTGCTGGTTTTGTTTCTTTTTGCTTGCTGATGTGTTACAGCCAGTGTCATGCAGCAGAAACACCCAGTATGAGTTTCCCCTCCCCCACAACACTTGGTACAATATCTCAAGTTGAGAAAAGAGGAAGGAAGCTCAGAAGAGCAGCAAATCTCGCAGAACCCATACAGCTGCCTCAGCCAGCTTCAGTCTTCTCCTCATCATCAGTAACAGCAGCTGAGAAACAGATTTGCTTCCAGCTCCTTTTTTTGGTTGTCCATCTGGAAACCTGCATTGTATAGACCTCATTTCCCTCGGTGTTGGGCGTCCTGCGGAGCCGCGCAGACTGATGCATGATGGCAACGTGGCACAAGGCGGAGAAGAGCGGCGTGGGTATGTAACTTAGTGAGCTGCCTTCTGAGTTTTGTCCTCATAACTTCTGAACAGGATGTGGGTAGGTGTTATCTCTGGTGTGAGAACGCACTTTACCATGGTGGTTTAACTGAAATGATCAATTTCATATCACATTTTAATTTTCTAAAGAGAACAACAAGAAGCGTGTGGATGCCAGTTTGGAGAGGTGCTGCTTCTGCCCGCCATGCTCTCACTGCTCTAAAATATTGAACTACCACAGTGATGCAGCTTTTCCTACCTCTGTGTTTTAGAAACACATGGAACAACGTGCTGCTCTTTGAATAAGGAGCAGCTTGAGAGTACAGTGCACAGATGTCAGGGAAGGGGAATCCTGCAGTTCTTCTCAGAGATTAAGTCTGTCATTTGGGGTTAGCATTACTGAACAACGTGCATACGGGTTAGTAAATACTTTTTGGAAGGAGTGTCCTGCTCCAATAGCAGTGTTCCATAAAATGAATAATGTTAATAAAGGACCGAATTGCAGTTAAAAAACAAAAAAGGCCTTAAAATTAGCAGTCAGCACTGAAGCACTTGAAGGTAATGCTTTGCTGAAGTTAACTGTAGGTTTCCAGTACGGAACATAGTTTAGTTTATGCTTCTTATAGTTTGTTACATGCTAGTGCGTACTAGCTTGAAATCCCCAAACTACTCTAAAATCTTTTCATTTAAAGGAGGGTGTAATATTTTGGTATGCATTAAAACCATGAACAGAATGGCTTCATGAAATAAAATGAATCAAGGAATTAATAAGAGGAAAAGAATGTCTTCCTGTTCAACTACCATGTGCAGCAGTGACAGAACTGTGAAACAGAAGAAGTTTGTTCTGGTGGCAGTATATGAAAATGACTGTGTGTAAAGCTCTTCTGAGTTTTACAAATAATATCACGTACTTCATGTAATTCAGCACTTTTTTTCCTAAAAGTTAGCTGACCTGAAGGGCTATGGATTTGTTGGATGTGGTATCTGTGTCTGTCTACTAGCGACGGAGTATCCTGCATGTGGATGGAGTACTGGATACTGAGTAGCTCTTTGTAAGGATAATATAAAACAAGCTTCATTTCTAGGGGCTTTTTACAGGGAGTTATTTTGGGTTGGAATGATTTACATATTTACACTGGTTTTTAATAGAACGGGAGACCATTATGTAACCTGACAATGTTCAGTGTGATCCAGTGATTTTTGTGTGCACGCTGCCCCAGTGCAGCAGCCTGGCACATCTCCTGGGGAGGTCTGCACTTGTGATGGCTGTCAGTTGTGCCATGGTCACTGTGCTGGGTTTGGTAGCAGGGAGAGTTTGCCAATTTATTGCTTCATAGCCAGTGTGATCACTGAGTATATAAAAAGCTGATATGACCTTACAGTCTTTGTGATATCTGAGAGGTGCAGTAAAGAACCTAATGTCTTTCACAAACTTTTTTATTTCATAAACTGGTAATTAGATGCAGTGATATTTGTTTTCATAAAGGCATGTTGACTGAATGCTACTTTGCTTAAAATTCAGTATTCAGAATAAGTCGTTTTGTATAGCAGTAGTCCAATCTATCTCTGGTTTCAGACTATTTAATTCAAAATAGCAAGATGAGCTAAAATCACTTAGCGTGTCTTAGTTTTGGTCCGTAAGAATCAATCAAGTAACAGAAGACACATAATGACAGTATTTCAACATTACTTCAACTATAGAGGTAACAGTGGGGGATTGTAAAACTCAGAAGGGCTGGTTTTACTGCACTTAGCAGTGGAACTGTGCTCTTGCTGCCTTCTCAGAAGTCATCAGCGCTAACCATGGCACACCCTTTTTGGAGTACAGACTACGTGCAGCTCATAGGACACTATCAGTGCAATTACAGTTATATGCAGGTGCCATTTTCTGAAATGGGGTGTGCTAGAAATATTGCTGCTGCTCCTCCCACCCATCTCCCTGGTAACTGCTGTCTCCTCAAATCTGATTACTGAGGTTTACAACAGAGCCAGGAAATTATGAAAATGATTTATTAGCATAAGAAGTCTTTAGCTTATGTGCTAAGGACACAGTTTGTATTACTCATATTAGCCCCGTGATCACTGCAATCTGTTCTATCGTAAGGTGGATGAGGGGCTTCAGAACTTGGGAAATTTTCAAGTGCCAACAACCCAACATAACTTGTCAGCTAGTGGTCAGCAGTAAGGGAAGACTAACTTGCTCTCATACAAGTGTTCAGGTCACCGAAGGTAGCTTAATGTCAGAAAGAATGAAGATGAGGACAAAGAAAACATATTTCTTTTTATTTGCAAATACATTTCCTGCTGCCAATTTAGAAGTCAGTTAGCACTTGAACTGCTGTTGCGTTTAGTTCAAGGATCAATCAGCTACTGTTGGTCTAAAAGTCAGCGGAACACGGGAGCAGTGAAAAGGGATGAGGGAGTGTGCATAATGGGAAATGGTGCACTGAATTATCTCATACTTTTAAGGAACTTTGCTTGTGTTCAAACCAGACAACAAATTGGTAACTTTGAAATTTTATCGAAGTAGAGGAAATGATGTGTTCAGTTTGTGAAGGAGCAGTCTGACTTATGCTTGGCACTAGCGTGATTCCTGAGGATGGCACCTTTTCTGTTACATATATCGTGGGGCAGAAAGAAGAAGTAAACCTAGTTAGCTACAGACTAATTTGCTCAAGAAGAACTTCTATCACTTTGTCTGAGCTGGACTATCAATGGGCCAACAGAGAAATAAGCCCACTGTTTAAAAAGCATCATCAAGTTTTGTATCTCTGGGGGCTTACTGTAGATTTGAGTCTGTAGCATTTGCAGCTGACAGATATCAGATCTTAAAGAAACCATGACATGAAGGATTTCTAAGCTTGCATGTCACTAACAGTGACAATATCCATGTCTGAATCTATTCTGTTACAAAACAGAGCAGGAAAAACGAGTACAATAGTCAAATGGATTTTCCAGCAATAATGAAATACCAGTTAAATGCATGTAATCTTTTCTTGTTGGTCTTATTCACAGTTTCTGCTGTCACACAATAACTTGAAGTTAATAGAAAACTGCAGATTCAAGGAAGGTCAGCAAGGCTGAAAGAGAACTGCAGCTTATATACAGAACTTCCTTTTCTTAGCCATGCTAGCTGTTGACTCGCAGCTTATTTGGTTTTCCTTAATTTACGTGGGAAACTAAAAGTGTATTTTCTTTTATTTCTTTTATAGCTTAACTAGATGAGAATAGCAGGAGAATCTTAGAATCCAAACAGTTTTTAAAACCTGCTGAGCAACAAAGCAAACAAAAAAAAATAATCAGGGAAATGGTCACACTGAGGATTTAGATACAGGCATTTTTTTACTTTGGAAGGGTGTTGAGAAGAGTTTTTGAAAATTAAATAACATTTATGCTTTTACAGATTGAATGGAAAATAGCGCAGCTACTGAACTTTACCAGTAGACAGCTCAAGCAGAGTTGAAGCCTAGAAGGTGGGCTAAGGATAAGTGCAGTCACAAAGTGCTTTTGGAATTCAACAGCTGTGTTGTAAGCATATTTGTGTAGTCTCTGTAAATCAAGAAAAACAAACCAGCTGAGTCACAGAGGCCAAGTGCATTAAAGCTGGTGAAGTTCCCGAGTTATAAAGACAAAGCTTTTTGACCACTTCAGACTATTTTGTTTTCTGTGTTTCCAGAAGCCTTTGTTTTCAAGTCTCTGGGGAATGATTCTCATATTCAATTTCTAAGCTTTTTCTTAACAGCATCCCTAACAGTTTGCAGCTCAGTGCCCACCCAGGAGTTTCAGCTCGGGACTGTTTTGTCCAGCCTGCTTTGGAGCCAGCAGTAGTGCTCTGAATGCATCTGGAAGATCCCCAAGTCTTGCTTGAGATTCCTGCCCACTTGCTATTTTAGTGAACTAAGTGGCATATGCCAGATAGCTGACTTCAGGCCGTACAAGTAGTGTATGTTTATGCTAAGCATGCTATAAGAACAAGCTTCATGTATAAGAGGAAAGAACATGTTGCTTGCTCTGTGAAATGCAGACCCTGAACACAGCAGACTGCTGCAGCTGCTTGGGAAACAGCAATCTAATATAGGTCTCTATAAAAAGCAAACTGAAACAAGATGAAAAATAAGCTGAGAAGGCAATCTCTTAATCTTTCAAGAAAATGATAAAGTCTGGCCCAATACTTCTCTTCGTAACGACTTCTAAAAAAATAAGTCACCTAAAGAATCGATCTGACTATAAAATACGTGAAGAAATGTACATTCACACACCTTTTTTTTTGCAGTAGCTCATAAGTCAATTTGGCCAAACCAATCCTTGAGGTTCGTTACGTATCTTGGACCTCTGGAATCTTTATTAGAACTTCATCCATGTTTCATTTCTTATAGCAGGCCTGTTCTGTGGGAGTTAAAGGCTGATCCCTTGCTCAAGATACTAGGACAGAAAATTTACAGGTTTCTTTCCACAAGCCACACGTGTTAGGACTGCGTAATACTTTTATACAAGGTTTGTCAGTGTCCTAGCTGAGTAATTTCATACTGGCTTTTATGAGGAAAAAAGTGGTAGCTGAACACAAGTAATAGATCTGTCAGGAGAGAAGGTGATACTTTACCTCTCATAAAAGTAGAGTTGTAATATCCCCCAAAGTAAAATGGAACAGGATGGCTGAGGCTGTCCACTAAGGCTGTTGGAATATGCAGCAGAGCTCCATGAGTTAGGACATAAACATTACAGATAGTTCTACTATGGTAAAGTGAAATTAAGAGCCGATTCAGTAAAACTGTACCTGAGAAATTATTTTCAAATTCTTTTTAAATGGCAGAGTGGAAAGTAGCCAAGGAAACCAACCAAGAAGGCTATTAGTAAAAAGTGGCCCTCACAAATGAAGCAATTTAATAGAAATGTTTCTTTTAAAGAGCAGGAGTTCATGTGAAGGAGAATAAGTAAGAAAGACAGACGGGAAGGTTAGGTTAATAAATTGCTTTGGTGTTGCAGGTTCATGGACCACTGCTTTCTTACCAACCCTGTCTTGCCTTAGCTTACAGTCTAATTGTGTGAATACCAAAGACATGGGCTTTTCAAGTACTTGGCTCCTCATCTTTGAATCTGAGAATATAATCTAATTTCAGTAATGTTAACTGTGTCCCTGTGTCAATCAGCAGTTCCTGAAATTTATATTTAAACAGAAATCCTACTCTAAACAAAAAGCAGCTGCTTCGTTTACCTTTTTGTAGGGTAGCGTAAGGTAATTTACTTACCTTTTTGTAAGTAAATGAAGTTTTGTACAGAGTCACATGGTTGTTTTGGTACACAAGTACATACATATGTCATTTTACAGCCTTATATATATTTACAGTAGCATGTGCATGTATTGTCTATATATATCCAGTTGAAGGAATGTTCATATGTTGCACATTGCCATTTATGTAGAATAACATACTCAACAGCTCTGGCTTTAATAGACACATGGGTCTTTTATTTAGCCCTCACATCTTTTTTTTTAATTTGATACTGGTTTGGACACCATTAGATATCTTTACTTGTTCTCTGAGTGCTTGAATGTGGGAGAGTGATGTCAGAATCAGACACTGGCTTCTTAGACTGTCTTTACAGGGTGTGTTGTATTGTATGACAAGAAAGGATAATCTGGACGTGCCCCAAAGATGCCCACTTGTACTTGAACAGAGTTAAACTTGGAAAAATGTTCATGTCAGCACTCTGACCTGGTATATTCTGGGCTTGATACTGTGTTTTTGAATGAACACGGAGGTCTCCAAGCAGGTCACTTTCTGTTATGACTGGCATGAAGGATGCCAGCGATTGGAGAGGGACAACATTGTTCAGAGTGATTTGAAGGGACCTCAGTTTCTGAGAGTGTATTTTTAAAAATCCCATTGTAATCATTCTTATATAAATGTTATGTAAATAATTTTCAAATCCATGCAGTTTTGTTTTTTTAACATTATATTACTTTTTAAGAGCAAAATAAAACATAAAATATTCATGCACATATGAAGATCTTAAAGGTGGAGGGGAAGGAATCTTGGCTGGTGAACTCCGAAGTGATCTAAGAAAAGAGAGTCACAGTTGGATGGAAATGATATTAATTGAAGTTAACAGCAGATATACTTGTATCTGTGCTGTGCTTTACCCCAGCAGGCAGCTCAGCACCACACAGTCATTCATTCAGTCCCCCTTCCCAGCGGTAGGGGGAAGAGAATCAGGAAAAAATACAATGAAGTAGAACTTGCTGGTTGAGATACAACACTTTTTACTAAGACAGAGAAGGAAAAGAAAAGGAAATAATAGTAATGATAATAATATATATTTACAAAACAAGAGATGCTCAAAACAATTGCTCACCACACACTGACCCACTGCTGGCATTGCTTGTTTTGTGGCTCTCTTATTACACCACTTCAGAGACCTGCTCTGAAATGGGACAGTATCCTTCAGAGCTGCTCCCCAGCCAACTCCCCTCAGTTTTATTGTTTGTTTTTTTTTTCCACAAATGGGATGGAATAACCCTTTGGACAGTTTAGGTCAGCTGTCCTCATTCTGTCTGCTCTTAGCTCCTTGTACCCCCCAGCCCCTACATCTATAGTTCAAAACCTTTAATAGGAGTTTAAATACTTTCTGCCAAAAAAAAAGTCTGAATGCTACATTAAAATCCCATCAAGTTTCTACTTAGTCATATAGAAAAGTCTTAGCTGGTAAAGCCACTTCCTTTTGTCAGTTAGTTATACATTTTTCAATCTATCAACTGCTATTAAGTGAAGCTATTAGCAGAGAGCAAAACCAATGTGCACTGTAAATATATGACTCAGTAATTTGCATCTACATTTTGAGACAAATGCAATTGGAAGTAGAGCAGTGTGAGTTTTGAAATATGAAGTGTATTTTAGTCAACAGTAGTCTGAATGTGTAAGGATCTTTCAGGAAAACAGCAATAGCCTCTGCTCCGCAGCCCTCACGCGCACTCTGACGGAAACAAATGGCAAGTACTTGGAAATGTAATGATATTTTACTTAAGAGCTGCTTGCCATCTTAACTTACTGAATTCTCTTCCAAGATTATAAAAGACAGCTAATCTAAACACAGTCACACATCCACTACTTAAATTTAATTTCGTGTTTAGCTAGGTCAGTTCAGCAAGATTTGTTTGAATGAATGGCTTAATCTGCAAAACAGAGTCTCTTCAACTTGTTTATTTGGTTTGCTGTTTTTTTTTCTTTGTGTTTAGTAATTGAATTTCTCATCTATATAACCAGGAGGAGGAACTGGTGGGGAGGCCTCTTCATGTTAACAGGATCTGTTAACTATTCCCTGAGTGATAATAGATTCAATAACCACTTCTAGTCTTTAACACTATTATGGAAGTCTGTAAACAAGCACACAAGGAAAAAAATACGGAAACAAATGCTTACCATAGCAGCCCACATCCTGCAGCCGTAGAATATAAGAACAAGTAAAGAAGCTCATTTTTCTTGATTTCTCTCTGAAACAACATACAGATAAGCCTCTGATTAGAAGACTTCTAAAATTTGCCACTCTTTTTTTTCAGAGTGTTTAAATATTGAAAAATAAAAATTTTTTTTACTGATTCCAAATGAAAACATTTCATGTTAAGATGAAGTATCCTAAAAATTTGGTAAATTGACTTTGCATGCATCTCTCTGTACCTGTTCTCCCTGGCATCACAAGTACTTCATCTAAATTGTGTGCTCAGTCACACCAGTAGACTAACAGATCTGCATGACAGCAAACATTTATATTTATATTTGTCTTTGTATTTATATGTGTGTATATATATATATTAAAAATCTGCATTTATATATGGGGTTGACGTTTGGACTTGATGATCTTAGTGGTGTTTTTTGGTGTTTTTAATGATTCTATGATTTCATGTGTTATTAAACCTATCTACGCAGAGTAATTGCTATAAATGGCTTGGTTTTCTTCCTGCGCAAGCGCATCTTCAGAAGAGACAAAGTAATGAGCGTAGATGAATTTGATAGAATTGATAGAATTCATTGATAGAATTACAGTTCCATATATTTTTTTATTCACATCTATTTATCTAGTATCAGAATTCAAATAAGTGCCTATTTATCAGTTTAACTGTAGTGGATGGCTGTATTGAAAATCAGTATTTTTGCCCTCTAAATTTTCAGCAATATACAATTTCAAAGGCACAGGAATACAACAGCTACCTCTGCAAATTGGTGATGTGGTCCATATCTTGGAATCCTGTGAAGGTAAGCCAGTGGACTTAAAGCTATAGTTTTCTTTGTTTAAATAATTTAATCCTTTATTACATACCAGTTGCCTATGTTACATAAGTAGCTGCCTAATTATGTTTTTGGTATATATTTGTATCATGGGTGGCAGTGTTCTATTTTTAAGGAAGAGCTTATTCATTTTTGGAAAGCGAAAAGCAGAAAAGTTACGGGACGTGTGGTTTCCTTGAGAAGCCATTACAAATTGAGGAAACCATCAAGGTAAATGTCATTTGTGAAGTTCATGTCAGTTTGTACCTGATGGAAGCTACGCTAGATTTGATGCAGACCTTAATGGATTATGATTTTGCTTCTAATCTAAATATTTATTGTTAGACATTTGTTACTGAGGCTGCATAATTGTTTTTATTCAGCACTGCTGTATTCCTATAGTACAAGAAGGAAATCTAGTTGTTCAAAATATTCTTTAGGTCAGCATGATAGAAACACTTCTGAAAATCATCCAACTTATTGAACATATTAAACAGTAGAAGTCCAAGTTGAGTATCGCATGGTAAATATTCAACATGGTGACCTAAGATTACAGAGCTGGCATATCTGACCAACTGCTATAAATGTAAAATAAATACAGGTAGCAGAAGAATAAGAGAACATCAACTTTGTAGATTTGTAAAGCTGACTTCATTGTTGATACTGGCATGCAGATGGTAACAGTATATTCAATTCACACTTCATATTTTGACTGAATTATATACTGGGTCCATCAAAGTGATTGAAGTTCTTATCTAGTATAAAGCAACAATGTTGCAATTATTAAAAGTTGGTTGTCTTTTCAAAAATCATTGTAATACTGATTTATTTTTGTTTGTTTACGATCTGCAGTCATATAGTTCAAGCAGTTATAGAATGGCTTAGGCTTGAGAGGACCCTAAAGATCATCCAGATCCAATCCTCTGCCATGGGCAGAGCTGCCAGCCACTAGATCAGGCTGCCCAAGATCCCACCCAGCCTGGCCTTGAATACTTCCAGAGATGGAGCATCCACGTTTTGGTGCAACATGTTCCAGCGCCTCACTACCCTCTGAGTAAAAAGTTTTTTCCTAACATCTCACCTAAATCTCCCCTCTTTTAGTCTAAAGCCATTCCCCCCCAAGTCCCGTCACTATCGGACCACATAAAGACCCCCCCTTCTGTTTATAAGTGCCATTCAAGTGCTGAAAGACCACAATGAGGTTTCCCTGGAGCATTCTCTTCTCCAAGCCAAATAAGCCTGACTCCCTCAACCTTTCTTCATAGTAGAGGTTCTGCAGCCCTCTGATCATCTCAGTGGCCCTCCTCTGGACCCGTTCCAACAGCTCTGCACCCTTCCTGTCGTGGAGAACCCAGGCTTGGACATGGTGCTCCAGATGGAGCCTTAAAAGGGCAGAGTAGAGATGAATAATCACCTCTCTCTCTCTGCTAGCCATCTTTCTTTTGATGCAGCCCAGGATACCATTGGCCTTCCGGGCTGCAAGATCACACTGCTGGCTCGTGTCCAGCTTTTCATCCACCAGGACCCCCAAATCCTTTTCCGCTGGGCTGTTGTCAGTGTGTTCTCACCTTGACTCAAGTTGAACACCTTGCAGTCATCCTTGTTAAACCTCATTAGAATCTTGTGTGCCCACTTTTCGAGCATGTCCAGGTCTCTCTAGATGGTATCCCCCTCATATTTTGTCAACAATATAGTAGATGAGGTAAAACATCAAAATTATCCTTAAAAATATGAATTGCTTCAAACTTTGCAAACCTAATTATAATATTATCTTCATCCTTCTTGCACTATAGGTTGTATCTTATTAAATGCAGTAATAGTGGAGATAAGGCCACCTCTGCTTTGTGCAGTGTTCCACTGCACAGACCTCTAAACTTTTTGGAAACAGCAAGTTTTTTTAAGAAAAGAGCATCTGAGAAAACACATCTCTGATGTTTTGGAGCACAAGAACTGTGGGTGTTTTTGGATTTGTAAGAGAAATCCACTGTCTATGAGCACTGCTGTAAAAGAAAAAAAAAGAAGAAAAAAAAAGAGTCAGTCATTAGGCTAACAGTCCATAGATGCATCCCTCAAAGCTATGTGTAACAATTCTTGTAGTTTTTAAAAAATTAAAAGTCCACATAATTTTTTAGACTCTGTATGTTTTGGCCTCTATTAAATGCAGAAACAACCAGCATCTCAGGTGTCGGACCTGAAATATGCTGAAGTTGTAGAGAAGTTCTCATTACAGTCTGGCAAAGGAAGTGGTAATTTTACAGGGTCATTTTTTAAATCTAAATGTCTGTTACAAATTGTCTGCTCTTAAGATATGTCATAGCTTGCTTTATGAATTATGTTTACCAGTGAAGAAGTAGCAACATTCATCTTGTGCATGAGGAAACAGGTCTTCTATTGGATGCCTTAAAAAGATGCTGCCAGCTGCAGCTGAAGAATGATGGTAGTTGTTTTTTCTGGGCACACTGTGCTATTTTTGTTTTGCGCATGCAAAACATGCATGTAGAACTTGTGTGTAGTCACAGAAAACAGAACAAAGTAAATCTTACACATTTTGTTGAAAATTGGTGATGATGTGGAAATAATTCCTCTCTAGAAGTGATCTGAAACTATTATTTTTGAGAAGATGCTAGAAAAAATTCCCAGTGCTAAAAAAATAGAGAAACCAAGTCCGTCCCAAGTGTTCCTTTGAGGTCAATTATTTCTCTGAATCTTTTAATTTTCTTTGTGGACATCTGTGATAGGGAAGAGTTAATATCTCATCATGAAATTACAGAAAAAGTAAGCTTTTAGTCATAAAAAGCTTTCTTAGGGATGAAATAGTTGCCAGTACAAAGTTCAATAATGCTGCTGTGCAGGTAAGATGTTTCATGATGATGGAATGTGCATACAGTGAACACAGCTTCTAATTCAGCTTTTAATTTGTAAACTTGAATTCTTGATTTTATCATCTTTATAGAATTTTATTGTGGTTTAACAGGCACAAGTGGAACATAGCCTGAATTAGTGTTCTAATTACCACTGCTGCAATACTGTTTTTTCTTTTTTCAGTAGAGATTTCTAGTTGATCCAGAGCCCTATAATAATTCTTCATTTATTTATGAGGTTCTACTTTGAACTTTGCAATAGGAAGCTTCTTATTTGAGTTGGGTCCAAAAGCTATAGTTCCTTGTGGCAAAGAGATGTTTTTTTCTTCCTCGAGTTGGCAAGTTGTATGTGTAAGAGCCATGTATTACTTTGGCTTGACACCTAGAACACAATCAGCAGAGCTTAAAGGGCTTTTCAATATAACAAGTAATCTTTTATCAAGCTTTATCAACTTACACAAATGTATAAACCTTTACATACATAAGGTAAAAATGCTTATCCTCTTTTTTTGTGCGAGTGTGGGGGTGTTATATTCTGCATAAGAACATTTGTTCCTTCTGTGCAAGACTTGAAAACAGATCATACTTGCCCGTGTATAAGCCTTGCTGACTATTTCCTGCTGCTCATTTGTCGTTCTGAATTTTTTGGAAATAAATATGTATTTTTTTAAACATCCTCTGCCAGATGGTTTTTACACGGAAGGAAAAAAATAAATGCTTGTATGTTTCTTAAAGTATGTGCTCTATCATACTGAGTGTACTCTTTCTTCCCTTCTTTTAGAGTGGTACAAGGGATATTTAGTAAGACATAAAGGATTAGAGGTAAGATCACACGGTTCACTCCTTTGAGACTGTTCTTAAGGAATCAACTAAGTGATACTTCTTTTTAGCATGTCTTACCAGATTCTGTTCTGATCAGTGAAGTCTGCCATCTCTATCCTCTTTCCTTTCAAGATGAATACAACAATGTATTTATACTGAACAACGTTGGTAAATATTAGAAATAAGCATTGTTTGAAACAAGTGATGAAAAAATAATCGCTGTACCTTCAGGTTAACAGGCTGATCAAAATATCACTTGAAATAACTTTTGAGTTAATTTACTGCAAAATGTTTCTGCACTTTTTTCATAAAGGTCTTCAAAGCTACATTTAATCCCAGACTTCGTACCATGTATGAATTTTAGTTACTGCGTAGAGAAAAATTTATCAAAACCTTAGCTCAATTATTAAGCCTATATATGCTAGTTCACATAATGTTTGTCATGGGTAGATTGATAGCCAAACATTTCTTTAGGATGAATAAAAATGTTTCAGCTGTAGTACAGCCAGGACACATCAGATACTGAGAATGATAAGAGTGCATTATAATTTCTTTTTCTCTCTCTCTACAGGGAATATTTCCTAAATCTTTTATTTGCATCAAGGAAGTAAATGTTGAAAAGAAAAGGTACTGAATTTAATTTTTATGTTAAGCAACTTGTCTGCTAAGTGATGAGTTATAACACATTTTATATGCCTTAAACACAGTAACTACAATATAAACTTATGGAAAACTGGTAACTTTTTTGTTGTTTTAATTTCTTCCCTTTCTTAGACATACAGAAAATGTAATACCTGCTGAAATTCCCTTAGTTCAAGAAGTTACCACTACACTCTGGGAATGGGGAAGCATTTGGAAACAGCTCTATGTGGTATGACATTTTTGTGTGATGTGTGTGGTCTGCTGCAAAAGTAATGCCTGCTATTTATTTCCATGGAAACTACAGTAGATACAAAGAGCACAGTAACTCTGATAGATCAGAACCTCAGCTACAAAGCCCTGTTTTTCACCACAGTCACCACCATTGACGTTGTTTTCACCAGTGATGAACAAGAGCTGCATGACACACTTGTAAAAATCTGCACCAGTGGAAGTGACCCACTGTCACTGTCACCACTGCTGAGACACACGACTGTGTGGTCCCCATACGTGTTCAGCAATTAAGGATGAACGTCAGTGGGTGCCATTTTTTACTTCATACGTACCTCCATGTCAGATGCAGTTTTGTCAGACAGACCCTCTGCTGCCATCTGTCACACAGCAATAACATGTAATGGAACATCAGAGGGAAGGTTTGACCTCCACTGCCATCCCACCTCTGATGTCTTGGGCTGACATAATAAAATCGGAGGCACTGCTTTTGGAGCTGCACTTGTATTTAATGTTGTTGGTGTATATTGAGGCCTTCTTCGAAGTAGTGTCTTTTCATAGATGTAGGGCAGGATCTGGGAGAATTGCTAAATGACTAACTCATGACTTGAATACATCACACCACTTCCTTCACTGGCTTTATTTCAAAAAACTTTCACATAAAACTGAAGAGTGGCACCATTTCATGCCTTTAGTTTCAACCCTTAGTGTCATGTACCTTATGAATTTTTGTTCTCTGTGGATTGTACAAGTCTCAAGACAGGAGTACTAAATATAACTAAGATGTATTAGAAGAAGCTTCAGTATATTACTGGGGTGCTAGAATTCTACTGGAAGTGTGTAGCTATTAACTAGCAATTTTCAGAAGCCTCTTTTTCACTTTGTGTCTTAACTGTACATTTCTTAAAAGATAAGTGCCTTGTAATCATACTGATTTCAGAGAAATAGTTCAAAATAGTCACTGCATGAGCATCTGTTCCTTGCAGAAAAAAAAAAGCTACTATTAGAAATGGTGCTCTTTTGTCCACTTTGTAATGCTCTGTTACAAAAAAGCTAATGTTTAGTTTAGGAGAGAAAAACAGTAGAACTGCAGAAGTGAATCATGAATTTGATTTTTTTTTTAATTGAACCTGAAATATTATGGCAGGTGTCAACTACCCTTTATATAGAGACCAAATATTTCTTATAATATTTTACCTGTGCTGATGACTGGTGGGATTTGAGTTCTATAGAGAAGTGTGTGTGGATCCAGAGAGCCAGCACAACCTAGAATATTGTCAGCAAGTTGCAGAGGGGTGGG
>JAOWBP010004313.1:2983722-3044470 GCA_028571105.1 Tragopan temminckii | reverse complement strand
CCGCAGAGTGTCTATAAGACACTTAGATATAAAGTTTGAATTTTAAGTATAGCAGGCTAATCTGCACATTTGTGAGGTCATAGATATTTTGCATGTTGTAACACAACAACCATCTCTACTGATGGTAGTGATATTTTTAATCTGGCTGCTAAGAATTCATGAAGATTTGACAAGAAACACATCAAAATATGGTGAATTCTCCAGTACCTGAGTAGTCTCTTCTAGTGGACAATCTGTTACAACAATTTGCACTGACTGACTTATTCCAGGCTCCTTGCTACTGAATTTTTATTTTTCCTTGTTGGGGCAAAGAAACCAATGCTACTGTGTAGTTTTTCCATCTTAATACATTCATTTTCTGAAAGTAGTTACTTCCATCTTCCTTTTGTTAAAGTCAGTAAATAAAATATTTCTTGTTTCAGTGGATGACACTGAAACTGCTCAAGTGACTTCTGCATGTTATTTCAGCTTTGTCTTAAATGTATTAATACCACTGTCAAATGTTTTTCTCAGCATGCTCTTGTCAGTGTACTATACAAAAATAAATGACCTCTCTCTAATCATTTCTTTAGATGAGACTTTATGAATTTCAGTCCACAAAGTAGTATTATTACATAAAACCAAAATCATGTGTCTGCACTCATACAAAATACTTAAATTTCACACTGTTCTTTTGCAGTCACGTTGGAGATTCTGTCCTAAAAAACTTCTTGAACCAGAGTAGTAAGGAATTCAGGTGTAGTGATTTTAGACTGTCTGGAAAGATTTGTGGAGAAATGAACAGGACTAAAGATGAGGACTTTGATTAGCAGGGTACTTTTTCTCATTCTTGCTCCTGCAGCTGTTCAGCATGATATAAGGCATCCTTTAATTATCAAAGCCAATATTTCACTTCAACTTTCTACAAAGCCTAAAAACTATTTTCTTCTATACTTCAGACAAATAAGAAAGAGAGGTTCCAGCAGGTACAGTCTATGATGTATGACTTAATGGAGTGGAGATCACAGCTTCTGTCCGGGACTCTGCCAAAAGATGAGCTTAAAGAACTCAAACAGAAAGTCACTTCCAAAATTGACTATGGTAACAAGTAAGTAGCCTACATTGCTTCTGAAAAGCTTGATTAAAGTGCACAGCTAGAATAGAGATCATGAGAAATTTTTCCTCGTTGCAGTTTTGTAGGTTGTTAATATTTGATGTGGACATTGTAAATCATTCTTTGCAAACTTTTGTTACTCTTGGAGTAACAATAAATACCATGTTGAGACTTCTCATGCCAAATACCATTTTCAAAATATTAATTTACGTGTAAATTATGGAAGTATCAACTTGTCAACTGTAATAACTTGAGGTTAGATTAGAGTGGTCTTTATATTGGTTTAATATCAGTGTATTCATGCCCAGAACCTCATCTATCCCTTCACAAACACAGCCAACTTCTAGTAGTGTTATGCAACCACTTGAGCAGTGGTGTTGAAAGGCCTGGTGTATAAATAGCAGAAGTCTGAAGTGTACAGTGTCGTTGTTAAAGGCAATTCTTTTCGAATTTACTAGGGAATTTCCATGCAGAATTTAGTTCTGGTAATAGAAGTGAAACTGCCATAGGTTGAATAGTTACTTGACAAAATGCCTTACTTGCTGATGAAAAGTTATTGCAGGACATGTTTTTGGCAAAAATGGTTATGAGGGCTGATAAAGAAAGGAAAGCTTGATAAACCAGCCTTTGCTGTCGGCGTCTTTCATGCAGTGGGATCTGCTAATGATCTGTACTAAGCTACTGAAAATGACTGTTGCTATTGTGGCACGAAAGCCCACATGCAGTTGAAAGGCTTCAGCTGCTTGTGGCTTAGAGACAAGCAATGACCTGAGATGTTGTGAAATTCTTATCTTGTTCACTGATCTGAATCCACAGATTTCTGACAAGATGTATTCTTACTGAACATGCTATGGGAATTCACGTATCTTGACATGCTGTGTAGAAGCAAATGGTCATTCCAGGACAAATGTTGACTTTGAAATGCTTCAGCCAAAGCATCTCAGCTCTGCCCAAAAGAACATTAACATTTCTTTGCTGTCAGACTATGAGACTGTAAGCTGCTTTCCTGAGAGGAATAAGGATAAAGGGGGTTTAAAATGGCTTGGAACTGGATGGAGGTAGAGTGCCAGGTGGGGACTACTTGTAAGCAGCTGAAAGTGTGGTGCTAAGAGCTGTGATACATGAAGGAAGATTGTCAAACTGTGTGGAAAGAAGAAAGGAAGTGAGAATAGAAGCTCACTGTGAGAGATGACATTCAACACCAAGCTGGGAGAGGTTGTGGAAAGATAATGACGCAAGATGAATAGGGTTGCATGGTGGTACAGATTGATTCAAACAATGCTTGCAGTGCCATAAGGGTAGATTTTTTAGAAACAGACAGGCACAGTCTGGGATAAAGTAGGCCAGTTTTAGAGGGAGATATAGTAGTGAGATGTCCTGGATAGACAAGAAATAATACCTATTGACTGACACCTTGGCACCCTGTAAGAATGTATGGAATGCAGGGAGGTTACACTCAAATCTGTTAATGCTTTGGCATTATCAGTTTTAAGAAATTGGTGGTAAATATTGAACAACAGCTTGAAATGTAATTGTAGATTTGGGTTAATTTTTTTCTCAATTAAATACTTTTGTATCTATTTAAGCTCACTTTACTACTTTAAAACTTGAAAATCCTTGTGAGTTACATTTCTAAGCTGTGTTTTCATAGAAGGAAACTTGATAAAACTACCAGATCTTTCTGTTTTCACAGGATACTTGAGCTAGATCTGATAGTTAGAGACGAAGATGGAAATATCCTGGATCCAGATAAAACCAGTGTCATCAGCCTATTTCATGCACATGAAGAAGCAACTAACAAGATCACTGAGCGAATTAAAGAGGAAATGGTAGGAATGATGGGACAAACTTAACGCTTCCTTTGCTAAAAATCAAAATAAAAAAAACCGTACGGGGCTTGAAGGACACAACTTACCAAAAAAAAGATGGTGAAAACTTTTGCCCGTAACTTAATACTGGATTCACATTGATGTGTTATAAATATGGTGAAATCTTGAATTGAGTTAGTTGTATTTGTACATTGGATTTAATCTGTTGGCTAGACTGAAAGCCCATGTCTAAAGCTGGTTCTAAGTCAATTCTCAGATGCCTAAATAGAAAAAAAAATTCCTAAACTCATCTGAGGTCTACTCAATAGGCTGATTTGCACAGTGAGTAGTTAGATACTGGGAGTTCAGACTGTACACTGTGACTAACCAAACATTTTTGTAGACCATCTTCTGAAAATACAGGTTGCTAGCTCTAAGTTGCAGCTTGTTAGTTAGTTTGGAGGATCTGAAGAATTTAAACTTACTAACAAAGTTTTGTCAGAATAATCTTGTGGTCACCAATATCTAGTATGTCTAAGCAAAGCTAATAAGGGCATGTAAGTTATTCCTTTAAAACGCAATGCAAGTGACTACGCTTCCCTTTCCTCTTAAATATTAAGTCTGTTTAGAGAATTGAGTCTTCATTTATGAGAAAGTAAATAATTATAAAGGAAGTAAAACATTTGACAAAAAAAAGTTTTACCATAATGACGCTTTAACAATGCCTGTGTCAAACTGTTGGAAATCACCTTATCAGTAGTTCTCATCAACATTATTAAATAAATCTTGCTTCCTAGATAAGAACATGTAATTAACTGATGATACACGGAAAATAAAACTTGGTTTTCTGCAGTAGAATATGTTGACTTTTAAATAGAAAGAACTTTCGGTCATCATCTGTTCAATGGCTGTTTCTGATGGTTAAAACAAGATGTGGTTGGAACCTACATACCTAGTTTTGAGATGGCAATCCTTCTCAGATATGTTCTGATCTCTGCATATGCCCCTGTTTTATTTTTGTTTTTTACTTGTGCTACTATTTTGTTTTCAGGAAGTTGTATTTGTCTTCCTAATGTTCCTAGCATGCTGAAATGTCGCTACACTGCAGATAGCTGGCCTTCTGCTGTATGCTGCCATGTTCAAAACTCATCTTGTGCAGATTTGTTCGCCTCTGTAGTGAAAGCTTGATATTTTCTCATCTGCTTTTAAAAAGTGGCAGTAATGGTTTCATCTATTATATCATTGTCTTGTGACTAAAGAATTGGCATTGGGTATTGAAGTTACTCTTTTTTTCCTAAAGGAGTTTATGTGCTTACACCCCTAGAAAAACATTCTGAAATCCTTTGGGCATGGTATGGGCATGGTTTACTACAATTTTAGTAAAGGACTTCAGAACAGCTCCATTGAAAGCAAACTGATTTCTTGTTAGCTAAGGTTTTGAATATATTGATACACAAGAGAGGAATTTAACCTGACAATTATTTCCTCAGTGAAATTAAGTATAAAATTTTCAAGATGGGGATTTCTGGATGTGAAGGGAAAAGGAAAGAGAAACAGCATAACTGTTGTGTACCTTGGAAATATTCGTAAAATAAATTGAGGTTTGTTCCATTTCCAGGTAGGTGCCTTTTTGGAAAGGATAGTGCTTAGAATCTGATACAAGGAGTTTCTCACTAAGTCCACTAAGTCCTGCAAAAGGTGGTTTTAAGAAACTCTGTCGTCAGCTTTTTCATTATTTGCACACTGAGGTAGCTCCCTCGGCTGATCGGTGTTTTGAGGAACTTGGTCTGAACTTTTGATCTTCTTACACGCATTGAAGGCTCTGGGGAAGAAGGGGATGCAAGGAATCTTCCATATCTGTGTTACATCCACACATTCTAACTAACCTGCTAGCTTTTTTGATTAATTGCACAAAAGGATCTTCATCTGGTGGTAAAATATTGCGAAGTGTCAGAAACTAATTTGCTGGTCATTTCCGTGTTGTTAAGCAAACTCTCTCTGAGGAGTATACAGGATGGTGTTTTTTGTTTTTGTACAATACGAGCATTTTTAATTCAAATGCCACTGTCTGGTGGCTCTTTAAGTGAGCAGAATGTGCTGATTTTTGAAGACCAACTGCTATATGTAATTGTAAATCCGTAAATTGTAATTGCTGAAAATCTTATCACTTCAACTTGTGGATCTAGCTAGTGATTTTTCTTCTTTTGAGTAGTCAAAGGATCAACCAGATTATGCATCATACTCCCGAATGTCTTCATCTCCCACTCATAGTCTATATGTCTTTGTGCGGAATTTTGTTTGCCGAATTGGAGAGGATGCAGAGCTCTTTATGTCACTATATGACCCACAGAAATTAACAATTATAAGGTAAGTTTTCTTTTTTTTTTAACGTAAGAAAAAATAATAGTGATAGAAGCTGTCCACCAAGAAGCACAATAGTTGCCAGCATGTTAATGATGACAAGTATATATAAATAAAAGGAAGAAAATCAGGGGGAAAAAAAGGGAAAGTGCGGACAGATTTAGCTGCTGGTTACTCAAAGATTCTGGGGTAAGGGATCCCAGATATTTTGAAAGCCAATTTCTGGAATAAGCATTTCAGAGTTTTGGAGAATTGTCAGACCACTTCTAAATCAGAAATAGTACTTATTATTGCAGTACTGTTGGTGGGACTTTTATTACAAGACAATGTATTGGGTTTTTTTTTCCCTCTAAAGCTTTTACAGATTTTAGGAGAAAGAAACTTCATGTGGTAGTTATAGCAACTGAGCCATCACATGTTGAGGTTTATAAGAATGCCAATCCAGCCAAAAGCAGTCATTAGGGAGAGTCTGAGGCAGTTGTTAAATTGGTTTTAAAAGGAGAAGTGAAAGAGGGAAATATGCAAACTCCAGAGATGACTGTCCTTGTTGGTAACTGAAAGGTAACCTTGAGATTGTCTTGAGAAATTGATGGGGATCCTTCTTTTGTGGAAACATGCCTTTCTAAATATGGTATGATTGCTTCCTTTATAATTCATGTGAAAGTGCACAGAATACAAAACTGGATTGTCTTTCCTATTATATAGCTCCACAAAGTAGAATGGATTAGGCTGGAGGAAACTCTGGAGGCCCCTAGCCCAACTTGCCTATCAAAGCAGGGCCGTCTTAGATCAGATTGTTCAAGGCCTTGTCCAGTCATGGCATTATTACCAAAGATGGAGATTCAACAGCCTCTCTGTGTACTTTGCAAGTACTGTAACCTTCCTTGGCTCTATGAGGAGGAAGTAGTCATAGATTGAAACTTTCTTCTGGCAACTGTCAGTTCCAGGTCTGAGTCTGGAATCTTGATTTGTTTTGGCATCCAGTCTGTACAGATGACAATAATAAAAACCGTTTTCATCTATAACAATAGGTGACTGGTAGAATGACTTAGGATGTCACTGGGTCGATCACTTAAGTTTCTTGATGGGAGGAGTATTGGGTTGTATGTGAAATAAAGTGCTGAAAATTGAGGTGAGAGATAAAAACATGAAGAACACATACATTAAAAGGAACGGTAAGATTTGCTGATGATCTCTATCAAACAGCTCATGGTGTTTGTTTCCTCCAAGAAGGGTGCCATTTTGTCTAATGTTCAAGTTATTTTCAAAGTTTACTGGTGGTGTTTTGTACAGTACTACTGTCTTTTAGTCTGGTTTTAGCTTCAGACAATCACCACATGCTATTGTCTGTTACATGACTTTTTTACATACTTGGAAGAATTTTAAAATCACATGGTAATAAGAAACTTTTCTTCAAAACAGTGAAAACTACTTGGTGAGATGGGGGAGTAAAGGCTTTCCAAAGGAAATTGATATGCTCAACAATCTGAAAGTAGTGTTTACAGTAAGTGTTTTTCAGATTTCCTTATATTTTATTTTCAAATCAGATTGTCTCGTTTCTGTGGTCAGTATCAGAAGATTGAGCAAGATGATAAAGGAAACAGAAGTTACCTTAGAAACAGAGCAAAATGACCAGTCATTGAGTGCTTTATGACAGCGACTTTGTCCTTTCTTGAAATCACTTTGTACCTTTTCTCTAATGTCTGCCTCATTCATTTACTGATGTATTTGATATTTTATCTGCTGTAGCTACTGTTTGCTTCTTTATTTATCTTAGTTCACATCTGCTTTAAATTTTAATGTGTCAGACTTTTTCATCCTTTCTGTGAAGTCAGGTTGTTGTGGTTTTTTTTCCACTGATTATTTAGACTCATGTAATTACTAAAGGTCCTTCTTAAATTTTAGAATCTAATTCTTCCCCAAATAATACTTTATCTCTCCTTTTTTTTTTTTTTTTTTTTTTTTTTTAATCTTAGGATCTTGGAAATAAAGACCTTAGCAGAGATAAAGTTTATTTGGTTTGTCAAATAGTCCGAGTTGGAAGGATGGATCTTAAAGATAGTAACTCAAAGAAATACACACAAGGACTAAGGAGGCCTTTTGGAGTAGCAGGTGAATGAAGTCTCATGTGCTCTATCTGAAGCAGGAGTTAATTGATAATTGCTAGCCTTGGTCAGTAGAATCTACCACAGCACGGCAGAATCTAAAATAGCTGTATCAACTATCTTCCATCCTTAATGGTTGAAGTCTGAAAAGGCTGAATCTACATTAGCATTTTAGTTCATGTCAGAACTGTGCTTTTGAATTTAATTTCCTAAGTACTAGAGTACTAGTAAGAGTGGATGAAATAAAACCACTGATTATGTGCCAACAGCACCACTAATGTGAATGTGCACACACGTTGTTCACAGGATCAGACTAGAACTAAAGTAATTCTGTCCTCACATAGCCTCACGTTTGTAGAGTGCACATTGCACTAGAAGCTCTGCTCCACAATTTTACCCCTACTGGTTTACACAGCTTGCTAATGAAAAATCTATATTTACCCTGAGGAAAAAGAATTTATAATAATATACAGTATTAATGGACAGGAGGAGATATTTAGCAATGCCATTATATGTTTTGATAATTTTCTTTTGCTTTTCTAGTCATGGATATTACAGATATCATAAAAGGAAAAGCGGAAAGTGATGAAGAAAAGCAACATTTCATACCTTTTCAACCGTAAGATAATCATAAGTATCCTATTGCTGTACACAAAAACTTCAACGTATCTTTGGCTGCAAAATGACCTGTGAAATGCCTCAAGAAAAAATAATTTTTCCCTTTAATGTTTTTATGCTGTGGTAATGTTAATTATTTAAGTACCACTTTAAAAGGCATTTGAAACTTGACGGAGTCACGTAGCATGTTAAATAAGCCTAGATTGCTACAACTGCTCTCTGTGAGTCAGCTGGTCTCATGTCCTATTTAACAAAAACAACAACAAAAGCTAAATATCCAATGCAGTAATCTTTACAAGTTTGAATAATTAGTAATTTATGTGCTTGATTCTGTTTTAAATTTGTAAAAAGCCATAGTAAGAGTTGTGAAGTAAAGCAGTGGAATGGTCATACGTTAGCTATCTTGAAAGTAATATTTGGAGATTATAGGCAGACACCAGCTGCCTGAAAATGTGATACTCATATATTAAATGGATGGATGTCAGTATTCACTGGAAATGTTCTTGCACATTCTACATAGCACTACTGTTATGTGCTATGGAGAATAAATTTAATTCTGAAAATAAATCAGCTTGTCAAACTTCCAGCCTATTTCACTTGTTTATAATTTGATCCAAGTTGTTTGCTGTGTGAGAATTTGTTCATAATTTCAGTAGTCACTTAAATCAATTTGAAGTTTATTTGTCAGGTTGTTCATTATGGAAACTGGGCTGGACAGGCATGTTGCTGTGTCCATTCAGGTTGTGCTGTGCTACAAAAGGACAGGCTTTCATACTGTGGTCAGCATGCCACAGACCACAGTACCTCAGGTTGTTGATTTCATCTTTTTTCACTTTAGTCGACTTGCATGTTTAGCATGAATGGTCTCTGTAACTTGGACTGAGAGATGATGAAATTACAGAATGTGTCATAATAATGCCAGATACAGCAAAGAGAACTGAGACTGTTCTTCATCTACGTTTTGACATTTATTGCTTAACTCCTAGTAGTCATTGTTTTTATTCCTGCAGGGTAGTGGCAGAGAGTGACTTTCTTCACAGTCTCCTAAGCAAAGTCACAGCATCAAAAGGAGATAGTGGTGGTCAAGGTGAAGTACAATTTTTTTTTTTTAAATCAAGTAAAAAGCGATCTCAGGGGCACTTCATTTTATACTGTTTAGATTTTAGAGTAAGGCTTTTATTTCTATGATTCTGCGTTATCACTGTAACACCATGGATATGGGTGAACTTTCAAGCTGGCGGGGAAGAATCGTGACTTTGTTGAGATTGTAGGAGATTAATCTATCAAATTTATAGATAGTTTTTGGATTATAAGCATTTATTTCCAGTGAAGGAAAGTGGGAGAAGTGAATTCTTTTTATTTTGGTCAATAGAACAGAGCATAATCTGAATATAAGTGGGTTTTTAGTTTTGTTCTGTTTTTCTTTCCTTTAGTACAAATGCAGTCTTTTACTTTTTTATTGTTTTTGTTTCCTTTCCCTCCTAATAGGTCTCTGGGTAACTGTGAAAATGCTTGTGGGAGATGTGATTCAAACAAGGAAGGACTATCCACATCTTGTAGACAGAACAACAGTTGTTGCTAGAAAGCTAGGATTTCCTGAAATAATCATGCCAGGTAGGAGGTTCTTTGTTCTATAATGGGAGTTTGTTTATTTTTTTGGTTATTATGTTAATGAATGTCAACTACTGTATCTGTAATAGGTAACTCAGTCTCTAGAATTCACTCTACATGTTGAATTTGTCTCAAAACTAGAGGTTTATGTAAAACAGTGAAATCTTTGGAAAGTGTTACAGAGTACTTAAACAGAAAAAAAAATAGACAGTAAAGAATGATCTGAGTTTCTTCAACACAGATTTTTTGTTTGCTAAATAGATTGCTCTGTATGATTACTTAAATCTTAACTTCAGATTTATTGTAACAACTTCTCACTGTGTTTGATTCATAATAATAGAAAAAAAGAGATAACATACTCTTGATTGTCGATTTATGATTATATAGTTGCCAATTAAATTCACTACCTACAGTGAATTTTTGTTAAAAAACTGAGAAAAAAAAGGAAAAAACAACACCAAACCAACTCAACCCCCCTAAAAAGGCAAACCTCCACACCTTCAGTTCAAATGTAGGTACTTTTAAATCTTGTTAACCGGAGAACATTCAATTTCTTCACATAAGACAATTAAAATATGAAGTTCCTTCTAGAACGATAGCTGTGTACTCGGCCAGAATTCAGTAATGGCGTCCTGCTGTCATCTCACCAGCAGGTGTCAGTGCAGGACGAGAGTAAATTGAAGTCACTTTCAGGAATGTTGTTTTTTGTCCATCGCGCAGCTCATTGTACTATCTTAGCTAAGAATAAAAGGGCTGAAAATTTAAGTCCGGATGGAAAATAAGACGTTTTCTACGGCAACATGATTCACTGTTGAAAAATTATTGTGAAGGTCATCTGATTCTATGTTCTCACAGCATTCTCATTCATAACTTTTTTGTTTCTTTTTTAGGAGACATAAGAAATGACATTTATATTACACTGCTGTATGGAGATTTTGATAAATACAATAAAACAACTCAGAGAAGCGTGGAAGTAATAATGTGTGTTTGTGATGAAGAAGGGAAAACCATACCAGTAAGTTGTTTTGTGTTTATTCCCTGTATGATGGACATATAAACATGAAGTACTTTAGAGAAGTAAGCCTTACTTCTTTTTAAGTCTTACAAGTTCTTAAGAAATACCATTATACAAAAACTTTATTCCCACACTTGACATCTTTCAAAAGATGAATTTTATGATGTTGACTGTAACAGATCTATTCAAATCCTATAAATGTCTTGCATAATACTGTAAAACTGCTGGAGAGGAGAAGTAAATATGAATGACCTATTTTAGCTATGACTAATGAGCAAACAGATTAAAAGCTGTTTCTGACAATTACTACATCATAACTCCCAGGGTTTTTTGTTGTTGTTGTTTTGGGTTTGTTTGTTGGTTGGTTGGTTGGTTGGGTTTTTTTTTTTGTGAAAATTCATGGAGGGAATATATTTGTGCATTTAAATGTGTGAAGTACCATTTTTTTCCACAAACCCTGGATTTGTGCCAGGAAAGCTGTTCCTTCAGTGAAGTACGTGGCAAATAAAAAAAAGAAGTGAGAACAGAGCAGTGTGGACAGGTCACATGCACAGCATGAATATTTACAGTGTCTTTTTGTTAGTCTATTTCTGTGTTTATGAATTTTTGTCTTTTCCTAAAGACAGTTTAACACCAGTTCAGTATTCAGGGGAATTTTCGACCTTACGAGCTTCATGCTGTTCTTTAAATCATGAGGGTGAAATCATACTGACACTTCCTGAGATAAAATAAAACTAGAAAAGCTCATTGTACTTTATGAGTTGCTGAAATGTCAATGTGTTTATGAATTACAGCTAAACATTTGACCTAAAAAGTAGTTTCAAAGCTTGAATAAAGAAAATCCTAAACACATGTACTACCTAGGATCCACACAAGAACAAGTAACTCTGATCACAAAGCATACCTCTGAGAACACCTAACCATCAGCCCTATGGAGAAAGGCTTGGGGGTCCCAGTGGATGAAAAGCTGGACATGAGCCAGCAGTGCAGCCCAGAAGGCCAATGGTATCCTGGGCTGCATCAAAAGAGGCTAGCAGAGAGAGGGTGGTTGTCCACATCTACTCTGCCCTTTTACGGCTCCATCTGGAGTAATTTACCCTCCCCAGCACAGGCAGCATGTTGAGCTGTTGGAGTGGGTCCAGAGGAGGGCTGCAGAACTTCTGCTACTGTGAAGAAAGGTTGAGGGAGTCAGGCTTTAAATAAGGTCAGGCTTGGAGAAGAGAAGGCTCCAGGGAAACCTCACTGTGGTCTTTCAGCACTTGAAGAGCACTTATAAACAGAAAGGGGAATGACTCCACACAGTCTGATAGTGACAGGACCGGGGAGGGAATGGCTTTAGACTAAAAGAGGGGAGATTTAGGTGAGATGTTCAGAAAAAAATTTTCACTCAGAGGGTAGTGAGGCGCTGGAATATGTTGCACCAAAATGTGGATGCTCCATCTCTGGAAGCATTCAAGGCCACGCTGGATGGGATCTTGGGCAGCCTGATCTAGTGGCTGGCAACTCTGCCCATGACAGAGGATTGGATCTGGATGATCTTTAGGGTCCTCTCAAGCCCAAGCCATTCTATTATACAACTTGCATGTACAGGAGATTACTGTTGTGAAATAGACTTCATTAAATTCTATTGGTTGCAGCCACAGATAATACGCTTAAAATACATGCCACAATATTCTTTAAAGAAATAAATATATTGCAATCCATTAAATCTTGCATCTCAGTGTTATGTATGTTCAGTTTCATAGGTGGACTTTTTCTCCAAATGCTAGCAGAAAATATAGTTGTCCGTTTGAGATCTGACTGACATTCAAAAAATACCTCTTTTCTGGAGGCAATATGCATCACACACATTTAAGCAAGTTTTCCAGAGTTGATTGAAACATCAGTGAATACAAGTAATAAAGAAAGCAGCTATTGTTCTGTTGTAGCCTCCAAAATGAAATGTGTATCAGTAAACTTCCAAAACTGTGAATTTATAAAAACTTCAATATTTCTTATTGTTGTTATCTGTAATTCAGACAAAAACAAATTTATGTTCATTAAACATGGAATTTGTGGGCTCTGTTTATGTATCAAACTAATTTCGATTGAGAGGGCTAGAAGAACATTTACTGTTGTGAGTAAAAGGCCTCTTGTACTAAGTAAATGTCACAGAACACATTTGAACAAGTTGGTACATAAACCTAGAAAAATTTCCCTTTGTGGAGATGAGACTTACCTTTCTGTGGTTAAGTTGCAGAGACTAGGCCTTAGAATCTTCATGTATCAGAATTGCACCTTTCTTTTCTTGTCACCAGATGTTTGGTGAACGTTGTGAATCTTCCAGCTTTTAGCATTAAAGCTGCAACTCTGCATTACTTAGCATAGCCTCTGTAAGATAAGCTTAATCTGTGCCCTCAGTAACAAAGTCAGCACACTAGCTTCTTTCAGGAGATTTCACATATGATTGCTTGTGAGATGTCAGTGCTTCCTCTGTTATCACCATTAGTGGTTATTCTGCATGTACAATCAGTCAAGGAAGATGGAAGTACATTGAGACTCTTGACAGATTCCCTTTTAAACTTGATAGGAAGTTAAATTGGGTTTGTACTGGTTCTGGCGGTCATTAGAGCAGTGTAATCTGTGCTGTGGAGTTTGACCAGATGAGAAATGGAGCAGTGTCAGGGAGGGTCAGGATGGGTGTTAGGAGAACTTCACCTGAGGGTGGCTGGACATGGGACACACTCCCGGGGCAGTGGGCATGGCCCTGAGCTGCCGGAGTTCAAGGAGTGCCTGAATAATGCTCTTAGGCACAGTGTTTGAATTCTGGGTGGTTCTGTGTGGAACCAAGAGAGCTAGACTCAGTGATCCTTGTGGGATCTCTCCCAGCTTGGGGATATTCTGGGATTCTATCAAAATCAGCAGCTAAACAGGATGAATAGCAAGTGAAAATGCAGAGGGTAGGTGTCTTTAAAGTGCTTTTTTTTTTTTTTTTTTCTTTTTTGGTAAAGAGATCTAGAATCGGCTATAGGGAAAGGAAATGTAGAAATTAGACTGAAAGGGGGGGAAAAAAAAAACAAGAAAAAAATTAAAACATGGTAAACATTGGGGGAAAATATAGGCCATGTTATTGGTGCATCTACAACTTCTAGTTCGGAAATCATCTTCGGTACACAAACACTTCTGTGATTCTGCTAGAATTGAGTATTTTAAAATCAGGGGGAAAGACATTAAAGCTGGGTTGTTGCGTTGCGTCCCTCCCCTGTTACCAGAGATGAACGCCTTCATTACTTAAGCTCGTCGGCTGGAAGAGAACTGCAGGCTCTGTTCGTTACCTCGCTGTTCTCACAGCCCGGGACATAACCTGCACAGTGCCATCAAGGGCTAGGGCCAGTACAATGATGGAAAACATTCGTTTTTCTTGCATTCAGAGGCTTGGAAAACATTATCTCCTGTCAAGACTTCCTTTCTGTTGGTAATGTCATCATTAATTTGTTTTGAATGACACCAGGCTCAAATTAAACAGTTTTTTTTTAAGACGGTCCCTCTTGCCCCATGACCAATGCCAGTCCTGTACGTGAAGCATTTAGGAACTGCATCTCCCAGGCTCCAAAAGGCTTCAAGCTGGAGCCCAGCAGCGTTTTGGGGCGGCTTAGCCCTAACCATGGGGTCTGTTCAGTGGGTAGGGGTTCATCGTGACTCCTCAGGCTGAGCTCCAGAGAGGCATGGAAGGCGCCACGGCTGCGGGCGGGAAGCGCGCCCAGCGCGGGCTGCGCGGCGGATCATGGCCGCTGGTCTCGCGCCCGTTCCCGCCTCGCGCTGAGGTAAAAGCTGCCGCCCGAAGGCGGGATGCGAGGACAGGTTTTCTGTCGGCGGATGGGTTGGTTCGTTGGTTTTGCACGAGTCACAACGATTTACAGAAATTAACGAGCCGCTAAAGAGCGTTTGTTTCCTCCTTTTTGTCAGAACGCTGTTTGCCTGGGAGCAGGGGACAAACCCGTGAGCGAATATCGATCGGTTGTCTACTACCAGGTCAAGCAGCCGCGCTGGATGGAGACCTTGAAGGTAGAGCGCAGATATCCCCGCTGTGCGCCTGCGCTTGGTGCTGCCCGTGTGAGAGGATAAAACGGGGACAAGAACTTCAGCTGCATGGGAAAAAATAATGAAGAAAACTAAAAAATATGTTATTGAACCACAACAACAGAAAAAAAAAACAAAACCAAAAAAGCAACCTCTTGCATCTCTTAAGTATCGGCTAATAGTTATCAAATCTAGCTTTAGTGCCTGTAACTAGAGAATGCCCAGAGACTTCTAGAAGTAGTTCTTAAAAAGCATGTCCGAGGCTTGGTAACAAGCATGATTACTTTTTAAAGACACCTGCTGAAGGTGATATGGCCATGTTCAGCCAGCCTGCTGTTACAGTCAGGTGTGCTGGTGAGGATGGGGAGGGAATGGAAGTGTTTTTTGAAATAGAAACACACCTAAATTTGTGTTTCCACCTTTATATGAAATAGGTTACGTAGAATCACTAACAATAGATCCCCGGGAAAGTGTAGTTGATGTGAGGAATACTATTTAGTCAGAGTTTTAAAGGGAAGTTGAGTTGTAAATAAGTGCAATGGAGTACAAGTCTAAAGTTTTAGCATTATTAGCTTGATAGTATTATTTTACAAATTGGCCTCTTGTTGCATATTTTGTTGTCGTGAGTAGGAATGGTAATTAAAGAATAAAGTAGTCATTACGAGATTCTACTCAAGAATGTGGAAAAAGTTTGAGCGCAGTAATTTATTTTCTGCTTTTATTAAAGGTAGCAGTTCCTATTGAAGACATGCAAAGGGTGCATCTGCGCTTCATGTTCAGACACAGGTCATCTCAAGAGTGTAAGTAGGGAGTTTTTACTTCTGTGAGGTGTGATTAACTGATTGGTAGTCAACTGCAAATATTGGTTTTGCAGCTAAAGATAAAGGAGAAAAGAATTTTGCAATGGCCTACATAAGGCTAATGAAGGAGGATGGAACAACTCTTCAAGACGGCATCCACGATTTGTTAGTCCTAAAGGTATTGAATTCTTTTTTTTTTTCTCCTTTCTTCATGAGTGAGACTGTTTTAAAAATATATTGTCTTTGACTGCGTTTTATTATTCTATCTAAGACAAAAACATTTTTTATCTGTTAAAAATAAAAGAGCAAGTCCTGTGGCTATTAAACATTATACTGTGTTTTAATTGCAAAGAGTTTATGGAAGAACAACGGGAGACAGTTACTCTTCCTCCTATTTTTATTGGATTTTATCTGAGTTTGACCTTCTGAATTAAAAAGGAAGTCACGTGAAAACTTAATACCTGGAATTGCGCCATTGTTCTGGCTGAAGAGAGATTGCTCTCTTCATGGAATGTAATCTTAAGGAATGGTTTGAAACTGCTTTGATTTTGACATGAAGAATATTGTTTTGAGTAACCCTGATTGAACACAGGTAGCATTTCTGATTTCGTAAATTGAAACAGAGAACAGATGTTTTGAGATTCTTTCTTACTTTGTGTTTTTGTTGTTGTTGTTGTTGTTTGTTTTTCATGAAAAGGTTTCGTGAAAAGGAATTAAATACCAGAAATTGATGCTAATATACATGATTTTTTTTAATATGGGTTAGATTTTTTCGGTAACCTAATTTGCCATACCAAATAGCAAGTGAGATGCATACAACTGAAAGTTGTTTCCATACTCCAACAAAAAATAATGCTATTATATTTATTTGCTTGCTTTTTACTGAGATCAAATTGACAAATATTTAGACCAAAGTATTGTGGTAACCATATTGTATGACTAGTTAATGTTGGTTATGAAGCTTCATCTAATTAATTCCTACTTCAACTATGCATAGTTATTTTTTTTTGTTTTTTTTTTTTTTTAATTGAGGCCATAGAAACGTAGTTTTGTTTACTTTTGCAGGAAGTACAAAGTAAGTTTATTTTTAAATTCAATTGCATTAAATATGTGATAAAAACTATGTTATTTTTCAGGGTGACAGTAAAAAAATGGAGGATGCTAGTGCGTATTTGACATTGCCTTCTACACGTCTACATATAGAGAATAAAGCAGCAACCCTAGGGAGAAACTCGAGTATTGTAGGTGGGCTCTCAGTAAGCTCACGAGATGCATTTTATATTTCAACTCTTGTTTGTTCTACAAAGTTAACTCAGAATGGTATGTATCTTCTAAATAGGTAGAAGTTTTGGGAAGAACATTTCCATACAAATGAAAAATCACATCTTGAATTTCAATGTTTGTCCATTATTTTTTGATAGTGGGCTTACTAGGTCTATTGAAGTGGCGCATGAAGCCAGAGCTGCTGCAGGAGAACCTGGAAAAACTGAAGATTGTGGATGGAGAAGAAGTTGTGAAAGTATATCTTTTGTTGTTGGTATTTTGCAAATAGTGGGCAACAGTGCAATACTGGATTCCTTTCTGGATGCTTTTATTAGCTTTCTGCTCTTTCTTTAACTTACTCTAGTGTTTTATGCTCTGTATGTGGATGTCTATGTATAAACACACATGATCACAAGCTTACATTATACTGATAAAGACAGACATGCTCAGAACTTGAAACTGACAAAGCATGGAGACCTCATTTTCTCTCGAATTATCCTTTCAAATTTTCTTGTGGCTGATTCTACCTAAGTAATAGGCTTTCCATTTTGTCTTCTTCAGGATTTGGTTATTCATTTGTAGGTCATCAGTGAGACTAAATTTTGCACGAGAGAGTATCAATTGTATTCTGCTGTGAAATATGTAGAACATTTCTGAAACAGCAGTAAATGATCCTATTTAAGATAAATTCTCCATTCTGATGGAGGAAGAAAAAGAAACAGCAGTTTCCAAAATAGATTATAAGATAAATTTGAAAGAAGAATTTTGCTCTCAAATCTGAAATGAGAGAGGAACAAATAAGTAGTCCTTGTTAGATATACTCAAACTAACTTGGAATGCAGTGTCCAGATGTTTTTGTTTTTTGTTTATATGTGGTTTTTTGTTTGTTTGTTTTAAATAAAAGCAGCAGCCATCTCTCTTGAGTTTCTTTGGGAGGAAGGTGAATTTACTTCAGAAGAAACAAAACAAACAAACAAAAACCCACAAATTATCCTTCTTCACCCCAGAAGAAAACCTGCCAACAACAAAAACAAAAACCCACAAACACTTGGTTGTCCAATCACTGAGGAGCCTTCCTTTGATTTTAAGGTTTTTGAATCAGGCCACAGAAGTAAGAAGCATGGTTTTAATCACCTTCTATAGGTAACAGTAGCAACTACTAATTTGTATCATTAAAGAACCAGGAATGCCGTTTTAGGTAATTATATGCAGTCCATATAATATTTTTAGCTGAATTCCATAAGCTTTGAGCTAAGTGTGTATTGCTGCTTGTTCACGTCTGAGGATTTAAGTTCATCATTTAAAGAAACTACAGCCAAAATCTTCAGAAGTGCGTTCTGAATTTATCTGGTGTTTCAGCAAAGGTCTCTAAAAATTCCAACTTAGGGAACACAGAATTGCCTGTCTGTAAATTCAGTTGTGCATTTTTCAAGCTGAACTGGTTGTCAGTTTATGATTTAATGTTTTTTATAGTTTCTCCAGGATACTCTGGATGCCTTGTTTAACATCATGATGGAACACTCCCACAGTAATGAGTATGATATCCTTGTCTTTGATGCACTGGTAAGAACCGGCAATGAAAGATTTAAGCTGTCCAAGTAAAAGAACTCTATGAATGTGAATGAATATCAAATTGCTTATCGCAAGAAATTGGCCTTAAATTCTCAGCAAGATAACAGGATATTACTATTTGGAAAATAATTCTTTTAAACCTGTGAAACTTTCAAAATGGTGGATTATCACAAATGCTTCAGGAGACTTAATGTTTTCATTTAAACTGTGTCGTTATGGAAAATGCTAACTGTATCTCCTTCTACTTAGATATATATCATAGGGCTCATTGCAGACCGTAAGTTTCAACATTTTAACACTGTTTTGGAAGCATATATCCAACAGCATTTTAGTGCAACCTTGGCATACAAGTAAGTTGTTTTGGTTTTTGTTTTCCTTTTTATTTCTTCTAAAACCTCTGCAATCAACTTAAGGAGAGTAAATCCTATTTGTGGATTTTCTGATGTAATTATGACAGCTATTTTGATACTGCTTTTTGCTTATCTGGAAATGGAAAGGCCTATGATAAATAGTTAAAGATTATAAAGATTATAAGGATTATATTATAATATAAAAAATTAATTATAAAATTAATTAACAAAAAGATGGGCTTGGGGTTAAACAATTTTTTGAGGTCCATTTTTCTCTTGTCTGGATTATGTTGCTGTGTCCGTACTTCACTTCTATCCTGTGAAATTTGTCAAAAGATGCTGTGCTATAGGTCCTCTCTACTTGCATTCCTGTTTGTAATCTGAAGTGCTTTAAGTGAGGAATATCTTCAACCACTTAGGTGTGTTTCCACATATTGTCTTATAGCAAAAAAACTCATAGGGAAAAAAATGTTTGTGAACTGTCAATTCTTCATATGCAATTCACCATCCATTATTGCACCAGAAATTCTTAGGCACAGTGAAATGGAATTTGTTTTTTGCTACATTGTCTGTTGTGAACTGAAGTCTTAATGCGGTTATGTCACTGGGAAGTAGAGTCAGGGACAGAATTTTGTGGATTTTATGGAGCTTCAAGATAATACTCAAAGGGGAAGAGTAACATTAGTAGAGATCAGAAACGGTAGAGATACATTATGCAGTAAATTTAATACTAGATTCCTTTATCTAACTATAGTTTTTCAGGTGATGATAGGATAAAATTCCTTTGTCTTATGAAGCAAGATGATGCCATCAGTTTCTGTTCATCTCTAGGAAGTGCTAACAGGATGGATGAACAGATAGATATTTTTCATCTGCCTGAAGTCTTGTTCTGACTATTCACTGGGGTGACAGATTGAAACAGGACTCTAATTGAGGATTTGAATAATAGATGAAGGATCTTAGCTGAAAGCTTGGAATAGTTGAGAACATATTGTTCTGTTCTGTGCTGGGTATTCAGCAGTTCAGTTCAGAGTGAAATGTGCCTCAGATGTTACATTAGAACATAAGATTGCTTGCAGTGCACAATTAATCCTTTCTCATGTTCCAGGAAAGCTGGGATCAGCTTTATTGGTTTCAGAATGCTCAAGCAACAGACTACATGGTCTTTATTTATCTTTCATTCCACATATAATTTGTAATTAGCATATGCAATTTAATGCTTTCTACTGTTGTGGAAGTTGAGGAGGTTGGGTATAGAACCTCTCAGGTCAGCCTAATTTGTTTAAAGTGCACATAAGAAAATACATAGTTGGTATTTTCTTATGATTTAATCAAAGTTATGGAGTTAAAATCATGTTATGATTGTTCCAAAAATCTTGAGTTTTCTTGGCATCATTTGTTCCTCACATGTGAAAGATAAACTATTTTTAAAACAGAATTTGTGACGTAGAGATAACTGTATACAGTCTAATTCATAGTTAGGAAGGAGACACTGTGCCTCAGACACACAACAACTGCATTTTCTTCTATATAAATGTGTCCCTAGATTTGTGGGAAGAAATTGACTGTAGGACACTGCTTTTATCCCTGGTGTTCTGTAGCTACAGTTGCTTGGATTTGACAATGGATAATTATTTTGTGATCAAACATGGATCTGATGATTTCTATAGGAGCACTTCATGTGAAGTATTATCAACAAAGGACTAGCTCTCTTTGTCTCAGATTTTCTTTACTGGTCGTTCATGCCCAGTGTCCAAGTGAAACACAAGACCTTATAGAGCTTTATGCCTCTGGAGATTTGAGCAGATAGTGAAAAGCTTTGGGTGTGAGGCAGGACAGCTGATAGTAGGTGGAAATAAGTTGCCAGTTCAGCAGCAGGTTGATCAATAGTTTCCTACAGAGGTGTAGTTGTCATTGAGGCATTTTCTGATGCTAGCAATGATTCATTGCTAATTATCCTCACTTTAGAGTAACTTGAAGAGTTTTGTCATAGCTTGTAGTTGGAACCCCGTGTCTACAGACCCCTTGTCAGATGCGACTGATTAGACCAGTTAAACCTGTCATTCAGCCAAGAAAGGAAGTTCTGTTGAAAGTCATTCCTAAATAAGTGTTTTGACTCCATGAGTGTCTCGCTCCAATTTATAGGAGGGAGAGGAGGTTCTTTTAACAGATGTATGCCTGATGGTGAGATTAAGACACAATGGGTCAAATGTTAGCCCAACCAGTTCATTACAAATCCTAGTTGCTCAGGGAGATGCGATAGAAAAGGTAGGAAATAAAAGCAAAGAGTCTTGTAGGAAGCAAGAGAGAGACAGTCAACACCATGGCTCCAGCGTGGTTCATAGTTCAGACATCAATCTTCAGTAGTGATGGGTTGTCAGGGATCGTTGTTCAGTTGACAGCGATGATGGAGATCCTTTCCAAAGGCAGTACAAAGTCCAAAGTGGTCGAGTTAGCTCCTTTTGGAGTGACAGCTCCTTGTTCCCATCTTCTGGGCCTTGCCTGCAGATGCCAGGGAGCATGGAGGTGCCAACTTGTATCTTGCCTTCACAGGATACAATGGTATCATTCCCCACTCTCCCATAGCAAGCCGGAATCGTTTGGTTGCAGGCCAGATCTTCTGCCAGTAAACAGCCCAGAGCACTCTCTTCCAGAGGCAAACAGCTCTAAAGAAATGCTTTCAAATGTAAAATTGTCCACATAGTGATGTCAACTGCCACACGGCAGCACCCACTACTCATCTCCTAGTTAAGTCAGTCTTATTGCAAGAAAAGCCTCGGAAAGCAAGCTTTGAGCCAAAAACAAAGAAGGGCTCTGACAATGAGATGATACGATCTCATGGCCAAACCGTGATGTCTTCTTTCTGTTTGTGTTTAGTCATCCATTTGTACCTTGTTTATAGAGTTCTGGGATGTCTTAACATTGAGAATTGAGGAACCCTGTGTGAACTGACATTGCACATAAGTCAGATAAATTTTATTCTAACTCAGTACAGAGCTGTGAATTCAGAGAAGTAATACAGAGGAATAAATAGAAAAACACAATGGATATTGTGCCACAGTTGCCCAAAAGGCTGAGATTATGGAACTTGAGTCCTGCAGTTGGAGATAAGATGGTGCACTGGGCTGAGGATGTGTCTAACTGTTATATATATATGTATTTATGTGTATATGTACGTTCTGCGCATTAGCCAGGCATTACCGGAGTCATTATTTCCATGTGAAAATGTCAAAACAGAATAATTCACTTCATGAAGTTTCATCAGCAGAGCTGGTGAACTGTTAAACTTTTCAAGAAGTAAGTGCTAGTTTGATTTGTTTGTTTGTTTGTTTTTGTTTATTTATGGTAGGGAATAGTATGTTCCCATCCCTTTATTGATCTATGGGGAAAAATTAAACCAACAGAACAACAACTATGGCTATTATTTCAGCCCTTCTTATGGCCACATTAGAATTAAGATTACATCATTTAAAGCGTTTTTAAAGATGCTTCCAGGATTGTTTGAACTTATGCTGCTGGTATGAGATTTCAGATTGCTTTCTTGTTTGTGCAGTTAAGAATTTCCTCCTCATTTCTTCTGTACTGATATAATTTATGTGACATAAACATAAAAATAAATGTTATGTGTGTGCTAGATTAAGCATAAATATTCACAGAGTTGTCAAAAGACATTATTTTAAAAAGTTTTTCTTAACTACAGGAAACTGATGAGTGTTCTGAAGACTTACTTGGATATTTCTAGCCGTGGAGAGCAATGTGAACCTATTTTAAGAACTCTGAAGGCACTAGAATATGTTTTCAAATTCATTGTTAGATCCAGAACATTATTTTCACAGTAAGTATCCAAGCTACTGCCGTGTAACTATCAGTGCAATATCACAGAATAACAGACCTGTGAATCAGAAAAAGTTGACTCTGGAAAATAGAACTATAGCTTTCATTTTTTGCAAGTAAACCCCAAAAACTTTCTGATGCTGCAACTGGCCTGAGATACAGACTTTGATGAAATAACATTTTTTTTGGAGTGGCAACCCTCAAATAATTGCTGTCTGATTTACAGTGCAAGTCCCAGAGATATACGTAGAAATATACAGAGATATGCGTAGTAATGGCCAGTTTGAAAGGCTGATTATTTATTGTATCAGATGGTTTGGCCTAACACCAATGGATGGCCAAATGTTGTGACAGATAACTTAAAGCTGGATGTTTATTCTTGAGATAACTGTGTTCAGCAGCTCAGACTGTGCATAGAACAAGGTGGTTTTCAGTAATTATTGTACAACTGAATCTAATTTGGAATCAATTTGGAATTTATAGGAAAGACTCAGGCAAACAGATGATGCATATTGTTTATGAGTGTTATTTAGGCATAGGGAAAAGGGAGCGGAGAAGAATAAAGGACGTGGAAGTGGAAAAATTACACCACAGTATTGATAAACTCTACTTCCTCCACTAGCCCTTAGAGATTGTAATCTGTATCCATATCCCACAGATCCCTTCTACATCTTCTTTCCTCTCTTCATTCCTGCTCTTTCCACTTACGCTCAGCTGTTTCCTGCATAGAACTTGTTCTGTTAGCCCCCTGACATGTGCCGAAAGTATGCAGTGCTAGAAGATACGTAATGGCAAACTCAGGTTTGTGGGAAAGCCAGTGGCTGGTTTTCTGCTTGTGATTGGCAGCCAACAGGACAAAGATCTGTGCCATTTTTGTCTGCCTTTTGGTCAATGGGAGCTCTAATACAGCTTTTCTGTTATTCTGCTGCTCATTTTTCAAAAAATCCATGTAAGTTTGTTGTCTTGTGAAATTAATTATGTTGTGTGATAGACTGAAATTTTTGGCCAAAATAGTGGATTTAAAAGAGATGGCTGCAGGTACATAGTCCCTTAGAAATATTCTTGACTATCAGAACTTTCTATTTCTAAATGGATCCACACAAACAAGATGAGAAGCTGTATAAACAAAGCAAATGGTGCTCCTGAGAGTAGAAGTTTAAAAGTAGTTCCAAAACTTTAATTTTAATTTTTATTTTTAATAGATGTCCTAGCAAAAACAGGTATGGAGAGCCTTGCAGGAGGAAGCGTTTTGTTAGGGGATAATGGGACAATTATTGCAAGGCTGAAGGACAGAAGCCAGGGTTGTTTGTATGTTTGTTTTTCCTTGGAAAGCTTTAGTCTCCATCTTAATTTTTAGTATTAGCAAGCAGCATAAATGTGCACATTGAACAGTCTGTGGTTAACCAGGTTACTGCAATATGGTGCATATTCAATTGATTAGCTGTATGTATTTACACCTTCTAGTTTGCCTTAACTGAAGGTCTGAAACTCCAAGTTCAGTCCGACAGTTATTATTATACAAAGTAAATGCTCTTGTTTAGCTTTAGCTGTCAGCTAAACCAGGAAAACAATAAACACTCTCATTTGATGTTGTGTAGCCATTTCTAGCTGTTATGACAACTTTTCAGTCAAGAGCGTCTGATTAGTACGTGGAAATGAAGGAAACCTGGAAGAAATGGATTAATGTAATTTCTTTCCATGAAAAGAGTTAGTATTTAGAATTGAAGTAGTTAACTGTCAAAGACTGAGAGAATACGTCCCAGAGACAAATATTTTGAATTAATAGAGCTAATATAGATTTGGTAAGTTGAAATGAACCCTTTTTTTCTTTTTTAGAAACTTCAAATCTGAGAGGTTTCATTCTTTACTGCCTTTTTTTGGGAAAAAAAAAACAACAACAACAACAACAAAAAAAACCACAACTTTTTGAAAATTTTATTATGTTGTATTCAAGCTGAAGAACACCTACTCAATACAGTGGATAACAGTTAAAATCCATGGCTGAAATATCAATATATGTAATACCATACCGACTTCTAAAAAGTATTTTTAAGTTAATATTGAACCTGGCACATTTGGAGCTATGACTTTTTTTTTTAATTCTGAAACGATAACATAGTGCCTGTCTCAACAGATTATATGAAGGCAAAGAACAAACAGAATTTGAAGAATCTATGAGGAGACTGTTTGAATCCATCAACAACCTGATGAAAAGCCAACATAAAACTACCATTTTGTTGCAGGTTGGTGTGTGTACTTGAAACAAATTGTTTATGATTTTTATAATATGTTCTTTTACGGTATTTTGTTCATTGTTTGTTGATGAAATTGTATTAAAATGTCATGCAAAATTTCAGCCTGACAGAAGAAGTCCAAATTTGTCACTTTGTTTTACGTGCTTCTGTTTCAGTGCTTTGTATTGTGTTTGCTCTACACACAGATAAACCTACAAAATTAACACAGTCTGTATTTCGGTTCAGGTTGCTGCCTTGAAGTACATACCATCAGTTCTTCATGACGTTGAAATGGTGTTTGATGCCAAGTTACTGAGGTGAGCTGATTCTGAACACTTCCTAAATGTATCGTATGGTCACGTGTAACATGGTATACAATGTAATGCTAATTCTGACCTGGAATAAATTACTATGAATTGATTTTTTATTTAATTGGTTTGCGATACTGAGGTCCAGTTCTTAAGAAGTAACTCAATGAAATGTCCAAGAGGAATAACTTCTCAGGTTCTTTTTTCTGCTCGAATAAATTCTGTTCAGGAGAACCAAATCTCATTTTAGCAGCTTGAAATGATTACCTTTATTTGTCAAAGATGAATTGCCTCCAATACATAAAAAAATATCTTTATTGCATTGGAAGAAAAAAAAAAGTCCTTGTAACTTCTACCTGATCTAAGTGATTGTGATATGAGAAATAACATCTTAAGAAGAAATAAATGTTTAGAACTATATAGCATTTAGCTCTTGCTATTTTTTTATTAAACTGTGCACGTGTGTTTATGACACTTGCCCTTTACATGCAGCCAACTGCTATATGAGTTTTACACTTGTATTCCACCGGTGAAACTCCAGAAGCAGAAGGTACAGTCCATGAAGGAAATAGTGCGCAGCAACCTTTTTAAAAAACAAGGTAAGTACTGAATGCCTTTTGGGCTTAAAATAAATGAGAGTGAAAATGTTGACTTCTGTTTTGTGTAATTCGTGTTTGAAATTTAGTAGAACTAACAGTCCCCATGATTTGCCATCAGAATCTTCAAATCTTCAAAAAGAAACTGCTAGGTCCTCTTAAATCATAGCTGTGACCAGTAATTAGAGTGAGCTGTTGGCTTTGTGTGAGAAGGAAAATCTGGAAGATACACAGAAAACAACTTGTTTAGGTAACTGTACTTTAGCTGTCACACATAAATATTCATAAGCTCAAGCAGAAACGTTGCAACAGAATAGTGTCCCCATTAATGTGCCTTTTCAAAGCTGTCACCTTTCCCATTCATAAAAACCTTTCTATCAAAGTGCAAAATAAATTCCTGGCTCTGGTTTTTAAGTTTGAGTTTGAGCATGCCTGGGGTCTTCTGCTCCATGATGGGTCTCTCTTGAACTGATCAAGATTAACAGTAAAGTCTACATTTGTTTATTAAACTTCTGAAGAAATACTATGTTCTAGGAAGTAGCCAGGAAGTTACTGCTCCCTTCTTAAATTTTCTTAACTGCTTTTCTAAGTACTTCAAATGATAAGAATAGTATACATATTCTCTAATATAAAGGAGTGTGAGTTCCAGAAGCCTGACCTACAGAGAGGGTTTCAAGTTTTTTTATCTAATGGCAATTGTGCAAAGCATCTGTACTGCCAAAGAAGGACCATGGATCTCAGAGAAATAATTTTATATTTTTCCTCTAAAATAATGGTGTGTATATGTATGTATATATATATATATATATTCTTTGAACCCCTCTGTAAGCACTCTAGTGAAGTAGGAACATAAAGTGAAACCCTGTGAAGACGACTAATGATGTATGAGACTTCTATCCAGGGTAAAGAAAAATTCTAAGTGTGCTGTGATGTAGTTTAGCAACAGTTGCAATTCTGGAAACTCAACAGTTGCAACAGTGGTAGCAGGTAGTACTGCAGTATACTTACAGAGAAGGATACAGTAAAAATGCTGTGACTTGTATGCTGTTACACTTCTTCTCTTACTGATGATTGGGACTTTGTTTCTTAATTCTGTTATTTAGGTCAACATCTTTACTGACAAATGTGAACAACTACGATCTTGCAATTGTTAGAAATATGTGACTTCAGTTAATCACTGAAAAACAAAATTTACCAGCAAGAAGAATGTTCACATCAAGTAATAGTAAATATTGGAATTGGATATGTGGATTTGAACTGGAGAGTTTAGATTCCCTTTGTAGTTCTTGGAGACAGATGAAATTGAAAGAAGAGCTGTTCTCTTTCTAACGTGGTCCCTGTAAGTGCATGCATTTCCACAACTTGCTGCAGGGTGAAGGATTATCTGTATTTTTTTGTTATTTATGTTATATGGTGATGGGGGATATTTAATTTACCCAGAAGTATATGCTGTCATGGGTGCATTTACAACATGATGAGATCATGTATACAAGCATTTATTTTGGAGATGAAGCAACATGGTAATTTTTCTTGTAATAGATTTTTGTACACAATTGTTAAAGAACTAGAACTTGGATTCCAATCCAGTATTCAGAACACCATTCTCACAAAGAATTGTTCAGAGAGTGTGCAAATATTATAGATCTGAAGGCAGTGTCTGGTTCTCAAAACAGAACACTTGTTTTGAGCAAATTCATAGTTGTATGGTGGAGCGTTTGCGACAGAAGTGTAAGCATGCATGTGGAGACCACAAAAGTAGTCTTGAATGTATGTGGTAATCTTAACATATCCATGTGGCACTTGAAATACAGAATATTTGAAGTACTATGTGAAATTGGGAGTATTCTGTAAGCTGGTGCTAATTGTCAGAGGACAAGTTCTAGGAGCATCATCCTGCTTGAGAGCCTCCTCCCATTAGGCAGTAGTGTGACACAGGCACAGTATTGCCTAAGGTTGCAGCTGCCATTTAAGTATGGTTTATCTTTTCCTTCATAAGTGCTCAATATTTAACACAGTCAAAGCTGGTTATTAACCAAAGTTTTGCCTTAGGTCTAACTTCACAACGCGTGTGTTTTTCAAAGAGATATGGAAATATTTTGTTTTAAGCTAACAGTCTGGTGCCAGCAGGCCTTGAGTTTAGGATCCACTGAGTTGCACTTTTTTTTTTTTTTTTCTTTTTCCTAAATTGATTTGCTAAAATTGAATTTAAACTAGAAATCATCTGTGGCATCGAGTGCATAACTAAATCCAGTGGTCATCTGCAGGAGAGAAAAAGGGAAATGGAATGTATGGGATATAGGGGGGGAAGAATTAGGGGACAAAAATAGAATTTTGGCTAGACAAAACCAGATGTCCCCTTTAATCAGTGCAATTGACAATTTATGGTTCTTCTAGATGACTCTTTGGTGATTCAGTCATTCTTGGCAATTCTTACAGCTGCTTGCTTTGTTTATACTGTGCTTTTATCATCAGGCTGCATGCTGTTTGTTTTTTCTCCCTCCAAATCTGCAGTTTGTCCAAAGATACACTTGCCCTTTTTTCTTAAATGTCTTATTTGGTTGTGAAGTGGTGTTGTATCGTAAAAGAACCCGTAACTTTTATCTGAGTGTGTAGAAGTATATTTTTTTTCTCAGCTCTATACTGAAAAATATGTTAACATCTGGGAAATGTGTTTCTCTGGGGAATACAACCATTCTGCAAACTTTGAGGTTTTTTAATTCAGTGGGAGTTCTTCACCCTAGGTGATATTCTAATAGGTCATTTCTGAATTTATTCTGTCTCAAGCAAACACTGTAGAATTATTTATTACTTTGTTATTTAAGTAATTGCTTATATGTGAAAGGAATAGAGATTGGCAGCTCTTTTTTCCTTCTTGCTTTTTCCAAGTTAAATTAAAAATGTCTTGTATTTACTTTACCTATTTTGGATGTATCTATTTGATAGCTATATGAACATCATCTCATTCTAAGCATAGCTTTGGAATTCAGCTTAAGGTCTGTAGAAGATGTTTGGCACAGTCCCCAGTACAATGTCATCACATTAGCTGAAAATCAGGTCACTTTCAAAGGGCTCATACAGATGATAATGAAGCAATGCTAATATCTTGTTGCAAATGAATATTTTTGTTTTTCTTTTTATTAGAGATATCAAAATCACTGTGATAGGAATATTTAAGACTCATAATTTAGGTTGGCCTTAAACATAAACATCATACCAGGAAATTTTTGTTTTTAAGTACCTTCTTCGGGCAGCACCACTTGTATTTGCGCATGATTAAGTAGTATTGTCATACATATTCAAGCAATCTGCAGCAGTTCATAAAGAAGCTGTATGTAACGCAATTCAGCTGATTTTGAACAGGTAATAAAGGATTGTAATTTCTAAGAGCTCTTCAGCAGCAGCAGTCGGAACTGGAATGTTTGACTTAGCTCTTTATCCCTTCAAAACCAGCATCTCCTCTCCCCTCAGTTTTTGGTCTTATTCTTTTCCCAAACCCTGTTTGTAGTTTTCTTAATGCCAGCTCCAAATAAGATGAACCTTCCATTCTGCATGGTCCTCAAAGCAGGAGGCACAGGTTTACTTACCATGTGATAAGGAAGCAACTGAATTTGATCCTTGGCTGTTTTTGCACTTTTTCTTGATAATCTACTGCTAAGTTTTCAGAAGCAAAACCAGTGTTTTCCCAGTCGTTAAGGTTGTCTTTCTTCAGTGGCTATTAATCAACCGTTAGTGAGACTCAAAGCAAGTTATCATTATTGTGTGTTTAAGGTGGGATTTCTTTCATGGGTTTAACAAGCCTTTGCTTTAGCTACAGTCTGTTAATGCCTAATTCTTTGTAAAGATTTTACTGCTTGCAGATAAATAATAGTAATAGATTGCTGCTTGATTTTAAATGCTGCTTGTCTGAAGTCTTGAAATACATTGCTGGTATATGATACAAAATGTCGACTTCAGATTATGTTGCAGATTGTTAAAAGGGTATGTATTTTCTGTTTTGAAGTTTACAGAGTAATAATGAGTAGGACGTTTTGCTAGAAAGATTTCTAATAGTGAGGAACTTTTATAAAAAATGACAAATAGCGCTGTGTTGTACTGCTGATCAGATAGTTGGTACATTTTTTCCTAGGTGAGTAGTTACTGGATTCACTGATTTCTAGTTTTAAGTTTACAAAATCTCCTTGTGCAATTTTTGCTAATATAAAACACTTAACAGGAAAACTAGTCAGCTAAGACCATAAATATAGCACATAGTACTTATTTAAGCTGTTTACTAGACCATTATGGAGAAATTGTCATCCCTCTGATTGTGGTTAGCTAACAAAGTCAATATTGCTTCAATAGCATTACCTAAATATATGTTACGGTATTTCATCATAGAGCTTCTATTTAGGGTTTTCTTTTTAAAGTTTTTCTTTCACCTGATCTGCCTTTAAGTTTCTAATGGCAGAAAATTGATCTTGATGCAACCACAGGATGTTTTTATTTGTAACTGATATTTTAAGACTTGCATGCATGTTGTGGTTTCACATTGTTTGGGTTTAACCTGCAAGTTGTAGAAAGGAAAAATCCCCATCATGTTTAATTACCCGCACTGTAAAATGCGAAAAGACCAATACAAAATGATTTATCTCTGACTGATACTACAGAAGCATGAAAAATATTTCTTTACAGTGCATAGAGAGAGCCAACAAATCCATCTCCATGTATATTACCTTGGTTTAAAAAAGAAATAAAACTCCCCAACCCATCTTTTAGTGGTCTGCATCAAATACAATTCATTCTAAAATTAATCATGTTTACCGCAACGTTTGCAGGATACAGGCAATGTCTAATTCATTACTTGAAGCAATGATGTGGAAGGTAATTAACAAGAATAGAAGCATATGTAGTGTATCGCAAAATAGGATCCAGCATGATAATTAACAATATCATTAACTAAAGTTCACGTTTATCTAGAAGAAATAGTGTTCTTCTGTGAGTATGGAATATACTTAACTAAATTGCCAATTACAGTGAAGTATATTAATTTGTATGTTTCAGATTATCCATTTTTCCTCAAGGCTTTAGCACTTAATCTTTTTCTATGTAGTCCATTAGAATTCCAGTTAAGTTCATTTACTTCTACTCTCAGTGGTATTGTCTATAGATCTTAAATTTAATTAAATTTTGTATACTGGTATTTCTCTTCCTTTATCCATTGACATTCATGTTTCCTAAGGAAGTAGAATTGGGAAAACAGTGAAATATGTTTTCAAAAACTAAAAAATAAAGAAGCTGTGAAATTTGGTTCTATTAAATTACGTATGAGCCTGAAGTTGGAAGCCTTGAGATTAAGGTGAACGTGCTGGTATTTAATTGTAGGCTTTCAAAACTTTTCACTCTAGCTGGTCATAGAACAGAGTGCTTCTGTCAGGTAGGATACATGGTCCTATCGACACAATAGGATGAGTGTTACCATAATCTCTCTTCCCTCACGACGCCTCTGTTTTTGAGAGTCACCATTTTCAGATGTAGTTGTTTACAAATTGCTTGCACTTTTGGATAATGTTAGTAGTTATGAGCTTATATTATTTGGAAATGTTTTTGTTTTTGTTTTTTTCCTAAGCTGATCATGTAGTATTCACTGACATTATGCTGAAGTTTGTAAATCAGCCTTGGAGAGTTGCTTTTTTATTGGTGTGAAATCGACATGGAGTGCTTAGAAGTATAATAGAATGTGTCTGTATTCACACTGCTGCTTTTGTCTTTGTATTCCCTAGAGGTCCACTCCTGATTAAGAGTTTATTCTGTAGCAAAACACCATGAGGTCTACTCCAAAGAATATAAACTCTAAGTAGGTCACACAGATGGTCACCAGCAGGGCTGGGAATAGAGCTTCTGTCTCTTAGCCCAAAATCCAGAGCCTCTGATCACTAGCTGTAGACACAGCTACTGCATGTTCAGCATATGCAAACGACTTGCTGATTTCTGGAAGAGCAGCAGCAAGAGACATATGTTATCTGTAGTGGTTAATCTGCCAAATGCCAGAAGGAATGCTGAAATGATAGTAGTTGTTTTTCTAATGGAAGGACTCTTTCTACTGTACACTTTGTTTAAACAAAATGTGTATTTGCATATGTCAACAGCTAGGTTGGTTTCCTAATATTAATGTTAATATTACAAATTTTGGCGTTGTTGGAATGTTCTGATGCTTTTGCTTTACTGCTTGAAAAGTATTAGTGTTAAATGCATTGGTGATCTAGAAGAGAAAAGATTTAAGTCAGATCTGAGATTTATTCTTTAATAAATAATGCACATACCAATGTATATCTATAGTTTTGAGATTCAACTAAGTGAAAGTCTACTGAAAGTTGATTGGATCTATGTTATAAATGTTGCATGTGTTATTACAGATTAAACTGACATCTTTTTAATTGTAAGTTATGATATTGGTCAGCATTTTTTATTTATTTATTTATTTATTTTGAAAGCTACTTAAGGAAACTGAGGACTGTATTTAGTAGAGCTAGGTAGATTTGAGTTGTATAAAAAAAGTTTAATGAATATCCACTGGCATGTTAGTTACAATCACAAACGTTGGTTAGAATGGCACCTCGACAGTTTGTTCTTTTCTGCAGTGAGAAGAATTCTTGTCATTACAAAGAACAAAACATTATGTACTGTAAATAACAAATTTACTTCAATAGAAGAGTCTAAGATTTTTCCAGATAACTGAAATAAGTTTTTGTGTCAGAGCAGACAGGATTTTGCCTTCTATTTCATGTTCTTTGGAATCCCTCTTTCTCAAGATTTGAATTTGCTACATGGACTACTACTACTTAGAAAATGCAGGTTTGCATTGTGTGATGCCTAACTTGCACAAGCAATGTAACTTTTGATCCTGCTCTTTCTTTTTAATATCCACCTGGATGTCAATGCTATGATTTCAAATATATCTTAGTTCATCTGTGTTCTCTGCTGTCATCCAGTTAAAGATGTAAAAATCACTATTTTGTTTTTACCTTCAGAAGTTTTATGAAAAAAGCTGAAAGAGAAGTAGAATGAATAATAGTACTTTGACTTAAATATCTTTGTTCTATTATTGCTGGAGTTTGAGTTATGAATAAAAATTTTAACTATTTTCACAACAACTTGTATTCCTATTGATATGAGTACTTAAGCAAAACTTTTGTTTTTCATTTCCTGCGGCTGTTTTCCTGCACAGTTTGAAACAAACTTCCGACATTTTTAAATGCGTAAATGTAGGAGTTTGATAACACACTTCACTCTCCCATTTTTAGCTACTGGGAAAAACCTGAAAACATTCACTTTTCATAAAACCCCTTAAAAATGGCTCTGTAGTGAAACAAAACATTTCCTGTAGATCCATTCTTGTGTTGATTACTCTAGTTTTTAAAAAGTTCTTTTAATAAACACTTTTTTTTTCCTTTCTTCATTTTGTTAATATTCAGTAGTAGTTTTAGTGTTATGTTACCCTTAAAGCATCACTTTACAAATTCTGTATTTTCTTCTTCCCAGTTTTATTCCTGAAGTAGTTTGATGTGGATAAGGAAGGTGTTTGTGCACCTACAGGTATTTGTTCTCATGCATTTGTGGTGACACACGAGGATTAAAGCCTTTAGCTTTGTCTGTTTATTGAAGAATATGTAATGTGCTGGATATTTCCTTAAGTACTTGTTACCTGTAACCTTCTCCTACTCTTGACCTCCTTTAATAGGTTTTTAAGAATAAAAATATATACCTATGAAATCTTTGTCATATGGAGGGAAATCCAAATCTAGCTAAGTGAACTAGTTTTAACAGTTAACTTATAAATGTACATTTTAAAATAATGATTTTTTTTTCTAACTCCTTTAAGTGAAATAGAGAGAAGAAAGATATATAACAGAAGTCAGCACAAAGCTACTGCTTATTTTAGCAAAATTTAGTGTATCAATAAAACAAAATGTTAGAATTCATAAATATTCCATTGTTCAAGCAGAAGGCAAACTTTTAAATCTGCCAGGGAGGACATGCTGACAAGCATTTGTGTCGGGCTGGCAGACTGCAGTGACTGCAAACTGGAAAAGACACCGAGAGCTCAGAATGTTGTTTTGGCTACAGCAATGGTAGTGTTAGTTGTTGCTCTGGCTGCCTTCCAGTAAGTGATATTACTCAGCTCCTGAAAGAAAGTTGAAGATATCCCTTGAAGTGGGGAAGTGGTTGCATCCCACTGTATTTATGCTTAGAGTTGATGGTGTGCTGTGACCATTAAGACTGTATCTATTCTGCCATCTAACCTTTCTTGCTGACATCTGCTTTGAACAACCAGCTTAATATGATACAGTGATGCGTGCTGATTTCATAAGATCCACTACTGTGTTTCTCCTTCCTGTGTAAGTACTGAATTACAGACACACAAAGGCTTTGTCACTTACAGTGCTGTCAGTCTGTAGGCGACCCTACAGCACCTTTCTGCTCTTTGGCTCTTCTGTGAAATTTGGATTTACCCATGAAAAAGATATATGGAATTTTAACTTCATCCCTCTTGTGCTTCCAACAAAGATTTAGATGCCAAATAATGGAGAGGGAAGACTGCTAGTAGAAAGATGCACGCAGTTGTGAACAGATGTGCTTTGTGAAGAAGCATGGCACCAAGACTGTGCACTGACTGCCATCAGAAGTCTCTCTTTGTTGAAAGGATGTTGTTCGCTGATTTTATTTTTAAGGCTTTGCTCTAAATCTATATTCAGATGACATCTATGTCCTCACTAATTTGGCATGCCAGTGTAAGTGGGCATGAAACAATCCTAACAGATGGCTGTGACTGTAGTCTTGCCAGGTAATCAAGAGTAGTGTTTCCTAAGGGAGACAAAAGTGGTGTTAAATTTTTATTACCATTTTGGCTGCACATACGAGGCAGTCAAGAATGAAGCACATCTGTGGTTTTTGCTGAAGGAGACCCAAATGTCTTTTCTAATGACATTATTGCATTAATGACCTGAAATTTGAATTTCACTTACCTGACACAGAAGAAATAATTAAATATGAAGTATATGATGAAAGAGGAGTTTCAAAATTACGTGCAGCTATACTTAATCTTTTACCTGAATGAACCTTATTCATTAAGCTCTTGTCAGGGAACTTCCCTCTGAGAAGTGTTCTGGAATTTGAGGCTAATCTGTATGAGAACATTATTCTGGGAGATGCTGATGAAATAAATGCAAGAGGTTCACATTTTATGTTGATGTATCGTGTTCAGATACAGTTTGAGACAACATATGTTTTATTCTAGTTTCTAGAAAATAGAAGGCAGTAAAATGTTAAGCAGTTGTTGTTTTTGGTTGTTTTTTTTTCACAGATTTTAATGTTAAGAAAGAGTATGTCTGTTTTTTTTGCTGACAGTCCATCCCATTAACTCATTTATCAAGCAGAAAAACAGCTAGCACTTAAAACTGCCATCCTTCCTGCCATCTCCTTACCATCTGTGTTGAGTTGTCTTTAAAGGGTGTTTTAATTGGGTGAAAATCATAAAATCATAGGATGGCTTGTGCTGAAAAGGGACCTCAAGGATCATCAAATTCCAATCCCCCTGCCACAGGGGGGGTTGCCAACCACTAGATCAAGTGCTAAATTAGGGGGCCCATCCAACCTGCCCTTGAACACCTCCAGGTGTGGGGCATCCACAGCTTCACTGGGCAGCCTGTGCCAGCACCTCACCACCACTTCAGTGGAAATCTTCTCCCTGAAACACAAGTTGCAGAAATTCTCTCTGTGTTGCTCCCTGAACAGGAAACACAGTGTTGCTCTGTTACTTTTGGGTTTGTACTATACTCACCAAATTAAATGTCTCTTGTAGCTTGGAAGAATTGTTATAGGAATATGAGATCCATTGCTTTTTATTCATGTCGTGCCATTGTTAATAGTAGAGAGTTTCTTATGAAAGAAATGAATCTGCCCCTAAGACACAATTAAATCCTGCTGGCTTATATGGCTAGGAGCTGTTAATTGAAATAAAAATAATCTGCAATGATAACCTCTCTTGTTTCATCTACAAAACTCAGGAATTAATATCTTCCAATTTTTTCTCACCCTTTAATTTCTTTCCCTCTTCTCCTCTTGTTACTGACACTCTTATAACGAGGATACTGTGTACCTGGGTTGATTTTAAATCTCATTGTATATACTTCTGCTGTGGCTCACACTGTGTTTGTCAGTGTATTACAATACTGAATATCTGGGTATGGATTTTAAAAATAATTCTTAAATGAATAAAAGACGTGTTTTTGTTCTTGCTTATAGAAATTGAGATGTTTTCTAATTATGTGGTTTTGATAGAAAATAGTAACAATTGATGGTGTTTATTTTTCCGTAATGCTTACAACAGGTAGACTGCTTTAAGCAATAAGAACTCAATCAAGTTATGGGAGTAAGAACTTTAGCTGTCTAGCACTTACTAGAATGTTTTTTTAATTGAATTTGTTGCTGGAAATGCCTTTTATTCTGAGGTGGAAACTCCCAGTCTGCATTTAGCTCTGCTTTTATCTCAGGTTTTTCATAAATATATGAAGTTTTTGAAGCATTTGCTCAGAATTATTCACGCTGTCGCCTTGTAGTCTTTAATTGCATAAAGTACAAATAAGGTGCTACTTAAATCACTTCACACTATGTCAATACATTTGAAAAAAATAATCTCTTTTACCTTTTGTTCCTCGATAGTCGGTGCCTTCTCTGAAGTTATTTAAATTTGTGCATCTTGTCCCCTTAGCATTTCAGTAAGGATCTCTATCTCAAGATATGTAAGACTACAGTGTAATTAGTTTCCTTACATTTAATCGAGAACACGTGTGCATAGTTCTTGCTCTTTGTAGGCATGAAGATCCTTTCACAAGAATCTTTTTGCTATCTGCGTTTTTGTATGTGTTCTTAGAAGTTATGCTTCAAAAGGATGCATACAGAATAATTCTGTTATTTTGCATCTTATTTTCTGAAATGATAATTTTAAAATTATTTTTATTCATTAAAATCATGTCACTACTTAAAAACAGAGTATTTCTAGTTCCTTTTTGTATAAATTGAATCATTTGTCATTAGTTGTTCAGAACTACTTAAGCAGTGTTCAGTATTCAGCTGAAGCAATTTATATTGATTAAAGAATTGGTTTTTTGTATATAACAAATATTGTTAACTTGGAAAAATATCACACAAGTTTAAGAGTAACCCTGAGACACTGTTCCACATCGCAATTGATTGTAGATGTTAAAGGGTATTGTGTTTCACTGTTTGGAGGAAGATCTATTTGCAGTGTTTGATTTATATTTGCTCTTAAGACACTTTTTTTTTTCTTTCAGAATGCAGGGACATTCTGCTTCCTGTCATTACTAAAGAACTGAAGGAATTACTGGAACAGAAAGATGATCAGCAGGTCCAAGAGAAGAAGTACTGTGTTGAATTACTCAATAGCATCCTGGAGGTTCTGAGCTGTCAAGACTCTGTAAGTATTGATGATGATGTAGGTGGCTCACATCTGCAGTAAGGCTGAGCTGATCAAGTGGTAAATTATTGATGCAGATGAATCTAATTTAAATTTTTAATACAAGTTAGTGTCAAATTGAACTATTTTCCTATTTTTCACAAACTTAATTTAGAGCAGTTGATGTATTAAAGGTGAAACGCTGAAGTCTATGCTGCCTCTTTTCTTTCCGAATTTTATATTCCTTAGGTAGCCAGCAGTTGTAAATCACCATAGCACGATTAGAAGCAGAGGTAGCATTGATTTTATCCTAGCAGAGCTTCTGTCTAGTTTGGGCTGGTAAAGTTCCATGGTGTAACTACTGAAATGAATTGGAGTGTTATTATAGGTACTTGGAATAATTTTCTAATTTCATGTTGTTTCCTTTTATAACAAATTTTGTTGTTCCTGAAGAGAAATGTTTTTCAGTGCACAAATACTGCAACTTTTGCTTTCTGCTTTCAGCACTGTGTGTATAGAACATTAGTCTTCACTATACTTCACTTTGAGACTGTAATTTTTCACTTGGGCTCCTGTAATTTGGAGCACTGTAGAAATTGTGGTTTGAGTGATTGCTTTCCTTATTTGAGAGAATATCTAGTTGATTTTTCAGTCCATCCTTTAATGAGTAGAAAGTTATACAATAAAGTTTCACGATCAGTTGAGGAGCTTTTCTGAGAAGAGCTCATAATTACATTAGCCAAATTGTAGTTCCTCCCATGAACAGGTGCTTATTTTATTCTGGGCTTTATATTTCTTCAAACTTTGAAGGCTCTGGATAAAGGCAAGTTTTCATTTTATTCCAGCTTTCACTATGGGTCATTGCATACTTTTTCTAGTAATGAAATCATTGCAGTGTGGTGTGAGATTTCTTAATTTTTTTTGTGAGTTCATAACTGAAAAGTCCTGTCTGTTTGCACAGAGACGATCTCCCTGGTGATCCTTTAATGTATATTATGAGCTATAGATTAATACTTGCTGCATGTGCACCACATACATTATTTTCAATCTTGCGGTTACTGTCCATTGTAAAAGCTGCTCCTGGAAGTTTGGGTCTGTAGCTCACGTTTCCATGAGTGAACAAGAATAGCTGCATGCAGAACAATTTGAAGAAATCAAAGTCTTGCTGCTTGGTATGCATATATGTGGTCTAGTGGAGTCTGAAGACTGTTTTGTAGCTTGTATATTGTTTTATTTCCAAGAGTAGGAATTGAGATATCCTGAATGATGTAGAAATATGATGGATTGTTTTAATGCATGTGCTAACATGTCTCTGAAAATTCAAAGACTTAGTGGAAAATAACCTTTAAATACTTTAGCATATGTTTTTTCCTTTTCCCAGGAAAGATACGTTATGCACTACTTGTGAACTCAGAATAGAATTCATCTTTAATGATGGTTACATTATTTTGGTACAGCATGTACCAAAATATGGAAAAAAGCGATCGTGGATTATAAGATCCTTTGTCTTTGGATTGAAGGAAAAAAACAACAAAAGCAAACTAGTAAACAAGTGAATTCCCTGTGATAAAGGGAAGTGTGAAAGTGTGCAAAGTGCTGCTACATAGTTGACAGTTTGAGGCTGTTTATTCTTCTGTGTATGTTCAGGGTACTCTAAATACTCTAAATTTAGAAATACAAGAAATGTTATATCTTCCAGATTTCAACTCTGCAGAACTGAATTAAAAATATCTTTAAGCAGTTCTTGTCTTGCTGTTACCCTGCCAGTTTTCTAGTTTCCGTATGCAGTTAATAACCCATACAAAAAAGATAACTGGTTCTAAATCCTGCTCTGGTTTAGATAGACTGAAGTGTTTATGTAACCACTTCATGAGATTTTCAAAAAAAAAATAATAATAATCTAGTAACCTAAAGGTACTTTTTTTTTTTTTTTTTTTTTTTTTCAAATGACAAAGAAAATTTATATTTGTAGTAAAGTGTGTGGTTAAGGTGGAACTATATAACATGCTGTTAGACATGGGCTTGTGATACTGTACAGTGTTATGTTTCAACAAATGTATTGTATTTATTGTTCAAGGAAAAAAAATACTGTGCCTTCTAAGAAGTAAATTAAATTGCAATTGAGTCTAGGAGCAAAGAATGACAAAAGGCATGGAGACCTCATGAATATAGCAGGAAAATATCTCACATGATTTCTAGAATCTTCTAAATACCTTGTATGCTTTTCTTGAGGCATGGAAAATTAAACTGAGCTTATTTTTATACAGGATAAACATGTCAAGCAATTAAGCAAGACTGCAATTTGATACAACTGTCAGTACAGTTCTTGGAACCATGGCATGTACTCAAGCCCTAGTAATATAATGAAAACTACTAAATTGGTTTGGGAAATTAGTTTAGATGTCTCCAGGAAATGAGATTGAGAGTATCCTCAAGAATTCCATGAAAGAAAGCATTTTAGAAAAATGCTTAACAACTCTATGTAGAAATGAAGAAATAATAATAATTTTAAAAGCAGATCCAGTAGAAACTGTAGAGTTGCTTAAAGGGTTGCTCATTAGTACATCCAAGCATCTCTGTATTGTCTTGACGTCTTCAAGCAATTACAATACTTAATTCATTCTAAAGGTATTTAAATTTAAAGCTGTATTTTTTTCATGAAAGGATGACTGTGATTCAAGTGAGACATTTTACAACTCTGCACTTTTTTAATACTGGAAGTATCATAAGATAATATGATTAATGAAAACATATTGCAAAAGAGGCCAAATCATAGAATATTTATTGCAGCACTGTAAGTAACAGTTCCACCTGACTTGCCAGTTTTGATCTCTACATTTGATAGCTGCAGGAACGGAGTTCTAACCAAGAAACTATTTAAGTGTTGTAGTTGTCACAGGGTAATCTTTTCTGGGTGAAAAGAAAGTATTCTTTGCAAATGATATGCTCTGAGCTGTGTAGTATTTTTAGAATACTATCTGAAGGTAAACACTGTTTTCAGTTTGTGAGGCTTTTTGCCCAGGCAGAATAGGTAGGCAAAGCTACCTGTCACTTGATTCAAGTTGGTGAATGGTTGGCAAAACATGGTACAGATCTATAGTGGGTCTCTAGTGTAGTCCCAGCCCAACTGACCAGTACTTTGGCAGTGGAGACCTCTTCTTGTGTTCTCATAAAGCAGTGAAGTGAAATGAAGATTTTCCATTAGTAATTATATACTTTGTGAGTGCAAGCTGAGATTATTCTTGAAGTCTAAACAATACTGAGGGCCACTGACAGATGTGAAGAGTATCACAGTTCACTTCAATCACCTGTTGCCAGGATTTTGCTATTAAGCTATAAACAACTCACTGGGAAAACACACAAGTTCCTTGATGAGAGATGGAAAGTGACTATTTCAAACAAAGTAGGGTTTGTAATGGATAGGGCTAAAACTGAATTGCACCATTTGAAATAAATATTCCACTGAAATTACTGGAACAAGAAGAGTTAGTACTATTCTTTCCATGGTGTAGTTAAATAACTGTCAACATGGAAATAATTGGTCTCATGTTTTACAAGAGATATGAATTTAACTGAAAAACTATTTTTTTTCTTGTTTTCAGGCATCAACTTATCACCATATTCAAGAAATAATGGTACAGTTATTACGCACAGTGAACAAAACTGTTATTACAATGAGACGAGATGATTCCTTAATTGTGAGTAATATTTTAATGTTTCTTTAATATTTTGAAGATTATTTAATAATTATCCTGTAAAAATGCAAATACAATGTTTGCAGAGACCTTATTTGTGGACTTTTTGAGATTTAAAATGAAAGATCTAAAAGCTTTGCTCTCTTTTTGATTCAACTGTTCAACTTTACTGTCTTCCAGATTTTAGTTGAGCACTGACAGGTGAGCTTAGAGCTTTAAAAAACAAACAAATGAAATGAAAGCCAAAAACCTCTACGTCTAAAGTTAATTGCTTTCCTATATAAACAGTTCAATTGGATGCTCCATTTCTTCCTGTTGATACCTAATGCACACAGGAAAAAAGTCTGGAGATGTGCTCGAACAGAGCAGTTGTGTGAGATTTTTGCAGGTATTCTGTGGCTTAAAAGTTATATTAAAGGACAGATTCTACAACTTATTTAGATTTAGGTACATACATTGTAAGTAATTCTCTTGACTTAGACTACTTCTGAGAATGCAAGCCAGTTGTGTTCTGCAGAAACTCTGGAACTTGTCCTTCAGATTGTGCACTGAAGAGAAGATATGTATTATGTCTTAATCTTAGAGAATTGCATTATTCTGCAAAATCCCAACAGCATTTACTTGATTGTTTTAGCCTTAAGAGGTGTGTTGCGTGTCTTTGGAAGAGTTCTGTATTTTCTCAATCTGGAAAACCGAAATAGCAGTTTTTGAGCCATTCAGAGTGTAATTTTCTCCTAATAATCACCCACCTAGTAGCTGACTTCTTCAGGGACATTTGCCAATGGTTGCTTGAAATACCCAAGTGTTACATCTGCAAGTTTCAAAAGTCTTATCTGTGCATCAGAATTCTGTTCTGTTCTGTTTGCAACTCTCTAATGTGTATGTGTAGTCACAACAGGAGGAGGCTTTGAATGAGAAGACAATGAACCTGTCAGTTTTCTAGCGTTTGAAAATGTTTTCTGTACTTACAAAGAAAACATCATGAGAGTTTTATGGATGATACAAGCAATCCACTGAGAAGTATTTATGCATACCATGAATAGTAAATGTACAAGCAAAATAAAACTGTTTTAATCCTACAAAAATATCATAATACTTAGTAAACGCTAAGAAACAAGCTGCTTACAGTCAACTAACATATTTTAGGTTTTTTTGACATCTTCTGTAATTTGTTTAGGCATGCGGATGTCTGAATGGTAATAACGCTCATCATCACCTATGTGTATGTGTGTATCACATTATAGAGGTTTCTCAGAGGAAAAATGAAGGGGTCTTTAGAGCTGAGGCAAGACCTCATAATGGGATAATCTTTTATCTATATTGTTCTTTTTTGTGAAGAACAAATTAATCTCTGCAGTCAGAAATGAAGCACAGCAAGTGAAAACAAGCTCATTTCCTGTTCTGCATACTGCCTTTAGTTCAGTTACTTACTTTGCAGGTTAGCTTTAATGGGCAAAACTTGATAGGGCAAAACTTCTTTAAAGCCTAAATGATCAATCTTTCAGAAAAGAAGCAGGTCGTCAGGAAGTGTGGCTTTCTGCAGAATGCTTAGGTGAGCTCAAGTAGCTAAAAGCATGATGTGCTCTGTCAGTGTAGGTGGAACACAGAATAGCTGCAGTTGGACAAGGTTTACAGCTTACAAGACCTGTAATTCTTTACAAGTATAAATGTTTGCAGCTGTTAAGTCTACTAAAATTTATTTGTCTTCTGTCAGAGATGAGGAGGTTTTTGCAATCTTCTAGATTGTTAACAGGGAGGGAGCTATGGATTTTTGGCTAAGAACTTCTAGCTTTGATCTTTGCTTGCTACAACACCATTTGAACCACGGGGAAGGCTCTTCGTTGTGCACAGCGGGTAACAACATGCTGTGAGCTTTGTTCATGTAATTACTGGAAAGGGTCAGACTAAGAAGGACATGATCTCTTCAGGAGAAGTTGGCGTAATGGGTAAGTAATTTGGATCTGCAGCTACTGCAGGGAAGGCACTTAAATGGCACTGAAGGCTTTGTTTTGATGTTTTGGCAGTTAAAGGTTATAATGGTGTCTTGGTTTCCACTAGTTAAAATATGAAAAAGATACAAACAAAAAAGTCTCCTTAGCGATTATCACTGAAGTGCTTTTAGGCTTGTAATCAGGAAGGACGAGTTTATTTTGTGAGATTAACTCTTTATTCTGTACTGGAATCTTGATGTGAATCTTGACTTTTGCTTAAAGGACACAGTGGTGCAATGATGTGCCACTGACGTAATTAAAGAAGCAAAACAGAGAAGCATGTAGAATAGGGAAGTACTTAATTCTGTATCAGCTTGTTTATAGAAACAAAAGCATTGTTTTTGTGTTGTTTGTAGATGCACGGTAGACATTTTAAAGGTCACCGTTGGTAGTCCAAAGTTTATTTTGATCACATTGTTAGTTTAAACAAAGATCAAGAGGGTTTAATTGTTAGCAAGAGAAGTTTGACAATATTAGTATAAGATACTGTACAAATCAAGACTTTGCTGTAAAAAAGACCAATCAGACAGGGATTTATATTTATTACTTTTCCACCATGGACATGAATAAAAGTAAAGTTTCTGGATGTAAGCTACCAACATTTCAAAGGAAATTCCCAAGATTAAAAAAAAAACAACCAAACAACAAAACAAATGAAAAAACACCCAGTGCATTAATAACCAGAACTATTCTTTCAGGAGATTATGAGCAGAAAAACCATTTTATGGAGCTGACATGTTTAAAAAAATAATATATTAAAATTAGACTGGCTAAAACCTCTTTTTTGTTCAGTTTTCAGATTCAGACATTTTCTCTACCTAGAAAAACTGCGAAGTGATTTTATGAAAGAACCATTTATTCATTTCCCATTTATTTTTCATTTCCAAAGAACAAATGTTCACTTCTTTTGAAATCTAAATATTGTTTGTTATTTATCAACTCCTGAAACCTAAGAAAAAGATTTCATTTCAAAAGATGCATCCCATTTAAAGAACATAAAGATTTACAAAACATACACCTGGTGATATATTTCATTAGAAAGATAGTCTGAATCTAAAATAGCATAATTACTAAGTATTGTGACTTTTTCAGAAGAGCTACAGTATGTTGAAACTACAAAAAACATTGCATGACCTGACAGTACATGACAGAAAGCAATCATTACTCCTCTCATACATCTGGAATCTTTAAGGAAAGTTAGGTTGACTCCATAAAACAGCAGTTTGAACTAAAGTAGTTCTGGAATATTTGTGTTGTACAGTACTTTATAAATTGCACATTGTTGTCAATTAAATATGTCTTCAGAGAAACCGTAAGTATTTTGTACGCAAGTGTTATCAGTTAGCTGTAGTTGTTTTTTTAATTTATTTATTCTGCTTTTTAACATTTAATTCCTACTCTGGATGATGGTTTCAGGCATTACACAATAAATTATTAAGTCAGGAAAATTCTTTTAGCCATTATTATTTGCCTATCTATCCTTTCCATTGCTTCTCCAATCCTGTCATCATCCTGTGCTGATGTCTTCTCACTACTACTGTTTAATTTAACCAGTAGTTTTTTTGCTCCAATGTTATTTTTAAAATTTTCTGTGCTAAGTCTGTTGTGTGATACGCTGTGGAGAAAACTCACTATAATAACCTCTTGCCTTTCATATATGTGGTTTTATTGTGAAACTATGATGCTTAATCTTTTGTACAAATAATTTATTTCTGACATACTTACTTCATTTTAAGTTAAATTGTTGTGGGTTTTTTGTTCGTAGAAGTCAGAGCTTCTGGAAGCCAGATGAGTTCTGTCCATGTATGTTTCTAGAACGTGTTTGGCCAGGAAGTTCTTTAAGTGGCTACTGCTGACTCATGTAGCACATGGTTTCTTACCCTATCTGCATTCTTATGTTATACTTTGTGTTCATTTATTCATTTATTAAAATAAACTTTCTTGACAACTCTGGGACAACTCAGCATTACGAAGGACAGTGCTTTAGGTGAACTCTTGATTTCATATTTTCTTTCCATGTCAATGGTGTCTTAACGGAAGTGACTTTGAAAGCGCTGCATAGAAGTAGTCTGAAAGACACGTTCATATTTTTAAGTTGCAGCATTGAGAGCTGAGAGTCAGTGGGCCTAGGTAGCTTAAGTGCTTCTCTACTTCCTGCTGTGCATGATGTTACACGGAGATTTTCATGATCACGTATACATAAAGCTTTTTTTTTATTGAGGGAGAAACAAATAACTGAGTAAGAAATATGGAAAGAAAAGACTGATTTTGACTGGGAGATTAATGATAAAAATTGTCTGTAGGTTCTTAATTTCATCAAAATAAGACACTAAAATATAAAAAACAGAAACCATTTAAATTAGTATATTTCAGTTTTTTAGAATTATTCATGTCTGTTCAGGTCACAAGAAAGAATTTAGTGTCTTTCTTCTTTGAATGAACTTTCTTAAAGTAAATAGTATATTTGTATTCTTGTGCAGTTTTACCTACTCCAGGAACTGATTGGTGTGATGCGGCAAATCAAAATGTTGTGATCAGTTTAAATTCAACAATTTGTCTTTATTGAAGGGATACATGCAAAAACAAAATCAGACATTAAAATGAGCCTTGTTGTACTTATTATTTAAGAAAAAGGACAAAAACATGACTTTCACATAATAGCGGGTCATTGAAAATCAGCTTAGTACAAGAAAAAACTTACTGGTTTTGCTGGTATTGCTTTTATTGGTATTGCTTATTATTGTACCTTTGTCCCCCAAAGATATTCATCTTAAAATGATATTTGAATACACAAGAAACCTTTGCACACAAATAGATTCTTCAGTGTATCAATTACAGCAATGCAAAATGGGAATGCTGTTGGAATGCCAGCATAAGCTGTATGTGTAGATGGGTGTGATAAAATGACATACTCTTATCTAATAAATTCTGGTGCCTACTATATCCACAAACCATTATTGACAAACTTTTCTGGCTCACTGAAGGCATACACTTTGCTACTAACATTTCATGTACAGCTTTCCCTTCAAAAGGCCTTTAAAGTAATGATAATTCTATGTCTGTCAATTCCATACTGATCGTACTTAACATATTTTTAAAACTGTTGTCCTTTAGTATCATGACAAATTAAGCCATGTGACATAGCATCACTGTAAATGAAGACTGGTTTTTATAATCTTTGGTCTTTTCTGACATCTATGCATAATTGTTCTTAAGGTGTTTTCAAATGTCTGGTTAACCCTAAGCACTGGAGAAACACAGAAGTGTACAAAAAGAATAGACATTTTTAACTATTATTACAGAACTGATATAAAAAAGGAGGATCTAGAGGTAAATTTGTTGAAAACCCTGGCATCATTTGAACTGTTTAACCAGAGTTTAAGAAAAATTCTGCAGAACAAATTTGCTTAATATTAACTTATCTATGTTGAATTCAATAGGCCTTAATAAAGTCATTTACCCTCCTAAAGCAAAAAAAAACAACCTTAGAATGTTTTGATTTAGCAATAGAGGTATGATAGGAATAGAGGTACAAAGGGGAAGAATTAGGTGAGTGTTTTAGCAGTACAGAAGCAAAAGTGGCTATTCCTCTCTATTCATCAGGGTAAGGTGCATTGGGATAGAGCAAGATGTAATGAGTACAAGTCAGAATTCAGTAAAATCTCATCAGATGTTCTTTTCATTGTGGAGATGGACAAATGCTGGAAAACGCTGCCCTTGGATGTTATGAATTCTCCATCACTGGAGATGCTTAAAACTAAAATAAATCTAATTGGACCTCATCAAGGAAGGAAATTAGATATAGAATTACTATAATATATATATATTTTTTAATTTTAATATACTTAAGAAGTCTATTAAATGAAAAACTTTGAAATAATTCCTTTTCAAATTGAACTGATATAGGAACAGAATAAAACTTGAACCTGAAATTCTTCATTATGGTTAAATCGCAGATGACAACAACCAGTATATTTAACTGGAGATGTGAAATAATTGTAATTATCTCCTGTGAGGAGATTTCCCTGAACTTATTCTTGATTATGCAGTCTGTTTTAAGATCAGTGAAGTTCTTTTTCTTTAGTTCATGTTGCTTAGGAATATGAAATGAAGTCTGCAGGTTTGACTACCATTGTCATCTTTTTTATTTATTTTTTTTTTTTTTGGAAACTTGAACAAAAATGTCTTTACAAGGAATGTGAGGATCACTGGGAAAAAAAAAAAAAGATCAAAACTTAAATTTCTTTTTCAGAAACAGTCTCTTCATGTGTCTTTATTCAGTGATATAAATTAAATCAATTCTTCTGATTTGATACTCAATTAAATATTCTTTAGCTTAGTGATTACATAATAGCGTATTTTTCGTTATGTGCTTCCAAACCTCTTTCTGCTCTACTGTCTTTTGAAATATAAAAATTGTTTCAGTTTAAGATCTGTAAGGAAGTCAAATCCACCAGAAGCATTTTTTTTTCACCTTTTTTGTTTTCTTTCTTAACTCCTTTTTCTCGGGAAGTGGATGATCAAATGATGGCTTCTGAGGCGAAGCTGAAGCTGGATTTTGCTCTGCATGATCCAGCCTTTTCAAAATCTGCTGAAATCTTCCTTCTTGTTGTCTGAAGTCATATTCTACGCTAGAAAAATGAAGAGATGTGAGCTAATAAGTGAATAATTCCCTTTTTAAATACTTACTTCATTAGAACAGATTGTTTCTTCATTAGAACTTGTTTACTTTGAGGGTGACAGAAAAGTGGAACACGCTGCCCAAAGAAGTTGCACTTTCCTTCTCCGAAGATACTCAAAACCCTCCTGGATGCTTTCCTCTGCAACCTGGGACCTGTGCTAGCAGGGGGGTAGGGCTAGATGATCTCCAGAAGTCCCTTCCAACCTCTGTGATTCTGTGGTTCTGCTATAATGTGGCATTCAATATGAGAGCCTGGTTAAAATGCAGTGTATTTTGCTGCTTGAATATAAGATCATTTATTCGTATTTTCTGAAAAAATCCTCTTTCTTTCCTGAGATACGAACTCCAATATTGCAGATCTTTCAGTGCATTCTATTAAATGGTCAGATTTCGATTCTGTTACCTAACTTAATCATGTATCTGTCATGAATTCAAAACATTCACATCTTAGATGTGAGAAGTTCATCTCCAGTAAGGATGAAAATATGTATGAAATAACATAAATACCACTTATCTCAAAGACTTACGTATGAGTTACCGAGGAAATAGGAAGTAGAACTCTACTCACGATGTCTCTATTGAAGCCCATAAATATTATTGATGTAAAATGAGATGATAAGAGCAAGTATATGCACAGAAAGAAGAGTAAGGCTCAAAAGAATCAATGCGGAAAAGAGGATTTTGATGCAACCAGTATAATTAAACAAACAAAAAAGGAGTCAGCACTCTGTGCTGTTTCTTTATTATCTCCACATTTTCTAGGAAGGGGAATGAGATTTGTATCAGCTCTATCTACAGTATAGCTTTTTGCTGGCAGAGTGGAAAGCAAGAAGAAACTGACCTTTTGTTTTATTTTTCATAATACAAGCATTTTTGGAGGAAAAAAATATTATCAGAGTAAAGTTGGGATAGTGCAAAAAATCTACAAAGTGTGTAAACATGCATATTTTTAAAGCACGCTATGAACTGTAGGTGTGTGTATGTACATATAAATGCAGGAATAGTGCTGAACAATGTGTTAAATTGAACTAGAAGTTTGTCGCTCTTATGATTAATATCCTTTTTTTTTAATTTAAATTAAATGAAGTAACTCCATTGTCAGAGCTATAGGATTATTCCAACTTAGCAGAACTGGGAAGGAAACTCTGGACAGGGAGTAATACATAATAAGTGAAAGGAGTAGAAGCATGTGTTGTCAACAACAAATTTGATGCATCTGTTCAATTTTATCAGGTTTGGGCTAAAACATAGTACTATTCAGTAGCCACAAGTCAAGAACACCAGAGAAGGAAATGTTATTTTATAGAAACAAACAAACAAAAAAGGAAAGCCTCTGTTTATGTTCCTTTTTCCTTCCCTGCTTCAAGGTTTCAGATTTGTATTTTGGAGAAACTGTCTCTAGAGATCAATTCAGCCTCTATTTAATGACTTTCCTTGATTTTTGAGTTAACTGCTTGTTTTCAGTCCCACCTGTGTTTATTATAATAAAAACATTAGTGTGATATGATCTAGATTGAAAGTTCCAAGTTACTTTACTTAACCTGGCTGATTAGGTAATAAGGGTAAACTTACAGTCTGGTCTAAATTTGCTTCTGCTGTAAGACTGAAAAGTTCATTCCTTCAGTAACTCATGTAATCAACTCTTCAACAGATACAGATTAGTATACTGACTGCCTCAGGCTGTGTATGATAAGGAAGATTCAGTGATACTAACACATCATTCTGCTGTGTTTGAATCACTACTGACTTAGGTTGTTGAAGAGCAGGAGAAGAGGGCACAGGAAGAGGGCACATTCAGTTCTATATTCAAAGACAACAGTCATGCTGCAAATAGAAAAAATACATATATGGATTTTTTTAGGCTACACAAAACTCATTACGTGGATTTGTTTAGAATAAACCTGATAAACACAAATACTTCCTTCACAATGTAATGAACATCAAATGTTAGTTACTCAGAAATTTTTTTGTAATTGCTTCTTATGAGACGTTTCTATAAGAATGGAAATGATTACATTTCCTTACTGTTTTATGTTTTGTCTCTTAAAACCAATAATTCTTCAAAGCAGGATCTGTGTTCTTGCTTGTGCTCTACTAAGTGTTGTTCTATAAGCCTCCAGGCAATCTTAGCATTAAGAAGTGCCTACTAAACTGAAAGACACATCAATGTTCAACTGTTTCTTCTGTTCTTTACTTCATATATTTGCGCTTCTTACTCAAGATCTTTCAAGTGCTGCAACTGTGTAAACTGAAAAGGCAGCATAAGAAGCATTGTTTATTCTCCTGCAGAGAGAAGGTATCCCGTGGTAAAGGGTTATTTCTATATTAATTCTACAGAATTTCTATGTAATGTGTATTCCTGCAGAATCCAACAAAAAGTTGTATCTTCTGTCAGCTCAGGGGGTGTTCAAAGGCACTGGTCAAATAAAGGAAGTCTTTATTCTTCTGATTATTCCTTCTTATACAGACTGAGTCCATATTGTTGGATAATGCATGTAACTTCCTGGAATAACATGTACAGTGGAGAACACTGGAAATTTTTATCTCAGAAGAGTTGTGGTATTTAATTTGGGCAATGTCAAGTACTTTGAGAAAAGTAAATATTAAACTTATTGCCAAAGGTTTAAGGCTTCAGCACACAAGTGAACTATATTTTGAGCAATAATTTCCAATGCTGTGTCCAATTCTGACTTTATGGAACAAGCATATTAAACTCTTTAATAAATAAAGCTCTTTAATACACTTGGTTTATGCAGAAAATGTGGTGTGAAAAACACATTAATGTGGGTATAATTTACTGTTTATATCCATAAAAAAAAATTTAAAGCATAGTGCTTGCAAGGTGGCAAAAGCTAAAGCCTGCAATATTCTTTGAAATAAACAGAATACCCTTTATTTTTCTAAATGAAAACAAGCAAATATGTAAAACCACTGGAACACAGGAATATCTTTAAAGAGAAAGAAATGCTGGGAGATCTTTCAAATCAAGTTTGCTTATTAATTACACTGTGTCTTCTATAGCTTCAACTCTTGATCTTCATAATAAGTTTCTGGCAAGTTCTTCTTCCACTATTTTCTCTTTTTTTAAATGAATTTTAAGAACATCACAACATGCCATAATGTGATGCGTGTATCAAAGCTTTTTTTTTATTATGAAGGAAAAAAAAGTAAAATTGGCATGTGTTTTCAGTAATGTGCCATTGTTTCATTAGCTGATTAGCTGTCACATGCTTTAAAATGCCCCTTAAACAACAAAAATAAATGCAAGATACAGGATTAAAATAGTGGTATTGTAATTTCTCCACTAAATTTGATTTGAATACATACTTGTTATCTTTTCATTTGAGGCCTAAAAAATAATATCATAAATTTTGACTATACACACATCTTACTTTTCATTCTCTTAAGTCTACAAAGTATGTCAGTACTGGGAGGAGTCTGGAATGGTGAAATGTGGGCTCCCAGTCTGATTATGCTGCAATTGTTCAGCATTCTTTGAAGAGTCCATGCAATATTGTGGAATCAAATAACTTGAGATTTGTATTCTGACTTATAATAGAGCTTGCATTGACTGGATAGTGTTTACCAATTGATTGAGGTCCTAGAAAATCCAATGCTGAGAGGACTGGCTACTTGTGCAGTATTACAGAGACGTTGTACTTCCTCGCTTTTTGCTAATGGGCAGAAAACCAAAGACTCTTTCTGTGTTAATATAAATGTAACACTTGGAATTGGTATAGTTTCCAGAACACAGTACTACCAAGTTCATCAGAGTTCGTACTGTAGTTTATGTTAAAGTAATTTAGACTCAAACTACTCTGCCTCAAAATAATAATAAATAAGCCTTTGCTGAAGTAAGAAGGGGGGCATGTTCATTGTTCTGCTTTACACAGACAAGAACTGGTGCATAGTGGTATTTGGAGGACGTTGTGCTTATCTTACCCAAGATCCAAATTTATGACAGAAATTTTATCTCAAAAAATCAAACACACAGGGAATTTCATAATCAGAAACAGCTTCAAAGGTTTTCAAAGCATGATAATAATAGTAATGCTGTGAAACCTTGATGGAAGTTTGTTTGAATTTCCAAAAGTATCTTCTACTGATAACATCAGTGCTAATTGTTCTTTACCTGGGGAGAAAAGAAACAACAAAAGCTCCTTACATATTTCCTTTTTTAAAAAACAGGATTAATGATAACAGACCTTTTACAGCTGTGAGCAGGACATTGTACTGTACATTTGTGAGAGATATGCAGTCAATAGAAAATTGTGCAAGGCATGGTACCTGTAAATTATACATGCGGTGTTCTGACACGTGCTGCAGTTGTTGAGGTCTTGACCAGTGTGGTAGAAGTTGCGCCTGTAACAAACAGTTATTCATGTAATGTGTATTTTTAAGTACACTGATATACTTCTCTGATAAAACATTTCCAGGCAGTAAGAAATCTTCAAGCATTCTTTGAAAATAGCTTTTTTTCCTTCGTTTTACCTTGTAAGAAAATTTTGACATATGTGATTGTCACCACAGTCAGCCATATCCTGCTAAGTTTTTGAACAGCCACACAAACCTGTTCTACCCACATGAAAATATGTGCAAAGACCTGGGTTTTCATCAAATGGGTAAGTCATTGTCGTGCTCCATACTGTTATGTGCGATTGAACCTACACAAAAATCTGAAGACAGCCTTTTTGTTACGCTGCAGACAAAAATAAGCTTGTCAGGTGTATTCCTTAGTTGTAGTCAGGAAATAGTACTGATACACATGATACAATGCTAACATGAGGGATCCAGTTTTATGCACAAGCCAGTTGTGCACAAATGATTTACTTCACGTGTCTAAGTGCTGCTGTTTTATGCAATATAGGAGATGTTGTAGGAAAAGTTAATTCCATCCCACCCAGACACAGTATACTAAGCCAGTTACGTTGTGTCTAAAACTATATGTGTGATAGCCCAGACTGCACACTGTTTTATTTAAAAAGCAAAAAAAAATTCCTGTTTGCTTGTTTCTTTGAAAGATATATATTGACTGTTTTTTTTTTTTTTTCCTGAAGATAAAAATTCCTTGATGGAAATACTACATTATCATAAAAGACAACTTTAAAATGCATCTAGGATACATTTACTGTAAGCTGAAACTGTTGTTGATGGTTTGGAGAGCATTAATAGAATATTCTTAATATGTAATTTGACCACAGAAAAATTTAATATTGTACTTTGTCATATGAATATATCTGCTTCCTGAGTCTTCTGATATGAGTTGTGTGGGTAGTATGGATATTATTTATAATTCATGATATGTTACATAAATCATCGTTGTGGCTTTGGCTAATAGATATGAGACTGTTCACTAAAATTAAATACAAGTCATGCATTCTTACTGATACTGAAGAAAGCAGTCATTCTAAAATATGAGACTCCTAAGAGCCTTACTAACAATCTTCATATGCTCTATGTTCATAGCTTTAACGACTGTTAAGCCCTGATCTTTACTTCCTGCAAAGATTTCTTGATACACTGAAGGTTAAATTATTAAAATTAATTTAAAAAATAAGTGTGGTCTTTTGCCTTTTTCTATTCTAAAGGCATTCCCCTTAATATGTTATAAGTGATATAATGAAATGTAACCAACAATATAGTCCCAACAATGAAAGCCTGCAGATGTGTTGTGCATTGGCCACTAATTTTTTTGCTCTCTTGCAAAAGCAGAATTAATATTGAACAGAAGCATGGTTTTGCTGATATGAACTGTTTCAGCAATAGGTCTGTTTTGGCACTAAATGTGTATCTGACCTTGATAGAGAAAGCTGACTTGCCATAGATTTGTTATAGTACTTAGTACATTAGACTGTTGGGTTTTGTTGTTCAGCTGCAGGGAGACTTTAGCTAGATGGAGACTGTCAGCTGTGTGTTGGCATTGTATCTGATAACATAAATCTAAATAACAGAGAGTTAATAAACTATGTCTCTCGCTCAGTTTACTAAAGGCAGTGATAATTAAAGCCAAGCTATAAAGAGACTTGCTTTTCTGTAAAGGCTCAAGCTTCTCAAAAATGAGATTATTTTTGCAAACTTATCTTTGAGTATTTCACAGAAAAAAATACAGTAGCAAAGGTTAAAAGAGTGATAACATCTGCTTCAGGTTTTTGATGAATTAGTGATATTAAAATGCACTGTACCCTTCACTGAGGGCTCTGGACTTTTCAAGGTCTTGAATTACATTCAAAAGGACTTTAATCTTCTCCTGGTTTGACAGTAAGGATTCCTCTACAGACTGCAGCTTGCCTTGCAGAGCACAGAGTTCACCATGTGTCAAATGAATTTGATTTATTTCACTAATCTCTTTGTTGATGTGTGGTTTTATTTCACTCCTTGGCAGATAAGACTTCGTGTGAAATCCTTCTAAACAGCCATTACATTGGGAAACATCAGACAGAGTAGAATTTTTCTCAGTTTCAGTACTAACTGAAGAAACAGATTTTGACGCATTACTGCTGGTCGATGACATTACTGTGTGATCACCATTTGTTACTGTCACACAGCTGGAATCTGTTTTATTCTCTACTGTCTGTAGATAGTTTCTGAGGAAACAAGGAGATGAACTTTGATTTGATGGAGGTGATAATGGAGTAGTTTCTTTACTGCTTGTATCTTTGCTGATTACAAGCAACTCAGAATCACTGTTAGCTGTTTCACAAGAGTCAGAATGAGGATTACAATCATTGCCATTAGTGGAATCACTTAGGCAAGGGTATATTTTTTCAGAAATAGGTGACAGCACGCTGGTTTCATTGTTTTCATTACTATTTATGATAGTAGAAGAATTAGAAGAATGCAGTAAATTACATGAATTCATGGTCGTGTCTGATGCACCCATGGAAGTATCACTGTTCTGTGGAAAATTCACATGAATGTATTCAGGCACCTGTGTAGAAGCAGTTGTCTTTTCTGTTACTGAGGAATCATGGGTTTGGATGTGTCCATTTCTTTGTGCTTCTGGCAATCTTTGACTTGACTGACCATCCACCTTACTATTCCTGAATCCATCTTCCAAATGGCTACTTATTCTCAAGTAACAGAAGTCTGAAGACATAATGTCGTGTTCAGAAAGATTGTCATTTACTGGAATGAAGTCTTTAGGCTCACTTGGCATTTCTGTCAGTGATTTGCTTACCAACAGTTTTTTTCTTCTAAAAACAGGGAAGTGTTTCCTGAGGCTAGGAGATGTTTGTATGGCAATATTCTGAAGCCCCTTCTGAGCCTTTGGAAAAGATGGAGGTTGTAACAAAAAATTGTGATGTCGAGATATTTCTGTATTTTCAATCATTAATGCAATATCTTGGGCAGGATTATTATCCAGTTCAGTGACATCCACTGTCTTTGTGTTGATACCATCATCCTTGAAACGAACTTGCTGAGATTTGCTTCTGCGGTGATGTGGCTGTCTCATAAAATCAAATGAATCCAGACTGTTTCTCTTCAGTAGCACCGGGCGCATTTTCATGTTTTGCTGGGCCATTGAATCACAATTCAAAGTCTGCAAGTAATGGGTCGCAAAGAAGCACATTACATTTGTCATTTGAACTCTGTCGTATGATTGTATACCTCAGATTCAAACGAACACCTTGCTAACGAATAAGATAAGCATTTCATTCTTCTTGTTGTTCTTTTTCAAATTTAATTGCTCATTAGACTGAACACTAAGGTAAAGATATTAAATATAAAATGTAAGGAAAGATTTATTGTAGTTGGAAAATGCGGAAAGTCTTCTGAAGCAAACATGATTCTTCATTTTACAGAATTGCAGTAGACAGCTATGCTTACAGTTAACTAATTTAAAGGTCACATTGTGTCTTATGGCTTTCCCGATGGCTCTTATTTGTCAGTCACCTCTCCATTAGCAATCCAGCTTTTTTTTTTGTATGACAGATCAGTCACACGTCTTACACGTGTCCTGACTAAGCAGACACTGCAACTTCTGGGGGCACTTTCATTTCCGATGCATAGTTTTGCTGATGAAATTATATTAATTAATAACAAACTGAATTGCTTTCTTAAGAAAGTTTTCTTCTTCAGCCGTGTTTTTACTGTTGAAAGTTAAACTAATGTTTCAAAATAGTGCAGCCACTTGTGACCAGATAAAAACATAGCATCAAGCAGGGCATCAAGAGGCATTACTATGTGTAGTTGTTACTTCAGTTCATGCAAACAGGAGGCCAACTGTATCCGAGGTACTGTGTCATTTGGGAAAGTCTTGTAAATACTTTGGCATCAGAAGAGTGGTCCAATCTCAATAATCAGCAAATGTAGAATAACATGAAATATTTCCTGAAAGTAAAAAGACAACAGTTGTAGATGAACAAATTACCAGATATGATCTTGTTCTGCGGTCTCTAACAACTCAATCTCCTGTAGTTTTGTAACTTTGACAGTGAGATTTATAATAGAAACGGAAAGTTTTTTTTTTAATTTGGAGCACCTCATATGAAATGTCATAAAACAACCAAAAATGGATACAAAATACTGATGTTTCCTTCAATTTAGTCAGTCATGCTATAATACACCAATGATACATGCTTCAGTGGCTGAAGGGATGCAGAGTATTGTTGTCTCCTTCCAAGAACATGAGCCATGTATTAAGAGGAGGTGACTGATGTGTGGTTCATTATGGGATGAGAAATGCACGTAAAACAGCACTGCTAATGAATAGGTGATGTATTAGTGCTGAAGTAAGAGAACATAAAAGCACCAACCATAAAAGCTATCTTGCACTTTTCATTCTGTGTGCAGACGCCTTCACATATAACTGGCAATCTTGAGGCCATGAGGAATCTTATTACTTGAATATTTTTATCGACGTAAGATATTTTGATAGAATTTTGCTGGCAACCCTATTGTTACAAATGTAGACTCATGATGGCTCCCTGAATTAGAACATACTGGTGAGTGTATACCATATATTGTCTTGATCCAAGTATGTATATTTAACTTGTATGTTTTTTAGTCAGCACTTTTTCACTTCAGCTGTTGCTGATTTTCACCAAAACAATCCGTGCTATGGACTTACTCTCAAACGTGAGTTCTCCTCCACAACATTTTGGGCTGAAATTCAGAATATGCAACAAATAGTGCTGGACTGTTAAGCTAGCTGCTGGGATAGAATAGAATTGGGCTAATAAAATAAACTTGTACAAAATATACCGCAGGATTTCTAATAATCCAATGAGATTTACTTTCATGATTACAGAGGTGCTTAATATTGTGTCTAAATTCCCAGCATGAAATTATATTTGTGTTCAACTGGTGGTTTAATGACCTGTACTTTTATTGTCTTAGCGAAATGTTTACTTCAAGCATCGCACAAACTTTACCATCTTTAATTTAGGGGACTTAATGAGGTGGATGTATTGGGAAAGTTATTTTATTACAGTGTAATCAACAAATTTATGTAGCCCCATGTAACTTCAAGCAACATAATTTAAGCAAATTAATAATACAATACTGTTCTATTATGAAGTTTTGAAGAAAGTGAAAGTATCGGATGATTTCAGTGCAGAGACAAATGTCACGTAAGATATCAGTAAACAAATATGTACATTAATACAAGTTATATTTTCATGATATACCAGTATCAAGTACCTTAAATCATGCTGCTTTTTCACTTGTAAACAAGTTAACACAATAAAAACACCAAATTGTTACTGCAAACCAAGTTCTAGTGCTGAGATCTGAGTTCTCGTATTGTTTACTAATTACTGGAGCCTTTTTACAATTTTGTTTGAGAATCTATCCAAATATTGCAGTAACATTCCCTACATCCCACCACAGCTGCTCCAGGCAGATAGACTACTTTAATGTGAGACTACTTTAATTCCCAATTAAATTAATGGATGCCAGGTTTTCGTGACTGACCTTGCATTCAGCTCTCCTATTCCTTCCCTTCCTTAGGAAGCTGCTCATCAGATCTCGGGAAATGCCTTGTGAATTGTTTGGTGGTTTTCTGTTTTTTGGTTTTTTGTTTTTTGTTGTTTTGTTTTGGGTTCTTTTGTTTGCTTGTTTGTTTTTCCTGAATTAACAGTGGATTTCTTCCAATCTCCTCATTCACTGGTTGCAGTTTGAGGAAAAAGTTAAATATTTTAACTGGTTTTCAAATTCTTTCATTTATAGTTTGACACCTTAATCTTCCATTTTGCCAGTCTTCTTTTTAAAAAATATTTTTTATTTCTTTTAATGACAGTGTGACAGTAGTATTCTACTTTAGTGTTTCTTGGAAAGGAATCTCAACAGACTTTCTTAAGAAGCAAGTAAACCACTAGGCTAAAAGCATTTTATGAGGGCAAGAAAACAATTAGTATAATCACCTTCCTTCTGAGCATCAGCACTTCAAACTTCCTTGTTCATGCTAGATTATTTTGCCACTTTGAGATGGTCTACCTACCAAAGATTAAACAGATGAATTTAAGCATTTCAGATACAGTGATACTTGATAGAGCTGTGGTGACTGAGTGACTTTGTCATATTTGATTTGTGTTTTTTTTTTAATCCTGTGTAAAATCTGTTTTCTGAAATATGTTGCTAGAGGAATATTTTTATTTGCTTCATCACTTTATTACATTAAAATTTAAGAGCTCAAAGAAAAATACTTTATCCAAAGTGTAATTAAAATTTTAAATCTAAAAGTACAAAGCACAGGGGCTGCTCTGAATGTAATGTCTCCGGTTTTATTATGTTGGTAGTGCAGCAGTAGAGGATGAACCGAACCTTCCTGCCAGTATTCCATTACATTGTGTTGCTGTGTGACAGAAGGCAGCAGAGGGACACTGTGACACAATGGCTCTGATATGGAGGAGCATATGAAGCATAGGGATGGAACTGAATTCCTCCATGAGGAAAAAATGGTACCCATTGGCATTTATCAACACTTGTGGAACATTTTGTGGAGACCAAACAGTGGATGTGAGCACAGAGGAGGAGGTGGTTAGTGTGTTTCAGCAGTGGTGACAGCAGCAGTGGTTCACTGGCACTGGTGCAGACTTTTACGAGCACTGCACACAGGCTCTTGTTCATCACTGGCAAAAATGCATAGCTAATGGTGGTGACTGTGTTGAAAAAGAGTGTTTTGTAGGTGAGAATGTTCTCTATCAGTTAATGTTATTGCATTCCTTGCTGTATTTTCCATGCAAATAAATAGGAGGCATTAGTTTTGGAGCAACATATGAATGTTAGCGATTATTTAATTTTCCAAGTTCTTAATGTTGTTCCATTTTTTCTTTTTTTAGTATTCTCTCAAAGCTAACATCTAGGGCAACAGTTGTAGTAAGTCATTCTAGGATGAATTTTAATGAACAGATTTAATTTTTATTACATAAGAAACCCCACTGGAGTTTATGGTGCTATTATTTTTTAGCATTTTTATGTTCAGTAAGGGCAGAGACAAATTCATCACAGGCCAGTGGGCTGCAGAATTATTTTTAATAGTTTCACCTCCAGTTTAATGTCATTCTCATGTTTATAGCAGGCTCTTTTATAGTAGCGTCAGGTTACCAGGAGATTTTGCAAGGCTAGAATAGAATAATAGAAGTCACTATGTAAACATCTTGTAGCACTCTCTGCAAATTATACAAGAAAAAAAACAACAAACACCTGTCAATTAATTTGAAAATAAATGCTGACCTCAGATATTTGAGTGTACTTTCTTCCCAGTTATGGATGCTGCAACATTTTGTAGCCGCAAAGAACTGTCAGATCATGTATTACAATCCCTTTCAATTTTTTTTGAATTTCAAAATTCAAGCACTCAGGAACACTAATGCTCTTGTTACTTTTTTCATGATCTCAGTGCCCCTTTTAGCACCACAGGCATTCTGGGAGTATAAGAAATGTGGTTCATCTTTTTCTTGATGTGTTAGTTTTCATCCTCTTCCTGTCTGAATCTTACTATCTTTTAGAAGGAAATTTCATAGGATTTTAGGACATAATGTTTTCTTGAAGCATTTATGTGCTAAGATGTGAAAAAGTTTTTGTGTATATTCAGCTGGAGATGCAACTTGCTCGTGGCTTGGTGAAAGGACCTGTTGGCTCAGTTAAACACCTCACTGTCAGGTTTCCACTTACACTTGTTTAGGGTTTAGAAAGAACTCTCCCTGCAGTTGTTTCATGTAGAACTTGACTGGATCAGGCTGAGCATGTCATTGGTGTGTAACACCACATTTTGTGTAAAATGTACCCATCTGAATAGTAAAACTTTTTGAAAGAGTGTGAAGTCACAATGTTGATGTTTTATACAGAATGCTTTATCGAATGTGTAAGAGACTTGTTCATTTTGATGATTGTGTTATATTAGGATACTGGTGAAAACCTGCAGCTGCAAGTATGCGACAGTACTGATCTTTATTAGTAGTGCTTTTCTTGGTGGATAAATATCTGGGAAAAGAATATTTGTTTTATGACGGATTGCATCATGTTTTACGGGATGGTTCAAATCAAGTAGTGCATTTTGCTGTTTTAGACAAAGAGCTGTACCCTACTTATTTGCACACAGTGCAAGAAGTTAGGGTACAAACAATATAAGGGGATGAACACTGGTTGGGACTTCTAACTACTAATAAATTAAACATATGAGTAATTTAAACTAGTGTGATATTTTTTTTTCCTATGTGTCTTTTCATGGACTTGGGTCAGCTTGAGTACTGACCCAAGCTGAAATATATCTCTTCAGGTATAAGCTGTTAGCCGCCTAGCTACGTAGGGTGCTGTTCAAGTCCAGTGCTACAGTTCTGTTGGAAAGTTTACTCCAGAATTTGCTGGAAGGTACTATTAGACAACTTCTGTCATGCCTGGAAACATTCAGTAATAGTTTAAAAAAAAAAAAAAGTGACAAAGTACAGATAAAAATGTATAACACTTCACAGTTACCTGTCATAAGAGTTACATTCCTTAAGATACATATAACTATTAGTTGAAATATATTTAATAGTTACTAAAGCTAATGGTGATAGTCAAATCAAATCCTAGCTGTATTAATTTGTTATCACTGTACTGTAAATTTCTCAGCTAAGCCATTCCTTTCAAATAGGGGCATCTTTGGTTTGTTAACTTCATTATTTTGTTTGATCTTCTGAAAGACTTTAGTGATGCTTTCAGGTTGTTCAAGGATCTATTTGTTTTCTGTTGCTTAAGCAAAATGCTTGACTTTGAACTTTTGGGGTGCATTAAAAAGAGCGTGGCCAGCAGGTCGAGGGAGGTGATCCTCCCCCTCTACACTGCCCTGGTAAGGCCTCATCTGGAGTACTGTGTCCA
>JAOWBP010004313.1:2943420-2983622 GCA_028571105.1 Tragopan temminckii | reverse complement strand
GCTTTGGCAGGGGGGTTGGACTCGATGATCTCTGAGGTCCCTTCCAACCCCTACAATTCTGTGATTCTGTGATCTTTTAACAGAGTAATTTGTTTGTGAAATTAGCAAGGGGTGAAGAAAAAAGGCTTATACTGATTGGAATTTCTCTTTGGTCAGAAGGAGAGAGGAAATGGTGGAACAAGCGCTATTGTCAGGTGTCTCTAACATCAGTACAAACTGTGGGAGTTTCATAGAGCTTTCTTAAAAACTATAAAGGAAGCAGGACTGGGAATGTTAGTGAAAGCTGAAGGATGTTTGTGGCCTCCTTTTGTGTTGCTGTGCTTGACAGCTTCACTTTTGGAAATCATGTGTAGAAAGCCAGAACATCAGCATTTTCAGAAAAGCCTCTGAACCCTGCAAATTACAGCCAAAGGCAACTTTAGTTTCCTTGATGTGGCCTCCCTAAGTATGGCGACTGTGTTTCTGTAGTGATTTTCTTCACAATATATTAATTAATTTAATGTTTTAAAAGTTACCCATATTTATTGTTGGAGCTTCAGTCTTAATTCCAAAATGGCAGAAATCTGAAATGACAACTTTTTAATGTTCAGGAGATTTTTAGTCTATCACTTAGACAGACACTCTGCAGTGATTTTCCCTGCCTTTCAAGCCTACAAAATAAGCAGTACCTAGTTCTTTCAGCACATATTGAACAGAGGCATCACCACCTTTAAGTGCTGAAGTTAACATGAAATATCCCTGTCTCATTATTTTCCAGTCACCATTTTTCCTTCAAATTGCAAACGTTCAAAAGCTGCTGAGGAAATTAGAGTCTCAAGTGAGACTTAATTTCCTTCTTTTTTAGTGTTAATATTCGAAGACAGCATGTGGAAAACAAATATTTGTTGCTTGCAAAAATTGTACATGACCAGGACAGTCCGTCATGCAGTGAGTAACTTCGTATGCAGATCTTAATGCTTTCACAACATTTGCTTACAGTATCTCATGGGGATCAAAACAAAAGTATTTCTTGAAATTCTGAATTGAAATTGAAATTGAAATTCTCTCCTGAAAAAGCCTTTAAGAATAGAAGTTTTAACAAATATTTTACATAGCTGCTTCCATAAGAGCATGGATGAAGATGTACTGAGAGTATAGACGAACTGCAAGCAGACTTGTGAGGAAAATATTTTCACCTGAAAATGTATGAAAGGTGCAGAGCCTACAAATTAAAAACAATTCCCCTGCAGTACAAAATTGCCTACTGTAATGAAATATAGGAAAAAGTTGACAAAAAGGAGGAAACATGAAGCTGCTGAGAGCGATTTTTTAAATGACCTCTACGTGTACAGGGATGTCACAGTCACAGCAAGGAGTCTTATTTCTTTGAATCTTGCAGAATAAAGCAAAATGCTGTCTATGAATCCATTTGTTATTGAGAGAGATGAAATATTTTGTGTAGCGTAGTTTTGTGTCTGGAGATTTCTCCAGTGCATATGCTGTCTTGGGTAGTTTTTTATTATTCATTCTTTTTGATGAATACATAGAAAATCTAGTTCTGACCGTGAGCAATGCCACAGATCTCTGTTTGCATTCCTGCATGTGTTGAAAGGTTCCCTTCTGCAGAAGTTTCGGTAATGGTGAACAAACTTTACCTGAGCCCCGAAGACCACAGTTTTATTTATTTATTTATTCAAATCCTGCTAGTAGGTTTTGTGAAGCACCTGAAGATGGGATCAGGATGCATATGGAGAAGAATCTACTGTAGCTCAGTAATACATGATGCAACTTTCTAACTTCAAAAAGAGAAGATTTTAGCAGTGGGAGAGATTATAGGATTTTGTCTCTGAGCAAAAACAGCAAGGTTTGAAGATTACTTCAGATTGGTGAGACAAGGTAGGGAAGGTGCTATGGTATTTACCCTTGGAAAAAAATATTGGTCTTGGCTGGGCAAATTTTAGGAATACAAATGGGCTCTGGCTTGACTACACTTTGCTTGAGATGACGTGATGCCTTTCTGCATGAAGTGTTGAAGATGCAGTGAAAAATAAAAACAGTGAAGATTTTCATTTATTTATTAAGATAATTTGCAGAACTATGTTACTTGAAATTCTGTCATGTTACTTAAAAAACAAACAAACAAACAAAAACATCGAACCTACCTCGTCTGAATACGTGAGATGATAGAGCCCTTTGGGGGTTTTGGAACAAAAGGTTTCACAGATCATAAAAAACACAGATTTCATAGATTACAAAAAGCTCTTTTGGAGCATGTATTAGTGGTTTTCAATTCAAAATTTATTGTAGAGAGATTATCTAAACAAAGTTTTACTGATAACAAGTGAATAAATTCAGTCCTACATAAATAGCTTAGAAGCCCTTTTTTTTTTTTTTTTTTTTTTTTTTGGCAGTGTTTACAGAGGTAGCTGTACTTAAAACTGGGAAATTTCTCTTGAAGAAATGCTTGAGTGCTTACAGGGAGATGGAAGTTATCCAATGTGACAGGTTGGTGAGTTGGAAAGTGCCCAAATAGCTGGTTCATATCATAAAATTTCACTGCTTTTTCTTGTATAAATATGGTATTCTACTATTTTCTTGTTCATTGAAAAAATATTTGGAAGTACTTTCTGTTTGTGTTAAAGTGTAGACGTACATATTACACCTTACATTACTGTGCATTTACATCCAGGCTTTATAAAACACGAACATACGTGTATCTGTATGTAGACATAGATATATAGATAGCCTGTGCATAGGTAGACATGCAGCTCAGAGATTATTGCTTTGCAGGCCTCAATACTTCGATTAAAGCCACTCTCATTAGTAATGTTTATCTTTTAACCTTTTTCTTCACTTGGGTAGCTTTAACAAGTAAGCCAGCAGCTAAACTTAATGTACCTCCTGAGCAGCAATCTAAAACTACATTACTACATTTAAAGAGTCACAGTTTGCCTTCTCGCTACCACATTTCCTCTTTTAGAGGAAAGGTGTGTCTTTAAGACTGCTGTAGGAAAGGTATGAGGGCTGATCCAAAGGAAACACTCTCTGTTTTATTCTGTTGGCTCACCGTGTCAGAGATGGATATTAGTGGGATGGCAGTAGAGGTTGAACCTTCCCTCCAGTATTCCATTTCGATGGTGTGCAACAGATGGAAGCAGAGGGGCAGTCTGAGACAGTAGTGTCTGACATGGAAGTCCATATGAATCAAAGAGGTGAAACTGAATTCCTCCATGTAGAAAAAAGTGGTACCCACTGGCATTCATGAATGTTTGTTGAACATTTGTGGAGACCAAGCAGTAGATGTGAGCACAGTGAGGAGGTGAGTAGTGTGTTTCAGCTGTTGCAACTGTGGTTCCCTTCCACAGGTGCAGATTTTTACGAGCGCAGCACACAGGCTCTTGTTCACTGCTGGCAAAAAAATGCATAGCTAACGGTGGTGACTGTACTGAAAGAGTGTTTTGTTGTAGGTGAGAATGTTTCTATTAATTAATGTTATTGCATTCTTTGTTGCATTTTCCATGGAAATAAATAGGAGGCATTACTATTGGTTTACTTTTGACCTATGTATTTAATGTATTGAATATATGGACTTTGGCACCTTTCTCCTGATATCCACTACCTTAATTGAAACTTCTGAGGTCTAGTTGCTCTTACAAATATTAGTTTCTCACGTATTACCAACTGATTTTCTCTATACCTCCTGTGGTTTTTGTAGTTTTTTATTTCCCTGCCAGTCTAGTGTGTGTTGTTTCAACTAGTGGAGTATCAAACAAAAGATAGCAACATCTTGCAAAGTCATGTATTTGCCTGAATTTTTGAGCTTCTTTTATTCAAAACTTCATTTCCCTAAGGTTAACATTCCTTCATTTCTGCTCTGAACTTCTTCCTATAAAGTGTCTACAACACTTGGTTACTTAATCTACAACTTTTCTAGACAGAGGAAGAGTAAACCCAATCCATCTCAAGTGTCTTACACTGGTTCTGTAACACAGTCCCTCCCCATCACTCCTCTGGATTTTTTTTTACTATCCTCAGAGCAACAAAAATTGATGAACTTTTTCTTACGATAGATAATTTCATTAAGAAATTCATGTTTCTTCAGAGTGCTTCTTCCACACTGATCTTTTCAGGGATTCATTTAACATCAGAATCTTGTGTTACACAGAGATCTGTATCATCATAGAATTGAGTTGGAAGTGACCCTTAAATGCTATCTAGCCCAACTCCCCTGCAGTGAACAGGGACACCTACAGCTCGATCCAGTTTCTCAGAGCCCCATCCAGCCTGACTTTGAATCCACCACACTTCTGGGCAACCTCTTCCAATGTCTCATCACCCTCACTGTAAAAAATGTCTTCCTTATATCCAGTCTAAATTTCTTCTCTTTTAGTTTGAAACCATTTCCCCTAATGCAATCGCAACAGACCCTGCTAAAGAATCTGTCCTTTCTTACAGCCCACCTTTAGATCTGCATGTTGGCTGTAGCATGCAGCGGTAACTTCTAAAATGGCTCAGTGTGTAGTTGGTAAATGTTCACTGAAAGTCCAGCTGTATAGAGGCAGGTAAACAAAAACTCAGATTGTTGTTGCAAAGTATATCCGTTCAGTTTAACTTTGGCAACATTTATTTAAATTTGAATTCCTCTTTGCACACTGAGAGTAGGTGTCTCTTGGTTTCAGTCTTGCTGATTTGGACAACCAGAAGCCATTATTTCCTTAATGGGATTATTTTTATCTTGATGTACGTAAAGCTCCTTTTATAAAAAGGAAACATGATCTCTGTCCCACTTGTATATACTGAATATGATTCTTCTGTGTTTATTTATGAGCCGCAGAACCTTTAGGTAGGAATATATATGGTTCTCTAAAACTAAAATTCAAATAGTAGGAAAATAGTATTGCATATTATGTTGAATTTCAGTTAATTAACAGTTATGAGAGTGATTGTGTGCCCTTGAGAAAAGATAACCATGCAGAATTCAGTAAGGCAAAGTATGTAACAAAAGTGAAAAAAAAAAAGAAAAGCCTCTTTCTATGAAACCTTTATGGAATTGTCATTGCTGTGCTGCAGGATTTTGAAAAGACCATAATGAAATTGCATGTCTCTACTATGTATATTGAACTATACATACGTGGAATGCATGCACGAAATTTGAATTTGAGGAAAGACTATTTCTAACCTAAGTCGTTTAAAAAGAGAAGGAAGTTGCTGGTCTTACTTCTGCACTTAATTGTTTCTGTCATTACAGTATTTTTTTGCCTTCAGTGAACCATATGGAAGAGACAACTGTCACATACATATTAAACATCCTGCATATGTTGGGAGATGGTAAGAGAAAAAAAGCATGCAGGTTCTTGCTTAAACACATTCTCCCATGACTCTGGGTTTCCTATGAAAGAATGGAAACCTATGCAGAAAGGTTGTTATCACAGTAACATCTGGGATTTAAACTCTGCATCTTGAGGCTTTTTTACCTCTATTCATACAGGCTAGCAGGTGACATCAGAAATGCAAATGACAGTATGTTTTGCTCTCATTAGTTGCAGTTTTTAAGTACTAGGCTAAATATACCTTGCTGTAGATCTTTCTAACCTTCTGGTTCTGAAAAATACTTCAGTGTGAGGGAATTGAATTATGGCAGTTTAGAGACTGGATTACCAGAAATCGGCTGACAGTTACTGCTGGAGGTATGGAAATTATACTGATTGACTTTGGCAGGTATATACAGAGAAGGGCATTTCCTGTTAGCCTCTCTATTATTTGATGAGAAAAGCTGCAGGTGGAGAAGGACTCCTAAGAAAATCTGGTATCAGTTATGATCATGGCTACTTTTCAATATCAGAGGAATCTCAAGTTTTATCCATCTTAGTGCAGCCTGCTAAAACAATCTAGTGATCTGGAATGCCTTCTCTTTCAATTTTTGTGAAATGAATAAGTGATTTAAGTGTTGATGTGATTGTTAGCTGGGATTCATGTAAAACTTCTGTTTCGTTTCACTCCTGAACTATCACAAGCCGGAATTATCCGATCTTGAGAGGAATTGGTGAGAACAGTAGAGCAAGAGGGAAACCTTTCCTTATTGTCTGTATCTGCTATGAGTTATTTTACCTCAAGATGCACCAATGTGATGATGCTGGCACATATGATGGATACAGTTAAATACACAAGGAATATATAATAGAAAACTCGTTGATGTTACTTGCTTATTTGCCCCTTAGCAACTCCCTTCCTTTGGTTTTGCATTTGCAGATTTCAATATCTATTTCATACTGTCCATAGTGGAGGCTTTCAGAAAAACTCTGAAGACAAATTTTTACAGTCATGCTTTCAGTTTTGTTCACCAGCTGGTATCTTCAGTTCTCTGTGATTTTATTCTGTCATTTTATAGCCCACTTCTGTCCCTTTTATTTTAATGTCCTATATATAGTTCAGCGTTGCTTGTGAGGTGTCCAGATTAAGCAGTACAAGCGCCTTTAAAAATAAATTGTAGTTACTGCCTGGCTATCTTTTCTAAAGGTAGAGAGAAGTTGTTTTCCAGATTATTTAATATTTGTTAGGAGAAGATTTGAAAATAAAGCACTACAGTTAATTATTTGCAGCCAGAAAGTACTGTAGCCTTGCAATTGCTCTGTATGCTTTCCAGCACACCCACTATTAAGAGCCCCAGGCGCTGAACGTAAGCTGTGCTGCAACTCAGTTTGCTAGAGGAATGAATTCCAAGTTATGGCATTATTGCCATGTGCAGCATTATTTCAAAATATTTATGGCTAAGTATTGTTAATTCTTCAAAGCAGTAGGGTGGCAAATCATTCAAATTTGGTCCCACTGGGGTAAGACAAGTGGATGATTTGTTTTTCACACTTTAATAAAATACTATTTTTTTATCCTTTGATTTCTGCTGACTCAGTTAAGGAGAGTTTTAAATTGTGTCAGTACTAACAATTTCTAAGCGTACAAAAATAAATGCTTTGCCCCATGATATTTAGGAAAAAAATATGCTTATTTTTATTGACAGCTTTTTAATTTGTGAATCCAGTAAGTTGAAAAAGGCACAAGTTGAACAGGGCCCGGGCATTTGGCTGGAACCCAAAGGCTCTTAATGACCGAAGTGCGGAGGGTGACAAGTTGAAAAACATACTATGAAGGTGGATTTACAGTTTTTCTGTCTGCTGTGTACCTCTGCTTGTGAACGAAGTGGTGTGATGTGTTCAGCTCTGGATTTTGATAGTTTTTGCAAAATCTCTTCATATTAGTTTTAGAATGCTGACATAAATAAAGGGAGACTACAGTTAGAGGATCTTACTGAGGTACCAGAGAGCTCTAAAGCTGGGGGCAGGAACTCAGTAACTATGGATCTTTCAGCATGCTATGTACTATGCATATAGAAACACGAGGAAGAAAAGGTACGGCTGCATACTTTAGGAGGATAAAGTGCAGTAGGATAATGAGTTGTTTCTGGTGCACTTAACAAGACGATAAATTCTATAAGAAAATTAAGAAGACAGTACAATGGCAGGAAGAAGGTGAGATGATACTTCAATACGTGTTTTTTGAAGGCAGCTAGAATCAAGCAGGCCTTGTGCCTAGTCTGTCTTCAAGTCCTTTAAGAGAGGAGAGCTGCAATCTGATTTTTTAAAAAAAATCACAGAAGTGTAGATGAGCAATTTACTGTCTTCTTGATAATGCATTTCTGAGGTGACAGAACACAAAGGATATCCATTACACTTTTATAATCTACTGATGTGGTCACTAAAGGAGAGATTAAAACCTATAAACACAAAGGTCTCTGAGCCCTGCTGAAGAAATTAACATGTAATTTCTCTGGGCAACATAAGCAAATGTCCAAGTGATGTCAAGGGTAAAAACACCCACCCCAAACCACCACAACTTGTTTGTCTTTCAGTGTTGTTTGTTTTGAAATTCAGTCCTTTCTGAGGCTCACATTTTTAAAGTGTCCGGGAGTTGTGAAGATTGAAATATGCATACTCAAAAACTGCATGGAAATAAGTGTTCTCAAAAATACCTTGTAGTCTGAAATGAGTTTTCCACATGGGAAGGCAATAAACTTCAAAGGAGACAGGAAGATAGCATATACTTAGTAAAGTCTACAAATAAACTGAGAATTGTGTTCCTTTTAGGCAATTTTTAGGCAAATCCCTAAAAAGTAGTCTGTAAGTTGATCACTTCAAGTAACTGTCTTAAAATCTCTTTCTCTGTGCTTTCCAAGACTCCTCTGAAGACAATACAGAATAGCCTATGCAATGAGTATTTCACATGATTGTGGCATCGTTAATGAGTTTGAAAAGAAAAGAGCAGTCTGCGTATTAAGTGACAGTGTTGTGTGTAATATGGCCAGCCCTATTTTGGTGTTTCAGGAATGAAGAACACCTTTATTGTATCTTGTATCTCTGGGATGTCTTCCTGGGGGCTGTCATAGCATTGCCAGTAATTTTATAACAGTTATTTCCTTTACTCCTTATGCCTTACAAGCAGTACATCACATTAGTGACTCTGCAACGAGGTTATATTCACAAAATTATAGGCTTTTTTTTTTTTTTAATTTAAAATTATTACTTTATTTCCTCAGAAATAGCTTCAGGTGTAACTTCTATATCCTATATACCATGACAAATTTCAGTAGTTCAGTTCTGAAACTGATACTGGAGTTGACAGTATTAATTTGGAATTGTGTTTAGTGGAGGTGTAGGTTGCAGTAGTTCAAATCACAGTCCTCCTTTTGTACATTTTGTTAGATAAATACTGACGTTCCCACACATTGTTTATTGCAGCAACCGACCACAAAAAAAATCCTTGTAAAACTGTTCAGGAGACACACGCAGATAATATCAGAGGCATAACAAATATGGAGATAAAGACAAATGTTCCTTCTTTAACAAAAACACAACGGTATTATACCTCTTTCAATTTCTAACCTGGTTTTATTGCTCATTTTACAAAGTTAAACTGGTTACCAGAGTACCAGTTCAATGTTCTTAATTTGGAAAGGGACAAATGACAATTAGAGCTGCCAAACTGAAAGCACTTTGACAGCAGCATACATATAAATATCAGGAACTAGCACCAGGCTCCTCACATACAGCAGTTTGACTTTATCTGGATGTTTCAGGTGATAAAAAATAAAGAAAAAAAAAAAAAAAAAAAAGGAGTAGCGTGAATTTTTTTTGCTAGCTTAGCTATACCTAATGACAGAATAGCACTAGAGTTTACAAAGGCAGACTGTGATCTAGCAACAGGATTAATCCAAGCAGGGAAGGCAGTGCTGTTTTTAATCCCAGCCTAATAGAAACCTAAATATTAGTGACTGCTAATGTTTCATTACTGGTTTGTGTACCTTGGGAAAACTAAGATTTTTTTCTTCAACAGTAATATGTGCTGTTACACAGACTTCAAGTCGCTTTCCATTAATGGCTTCAGGATCTGGTGTGATTCTCATGGACTTTTGATAAAAATCGTTGCATGTGGGAAGCTCAAGTACAGCTGTACTTTTACTGAAATAGAAATGGTTTAAAAACCCACTTTATTTAATTGACAATAATATGTATTAGTGCATTTCTTAGAAATTCACTGTTTATTAATCATAATTATGTGCAAGTTTGTAGATGTGTTAATATAATGGATAGGAGTTGTTGGAGAGCTATTTTCAATGAGCATGATTTTCTCTGTGAGATTACTTTAATGCAAGAGGCAAGTTTTTGAAGCATCTATCAATGTTAAGGGTAACTTTTCTGATAAAGCCTTACTTTGACCATTCAAAAATACATTGCAGTAGCATCATCTGTGGTTGAGCTTTTAAATTTAATTTTTCTGTTCTTGTCTTATGTTCAGCTGAAAGGGAAGAAAATGAATTAAAGGATGGCTGAGTTCTGGGAATAGATGAGCTGGCTCTATTCTGTTTTAAAGAAGTGAATCACCAGTTTAAGACATCTGTCTTCTCAAAATGTGTAGATTTAAAGTTCATAGTTTAGAAATAAAAGATGCTATTGCTCTTTTTTTGATTAACTTTTTGTACATGCAAGAATAAATTGCTTAATTCAAGCCATTTCTTCTAGGCCTAGTTGTCGATCTCCACCGCAGACTGTGTTTTATTTTGTAGTACTGTACAACTGGAAATACCCTGTTATTGGTTTTTTTTTCCTGCTGTTACACTTCTAGAGGACTAGATCCTGCACATCCCAGGCACTGTTTTATTTGTTTCAGTCCTTTTACCAACTGCAGAAGGCCAACCAAACTTTAGCACAGTAAATAATTTTTTTCTGAATGTGAAAAAAACTTAATATTGCTCATCTTATTCTTTGACAGCTTGTATTTTGCATGTGTTTTAGATGTTTTTGTGGAATACTGTCTGGGAAAAGCAGAACATTTTACAAGCCTGTATTTTCAATACAGACTTACTCATCGGATCAATCAATTACAGTCTTTACCCTAGCTATGGACTGTAGAAATTCTGGGTTGGATTTACAGAAACAAATTTCAGCTGCAGTAAAAGAATTGTACGGAATTAATTTTATTTTTGAATATTGTTGGGAAATCAACAAAATATTTTTTAAAAAGACTGAAAGCAAAATGCTGAAGGATGTGTGTTCTGAAAACATCACGCTGCTGTCATGCCATAAAACTTTGTCTCAGTGCTTTTATATATGTTTCAGAAAGTCAAATGAAATAATTTCAGAGCTGCCTTGATTGCCTAGCTTGCTACTTATTTTTAAGTCTTACAGAGCAGCTGCTGTTATTATTTCATCGTGTTACAAAATTTTCCTGTACTTTTCAATCTGATAACCTACTACTTATATAGTTGCATGTCCTTTCGGCTACATTATATGAATGAAGACAATAGTTGAACAAAGAAAACACCATCTAAGCAAAATGAACACTTATTGTATCAAGCTTCTTTTAAAAAGCAGGTGTAAATATAACTGCAATGTCTTTGGCCATCAAAAGCACTTGAATTATTAGAAATTATTCATGTTTACGCTTTGTTTGCTTTTTAATGATGTACACAGGGTTATGTCTTACACTGTGGCTCTGTGTTGGTAAATCTCTCTGTTAGTGAGGGTAAATATTACTTCAGTATGTGAAATCACTGTCTTCCTTCATCCTTGCAGAAGTCCACCTACACAAAAATTACTCTCAGAACAGCCACTGAAATACTTTCACGTTAGTAGTGAAGTGGAGCTTCATTCTACCATGTTTCTGTTACTGCTTGTTTTCCTGGTGCATTTACTGTATTTATTCTTGTGGTGCTGGTATTATCTGAAGTTACTACGGCAACCTGTCACCATTTGCTATTATAAAGTATGCTGGGATTTAGTTGCTAGGTGTTGAAGTTTGTTGTCTTATTCATATGACCCTAATATTTTTCTGATGCTTCTTCTGTGCTTGTTGTATCCACAGCTAATATTCACATATTCACCTTAACAACCAATTTCTTTAGCTAAACTTTTCCAGTGCTTATAGTAAAGGAAGCCAGCATTATAATTCATTAAAATTTGATGAATTTGATATAATAATGCTGCTGCTTCTTGGTTTTTTTTTTCAGTGGACAGGAAATTTGATTATTTCCTGAGACATTTTCTCCTGTGTCTTATTTTCATTTGACTTCCCATTTACTTTGCATTCCTACTCCAGTTGGAAATGTTATTTATTTCCTGATCTATTTCTTTACTCGTATTTTTTCTTTAATCACTTTTTGAAAGCATGTCAACCAATTTATTAATTCAAAATCAGAATTCAGTGCTGCTTCTGTTCCTGGATTCTTTTGTATCTAAATGTGTATGAATGTTTTAAAATTGGAAAACGTCTTTCTTATTGTATCTCTCTGAAGAAGTACAACATATTCCAGTGTTATTTGTGATATTTTTTCCTATTATTCCTAGTTTTCTCTCATCAATGGAGTGTTTACTTGATACTTTTCTTTTACACATTTGACCTAGTTTTAAGCAGCCTCTCTGCTTTAATTCCTTGGATAAATCCTAAGCACAGCTGAAATGACTTTCTAGGCTTCTGCTTGAACTTCATCTTGTTTTGTGCAACCTTTTTTTTTTTTTTTTTTTACACTATTCAATCCTTACACATAATACATGATTTAATTAAATAAAATTAAATAAACTTTTAAATCCTCAGCATTAGACTATTGTTTCTGTAGGCTGTGCTCGATTTCAAATTTCTTCTGAGCATGCAGTCCTCATTCAAAGTGTCGTAGGTAGTTACTGTGCAGAACTGAAAATAGCTCTTTTCAGGCATTTCATGTTCTTTGCATATTTTAGTAGCAGGTACTTAAACAGCATGGGAGAATTTAAGAGCATAGAGATTTGCAGATTTGATCACAGCTCTCTATATTCCTAAATGAGGCTGTTTTCACGGTGAAGCTGAGAGAACATGAATACTTGAATAATCCGAGGCTGCATCTGAGAAGTGAATGTTTATTGCTGGTGTTTCAGTTTTAGAAGGGGAGGGGCAAGCATTTAACCTATGAAGGTGCAGGCAATTAATTTCTAATAGCTGAGATTGTGGGCAAGAAAAATATTAGAGATTAATTTGTATTGGTATATTTTCATGCTTTACAGATGTCTGAAAATGATGGAATAAGTTTTAGTAGCAAACCAGCTGTCACCTTTTTATTTGTAATGTAGCATTAAGTCATACTAATATGAATTTGATAGGTGTGATGCAAAGTACCTGTATAGTAATGTGTGATCTTCGTTTCTGGCTTTTTTTAGTAATCAAAACATATGATCTATTAATTATAAAATGACAACACATGATGATTAAGATTAGGCATTCATGCTGTACTATAATAACAGATATAGCTAGACACATTTTAGAAGTTGGTTACAAGAGCAACAAAAAATAACCTTCTTCACGTCTTTATGCCTTTAAGCAACATAACAGATCTATTCAAGGCTTGTAAAGAAATCCTACTTATTTCGACAAACGATTATTTAATATGAGTATAGAAAGGCATTTTGTGGCATAAGTTTAATAAAAACAAAGGTTGTTTTAAATGTACAATATCCTCTAACTTCTGTCAGGTTTTTTTTGTTTGTTTGTTTGTTTGTTTTCCAAAATCAAGACATCAGAAAGAAAAAAATAACAGTTTCATTGCTGCATCCTTTGCAATTCATTATTACTTCCTCTTATAAATTTAACATCACAGAAAACATTTTTCTGATTCACAACTGTTAAAGTGAACTTCTACTGCAGGAAAATCAGCATTTCTTTTTAAAAAAGCATCAGTACCCGAGAACACACGATACCTTACCTGAAATCTGTGAGTGTACCCACAGGAAATGTCTTCTTAGTCTTACAAAGTAGATAAGCCTCTCACTAGCTCTAATGTTACTCCAAAATAAGGTATAATAGGTCTTTTATATTGTAATTGTCACTGTTTATATGCAAGAAGTGTACTAGATCTGCTCACGCAGGAATAAATAAATAAAAAAAAGGCAGTACAAACTGAACAGCAGCTAACATGAAAGTAAAAGACCTCTAGTGGCCATAACCTGAAGTTAAAGGAGGTTTCCCTTCTTTAGTAGACAAAATGGTTGTGGACAGCAGTCTGCATGTTTGACACTCTGGTAACATATGTATTTGTTGACTTTCTGACACAGCAGAAGTGAAAAGCGAAGCAGAGTTCAACAGAGAATCTGATCTGAAGGAGAAATGAGCTTCTGATCAGAGGGACTGTGGGGAGTCACTTCTGACACTTCTAAGCCTGCACGATGAAAAGAATCAAAGTCAGACCAATCTAGAAAACTATTTTGCATGCTCACTTCCTTCAGATTCTCTTATTTTAATAGAATCAAAGCATTTAAAGCAGATTCACTCCTAAAACAGTAATTAAGAAAATTAAAAGGCATCAGTAAGGAGGATTCTTCACTGTCTTAAAGGAAAACTAACAATAATTAAGCATGCTATTACTGAGAGATAAGAAATATCTTTGCCAGTCTCAGTCAATGGCAGTGAAAACCCAGGCTTATGAATCATTTTATATATTGCATCGTTTCAGCTTTAGAAATAGATGGAAATAAAACATTTACTTGTGAGGAAGTTTGAGAGAAGTTACGAGAGAGAAAAGTATTCTACCAAAGATTTAGAGTTCTGTAATAGTTACTTCAGTGCCTATAAAATTCATCCTTTCTTGCAGTATTTCTTCCTGTACAATACCATAGCCTTTATTTCTACAATGATTAGAAATTTTTGATCACAGTATTCTTTTCTTCCTCTGAATTCATAATGGTAGAATCCCAGGAAATATCACCTGCTTTTCAGGAGTCTTCGGGTAATATTTAGTTGCACTTTATATATAAGGTACAGCTCAGAAAATGTGCTTCCATCTACTTTTTCATAAATGATGCCACTTTTTTTCTCCAGAGATGGCCTATTGCCAGGGTAGTTTTTGAACTCTGATTTCACAGTATGTTTCTTTCATCTGAGCTTGTGAATGTTTGCATTTGATTTTATTTTAACATCCATAAAAAGATTTATTAGGCATTTGGAACAGATCACATTTAGACTACAATATCTAAAGTAATCCAGATCTGTTACCTTTTTATTGATCTCTTTCTGTTTTCTTTCAGAGTCATTTTGTTGCATGCATGACAGCCATCTTAAACCAGATGAATGATCAGCATTACTCAGTTTACATTGAAACTTTTCAGACGAGTTCAGAACTAGTGGTGAGTATAAAATAAACATGGATATGATAAATAATTTTAAGTATTTTATTAGCTATGAATCATTGGTAGCATTGTTTAGTATTTTGCCTGATTCTTCCTAGCATGAAGTCTGTTTCTGCAAATTTTTTGCCTGTAGGTCATTTTATTCCTTCTCTCTTCTGCTGGTGTTCTTGGACAATATACTGTGATCTGAAACCTGGAAAGACATTAAGGTCACCTAAAGGTCACCTTTAGGTGATAATTTAGAAATGAAGACTTAAGTAACGGGATATTTGTTAGGTACTGTTTTGAGGAGAAACAAATTGAAATGCATCAACAAAAAAGAAAATCAGCAACAGCAAAACAACCGTTAACTAATCAAACCTTCCATTCCCATTTTGCACGTGGTGATCAGTTTCCACTTTTCACTGTTGTTCAAGATAATGTTACACGCTAAATGCAGTTAAATGCCTTATTCTTCTGATGCAACGTACTATGTCAGTTGTTCCTGGCATAAATGAAGAATATTTGCCGTATTTTTCTCATTTGTATCAGTAATCACTAGTTTTGTCTCTTATCTGTACTTGTGACATAACACCAAAATAAGCTGGGTATAGAGTAAGGTTTTCATTACACAATCTACAGTTTCTATATGGAAGTAATATTTTTACTTGGCAAGGTTTGTCTGCTTTCCTTTCTTTAGCATAGTCAGTGCTGTGCTATAACTGAAATGCTAACAGATGAAATCATGGGTAGCTTTTGCAGTTCTTCATGTGCTTGAATTTATTTGAAAACATACAAGTACTTTCAAAATAATTTCAGCTTCCAAGGAATTTGGGTACTTGGTCCTAGATAATATCATAATAGACGATAATAGAAGTTCTAGTGAAAACTATCAAGTGCAATAATACTTCATCTGCCTGAACAGTTCTTCAGAGCAAATTTAAACAAAAACAACAAAATATGCCATGGTTGTTGTTGTTTTTTCTTTTTATAGAGGCATTGGTTTGTTGACTTGTAATTTTTTCAGGAGCACAAGTATATGTCTGAAGATGATAAAGATTTGTTCTCAGTGCTGTGGAGAGCTATTGTTCACTTCTTTCTCTTTAAGTAATTTGACAAAGTACAATCTTTTCAGAGAGCTACTTGCTAGATTTTGGTAATAAATGATGACATTTCAGCTTGCTAGCCTCATGCACTTTTAGCTGACTTGCTTAGAAATTCAAGGTTAAAACTGCATGTGTGCACTATACTTGAAATACCAGCTGCACTTAAACTTTGTGTTAACAGTCACAGTTTTATTGTGTTTTGTTGTTCCAGGACTTCTTGATGGAAACATTCATAATGTTCAAAGATCTCATTGGAAAGAATGTTTACCCTTCAGACTGGATGGCTATGAGCATGGTGCAGAACAGGTAAAAAGGAGCTGGAGTACTGGTGCTCATGTTCAGTGTACTTGTGAAAAGGGAACTTGTTTCATATCTTACTAAAAAGTGAACTTTTGCCCTTCCAGCTAAGATGACAGTATAATTCCAATTTGCTCGATGCCAAAAAAGTCAGCATCTAAAATAATTCATTAAATAGTTTATCTGCTTATGCAGTAAGTTCATTTATTAGAGAAAGGGAAAAAAGTAACCCTAAAGTGGAACCATATAGTTAGTCTGTATGTTGACAGTCAAAAGAAGCAAAACTGTAAAAGTCTTGTTAAATCTTAACAGCACAGTTTCTACATAGATTTAGAACGTCCTCAGTGAGTTCAATGTGATGCAAGTTAGCAAATGCCATTTTCTTTCTGAGCTGAAAAATGATAAAGGCCATGTCTTTGAGTACATCTCTATATTTGTAGGAGAGGGCTGAGTACAAGATGCTCACTATAGCTCGTGTACTTGAGGAAGTGTATTGCTATAGCTATAGTATGCATCATCTGGTCATGATTGATTAGTTGAGACAGGTTTGTTGCCTCTGTAGATAAAGACAGTATCTAACCAAAAGCTCATACATTCACATTTATCATACTTGCTATTATTTACTCTGAGAGCTTGCTATTAATAAAAAAAATCTTTGAGTGCTCCTATATGATTAAACTGACTAAAGGAAATACCTTGTGGACTTAAACTGCAAATTGTACACGTTAACTCACACCTATAATCAGTCAGAATAAATGATGATGGGATAAAAAGGTGTTGGTCAATATTTGTTAAGCCATAGGATGACTGTGATTTTAATAGTAGGATTTCACATTGTGCAAGTGAAATATCACATCACATAGATGTTGATATCACATGAATTCTTTTCAATTTGTAGCTTGATTTCATGTGATATGGAATTGAAAAGAAGAAAAAGTTATGTTTGTGTACCTGCGCATTGATAGCAGGTCTGGAGAGTTAGTTTGGTTCAAGGTATCACACATGAATTTCCTCAGAGCATTCTTGAAATAGTGCTCGTTTGAAGAAGAAGGGAATATTTTTCCCTTGAATTGTGAGCCTTGTTGTTTATTATGGGCATCAGTTACAAATAAAACTTTTTGGCAATAAGGAAAGTCTAGTATATAAGCGTGCAGGGTGGACTATGTGAGGATTTATTTTCTAAAAACTTTTTTTAGCTATTCTGAGATACTCTTTTAGGGTCAGTCTAAGGACTGCAAAGTAAAATATGTGATTGTATATTGCATTGTTGGTTCTTGTGTCTGACTACAGAACATGCAGGTGAGGAACAGATTCCTCAAAATTTGAGCATTAGAGGCATTAAGACTATCTGCATTTGTAGGTGAAATTGAACAAAAATTGAGCTGTGAGCATGTGTCCATCTTATCTCATGGGTTTTACTATTTACTGGATTTTCTCCCTTTCACACAATTTAGTTGAAGCTGTTGCTATAAATCTCACTAACGTGGGGTCTGGATTTTGGGAAAAATATCTCTTTACAACAAACACATTAAGAATCATAGAATCACAAGGTTGGAAAGGACCTGCAAGATCATCTAGTCCAACCTTCCTCCCATTACCATTGCTTCCACAATGCTCTATGTTAGATTGAATTAAGAATTATGAAGTGTATGTGCTTTGGTTTTTTTCCCAGCAAGAATTTTTTTGGAGAGCTAAATTTTGGTCACATGTACTATCATTATTTTAATTTTGTAGAGAGAAAATGACCTTTCATTTTCTAGAAATCATAGAGACTATAGTAACAACTAACTCTCAAAGTTCCAACTAACTCACGTGTCAATAGATGATGTTAATTTGAAATATTCCACAATTAAGTAATTTTAATCCTCTAGTACTGGATTGCAAGAAGAGAACAAATATGCAATGACATTGATAATCACCTTTGAGTTGTTAGTCTTAAGGAAAAGATTCATTAGAAAATTTGATATCAAATTATACTGTTTTGATGTTGGATGTATTTTGTTTTTTGTTGATTTGAATGGAACAACGTTAACAAAAAGATTTTTTTGTGTATTCTATGATTCAAAGTTAGGATTATTGCTCTAGTGGGTAGTGATAATGGCAGTGAGGCCTCAAATGCCTAAATGCCTAAACGTCTCTTTATGTCACTGGTGTACACTAATTTTTAAAGGGACCTGTAATCCCTCTTCTGAGGGGGACAGGAGCATATATACTGGTTGATGTGTTCATTTAAAGTAACTTCTCATGTAATATTGTGTAAGTGATAGCAGTTTCATCCCAGATCCCCTATCTGAGCCAGTCTTTGGCCTAGAAAGATAAAATCTATTTCAATGTAGGTTGTTATGCTGCTGTTGAAATTTGCAAGTTTTTTTAATGTACTGATGATGATTCTTAAAAACCATGTTCAGTAGTATAGCAACTTAATAGTCTTCTGTTATATATGTAAACATACCTAACCTCTTATATGTATGTGTGTGTGTAAAAAATAATTTCAAAATCTATAAATTCCTATTAACAGTTGTTTTATTCACAAGTAGAGGATTTTTAACTACAAAGAGTGGAAAAGAACCATCAATCCTCATTCAGAAAAGATGACTTATGTGTTTGGGGGTTTATCCAGCAGTATCTAGCATTAAGAAAATGATTCGAAGTGACTTAACAGTAATATGTAAACACACTGGTTACCTAAATTGACTTGGCACTGTTACTTTTCCCAAGGTTAAATAAGTAAGATGAGTTATGAGTCTTACTTTAATGCTTTCATTTTATATCAATATCAGGGAGGGGAGGGATTTTTATTATTAGTCATTATGGAATTTTTTTTGAGGAGTCACATGTTCTCTGAATTAAATTGAAGCCTAAATTAGATTTTTAGATGTCTTATTGACATGCTTTACTTCAAACCAGAAAAGTAACAAAGAAAAAGAAGAGATCAGACTGGAGTTTCCTATATATGAAAAAAATATATATACAAAAAAATTGTTAGCACAGCTAAAGGTTTGCATTTTTAATTTCCCTTCTTCTGAGCAGAATTATATGCAGGCCCTCTTTAAGCCCTGTTTTTAACCCCTCTTTAAGTCGTGTTTTACCTTAAGAGTCTCCCGTTTTTGAGTTTGCACAAACATAAGAAGCAAGCTGTAAGGCATCTCCATAGTGTAACACAGCCAATGGCAGAATGTGGTTGGCACTTCTTCACGTGGGCATTCAACAAACCCTCACAATCTCCCCCAGATGCTCTCCTGCATTTTGTACCTTTGGATTGGATGAATTTCACTGCAGAATATATTGCACTACAGAAAAGTAAAATTGGAGTGCAAATAGAGGCAGAAGAAAGTGAATACAATAACCAGTACCACAGATTCAGTCCTGTTTGTAGGCATTAGGTGTTCCCGATGAGCAGGACACAATAATTGTTCTTCTACATAAACAGGTGGTCAGAGTTATGATGTGAGGGATATTTTGACTAAACGATATATGTCTGGTGCAGATAAAGGGAAAATAGCAGATGAGAAGAACTAAAAAGGTACTGGAAAATTTTAAGAGGAAAACATTTTTTAAGAGCATTTTCTGGGAAAGGAGAAGCCTTTGTCCAAAGGAAGGGAGAATGGACACATTCTGCTAATGCAGAGAATGTGAAGAATTGTAAGGCAGTGCAATTTAAATTACGCTTAGAGTAAGACATGGTATTAAATCTTGTTACATGATGGCTGGATTTATGATTTTATGTGTTTTTTTTCCTAAACTAAGCGATTCTGTGATTCTATGCCCAGATTAAACTGTTGCAAGAAAGTTCATACAGTGGGAGTAGAAATTTGACTAAATTTAGTCAGTCTTTACCTATATAAGGATGGAATAGCCCAACTCAAATTTCTTAAATCACTATTAAAATTGATGTGTTACGTGCTCTCAAAGCGTATTCTTATTTCCAAAGCCTGTCAGAATGTGAAGGAGGCAGAGCTGAACTGTTCCATTAGCAACTGAGAATCAGAAACAGTACTTTTGTTTTTATTTATTTTTCTTCCTTTCTTCCATTAACAGCAAGGTGGGAAGGATGCTTGTTTTCATGTCACGCTAGATGCAACAGAACACTTTGGGAAACAGTAACATCCTTACTGAGGTCATGAGGATATAATATCTGAGTTATTTTTGTGACCCTTCATAAGATATTTAATTAACTTCTGATGAGAGTTGCTTACTGCACACTTCTCGCTTGTTGCCACTGCTTGTGCGTGCACTTTATGCCATTTGTGGTATGTAGATTATTGGGTATTAGCTTATTAAAAGCAGTAATTTCTAGGTGTATGGCATTTGTAGGGAACTGATTTTCAGGCTTAGCTAATACCACATAGCCTATTTGTCTTTTTTATTCATATCTTTAATTTAGAGACACATAATTCCTCACAGGAGATTACCATACCTCATTGTCATCATGAACTGCACAGGGACTGAGATTCACAGAGTTAAAGAAAGGATTAGGGTGGTTAGCAACTGAAAGGAAGCATTCATATCTCTTACTATTGTTCCTCTGATTTTGGAAAAGGTAACTACTCAGATTGAGATGGATAATTTCTTGATTTTTGTCAAGACTTGATCAATTTATGGCTTCGAATCACTGCCACTCTTGTAATGTCACCATTTATCAGACTACCAGGAACTGTGGGTTTTGCTGGTATCACTTGGTCCTGGCCAACCGGTAAAACCAAGCAGAACAAGTTCTAATTCATCATCCAGCACAGGACAACACCTTAAGGAATGGAATGTGGGGATTTCAGACTTGTGGTTTGTTATTTTGTTTGATCACTGGTGAATGACTGGATAGAACGTGACATCTGAAAGAAATGAAATTCTGTAGTGTCCATAGATCTGATCAGCAGTACCTTTGAATATAAAAAGCCTTCTCAGAGTAAGTAGCTGTTTACAGTACTGTCCTACAAATGACAAAAAAATATTGCTTTCTGCTTTATGGGGAGATGGCATTTGTGAAGTTGCATGCACAACTGTTAAGTAACAAGTACAGACAACAAATTCGATGCCTGTTGGACTGCATTTCCTTTTAAACTTTCTGAAGAAAAATAATCGAAGGCTTGGGAAGCACAATTTAAGCATATTATTCAAGAATGACATTTATATTAGGAAGGATACTGAACAGAGTTGCAGGAAGTATGGCAACATGCCTTTTTCAAGCAAGTTTATAAGTATTCATGGCAGATGTATAATCAATGAATATACAGATGTAATAGTTATGAATTATAAGAGAGTTTGGCTAAGCAGGTTATTACACCAAAGAAAGAATAGATAGAGTGCATACCCTTGTCCTGGGCTAGCCATAAAACTCCAAAGGACGGATCTCCAAAAACAGATCCTTCCCTACTACTAGTCAGGTCTTAAATGGAGTCTAGGAGAGGTGGAGCCAGGCTCCCCCCCTTCCAGCAGCACATGAGAATTGCCTTCACCTGTGCGCCCAGGGCTGACTCATTGCTCACCTCAGGTGATCAATCAGAGGTTCAGGCTGTGATTCAGCAGTTCCCATACAGCAGAGATGCTACAAACTGTTTGTTGCCACTATGAAATCAGTGGGTTTCATTTAAAAGAAAAACTCACTAGTTAATTAAAATAAAGAACAGCGGATGTTTCTATTCACAGGAAGTAGTGAAACTGACTCTATGCAAGGTACACAAATTCAGTTGGTAAGAGTATGTTTTGTCCTTTACTCCAGCTGGTATGGTAGTAGGGATTCAGTCTTTGATAATTGTGATGGGATTTTTAGATTAAGAATATCATTGTATGTATCAAAATAAGGAAAAAAAAAAGTCCTTAATTTTACTTTCTTGATTATTGATTCCTGCTTTTATAGGAAATATAGAGGAAATTTCTGGTTTATGCTATCGAGATAGAATAAACATTGCCTGACTCACTGTTTGCCTCAGACAGAAAATAATAGTTTGAAAAAAAAAAAAAAAGGGCATTTATTTATTTCTTCTTGAGAGGGGAAAAAATGCAGTTTAGCAGTTTAGGTTAGTTTTTGCTCTTTTCACATATATCAGGTGCTAAGTTTAATTTACATAACTAAAACAGATGGCAGTGTTGTGGTTTACTTTAAACAAATAAGGGAATTTGGAAGGTTGATCTGTTGTATGAGTAATTTTTTCTCATTTTCCTCCAGAGACCTCTGGCCTAAGCAGGCTTGATAGAAATGTGATTGGTTTTCTGAAGTGCTTGAAGTTTCAAGATGTCAGAAACCAATTACACACTTGTTCATGGTATATTGCTGAACTTATTTAATTAAATTTGTGGATAAATTATTCTAAGAACAAGTACAAATGTCGAATGAAAATACCCCTTTATGCATATGTACACAGAAAGGTAAATGGAATATAACAAGTTCAGACAGTCAGGTATAATAACAAGACGTGTGCTTAGATGGTATGTTTTTCTATAAGACTAAAAATGTCCTTGTTTAAATGCAATTCCCCATGAGTGTATGTATATGTATGGGTAACATATACATAATATATAAAAAGATCCTTCCAGAACATACTTCTTATTAATTTATTTTTCCTCTTGGTGGGTTACTTGGTGCACAGTGTCACGAGGTTCACAGTCTTTCCATTTGCACATTCTTTCCATTAAATCTAAGCATATGTTTTCTAGGTGGCTTTCCAAGTTCTCATAGAAGTGAGTACTTGCAATAGGGTAACAGACAAACCTGGGAAAAAAGGATAAGGTAAATAAAGACCAGGGTCAGTTGTATAAAACCCACAGTGAAACTAATTTCTATGGAAAGGTACACTTCCAGCCGCAGCTGATGTGGCCAACTGAACCATTTCATAGAATGGCTTGGGTTGGAACGGACCTCAAAGATTATAAGCCCATATGCCACAGACAGGGTCTCCAACCACTAGACAGGCTGTCCAGGACCCCATCCAGCCCAGCCTTGAGCACCTCCAGGGATGAGGCATTCACAACTTCCCTGGGCAGCCTGTGCCAGCACCTCATTACCCTCTCAGTGAAGAATTTCCCCCTGACATGCAATCTGTCTCCCCTGTTTTAGTTTAAAACCATTCCACATTGTGATATCGCTATCTACACACGTAAAAAATTGATTTATCTCCTGTTTATAAGTTCCCTTTAACAATTGGAAGGCCACTGTCAGGTCTCCCTGAAGCCTTCTCTTCTCTAGGACAAACAAACCAAGCTGCCTCAGCCTGTCTTCATAGAATAGATGCTCCAGCCCTCTGAACATCTTGGTCCTCCTCTGGACCTGCTCCCACAGCTCAACATCTTTCTTGTGCTGGGGGCCCCAGACCTGAACACAGTTCTCCCAATGGGGCCTTGTATGGACAGAGCAGAGAGGAAGAATCACCTCCCTCTCCCTGTTGGCCACCCCTCTTATTTTTTTTTTTTTTGATGCAGCCCAGGATACTGTTGGCTTTTCAGGCCTCAAGTACATACTGCTGGCTCATGTTAAGTTTTTCATCTACCAGAACTGCCAAGCCCTTCTTTGCAGGGCTGCTCTCAATGGGTTATCCTCCCGGTTGGTAGATGTATCCAGGACTGCCCCGACTCAAGTGCAGCACCTTGCACTTGGCCTCGTTGAACCTCAGTAGACTCACATGGGCTCATCTTTCGAGCTTGTTCCAGTTAATCACTCACATCTTCCTACTGACACTGCAGTATGTTTGCTTGTACTGTCTCTGTATGTTGCCTGCTGTTAACCGTGTTATGGAATTACCTGCTTATTTTCAGAAGAGTTCAGCATAAGTGTGTGCCTAATATTCAATTTCAAGAATGTATTTTGTATCTTAGATGGGAGGTAGGCAGTCTTTAAAACATGCTGTGAGTGGATGCTGGATGAAAAGCTGCAGATAAAACAGGCTACTAGTAAAATCAAGAGATATGGAATGGAATTATTATTTTTTGCCATTTTATAGCAGCAAAGCAATTACTACTTCATGTCTTTCTCTAGGTGTTGCTTTTGTATTACTGTGAAATTACCTCTGGTATATGGTAGCATGTAGTTTTTTTGTACACTTGGCATAGCTATTCAAGGTCAATTTTCAAATAATAAGCACTCTACTAATAATGAAAATTAATTGTACAAAACAATAGGAAAACCTGAATAACACTTACTTTAAAGCAGTTGTTTTCTGACCATGCTGTTTGCATAGTCTTGTTATACATTAAAAAAGATTTTAGGAAAATGAAAATTGCTATATTATTAGAACTTAATCTGAATGAAAAGAAAAAAAAGATGCTTCAGTCTGTAGTGATACTAAGCTGAGACAAAGAGAAATATGGTTAAATTATACCACTTTCCTTGCACCACTAATTGTATTTTTCCAGTTACTGTAGAAGTGAATTGCTTCCTAAGTGTTGACATAATTATGTTCTTAAGAAGAAGGTTTCACTGGCTACAAAAATTTTAAATGTTATTTTCATTTGCATTGCCCTTCATTTCTAAATCAGTGATAGTTTGCCTCTTTATTAGCAGATATTTCTACTGTTAATTTGTGAAGATTTTGTGTTTTTATCTCTTCAGTTGTTTTCTTAGGCTTTCTCCTGCTGCTGTTTTGGTCACTGAAAGAGTAAATGCGTGTTTTTAATCTCTCCTGTCACGCTGATTGCTTATCTGATTCCTTTTCTATATGTTTTACATCTTCCAGCTGCAGTTCATAATTGCTGGCCATTATTTCAGTCATTGACAACGATCAGCATTTGACATTGGATCTGACCCACTTTGCAAGTCTGTTCTTGATTTCATACGCCAATTCATATGCTCTGCACACATGAAGGCAGAGGAAAGATTACAGAGGTCCACGAATGAATCAGCTGACTTCAGTAGCTGCTTCTCCTCTGTGCTTGCTTCGTGTTAAAAAATAAAGTATCTTCTGCAGAGTGTTTCTATGAGGATGCTTCTGTCAAGTAGTCATAAACTAAGTTGAATCATTATTTTGATTCTGTTATCTCCAACCCAAGTTTTCATGTAATTGGTATAATAGCAAGACTATGATTGTCAGAAGTCAGAACAGATTGATGCATCTCCTAGGCTTCGAAATAATTCCTCTCATGTTCCTCATCTGCTCCAGTAGAGGGTTCATTAATGAAAGTGCTGATTGTCCAACCTTTGTGGATTACAGAAAGAAACCTGCCAAGATGAAGTTAGTGCAGTTCCTTCTGACTTTAATTTGTGGGCCAAATTCTCTGAAGGAAAAGCACTTAGGATTTTTGGGAAGAAGTACTGAATTTTAAGTCCCTTCAAGTCTTCATTGTTTTTCAGATATGGTACTAAAAATCCAGCTTTTTAATATTTTCTTGGATTAAGAACTTTGGCAGCATAGGAGCTAATGTTTTCAAGCTTGTTTTTTCTTATTTTCTTTTTCTGTCTGATTATCCAGTTGCCTGTAACTGATTAATTCTTTGCAGATGTTACTGTCTTTGCAGTGTAATCACAGCTTTAGAAGTCTCAGCAAACATGAGTTTGAGTTCATACTCATAGATACCTAAGTGCAAGAACTGAACTTCACCTCAGAGCTGAAACATAAACACCCAAATTTTACGTAGTGTTACGAACTTGAAAAGACATTGAAAAGGATCTCCTTGCTGCTGGACCATTGGTTTAGAAGAATTCGTGTGTGAGTCAGGAGGAATGTGCACTAATGCTTATGGTTTATAACTCTTCACTCGATTTAGACATCTTACAAAAAATTTTGTGGTTCCAGATATATTTTTTCTTTAGGTTAGGTACTTAAAACATTGTATGTGCAGGGCTAAGTGAAGAACCTAGTTTAAAATGTGAAGGAGAGCTACTGAGAGCTCAGCTTTTTTTGCATATTGATGCCCTTTTATCAATTCATGGTTTAAAAACAAAGGGGCATTAGACTACTGTTTGCAGCTGTGTTGGCTGCAGTGTTCTATGTCTGAAATTAGGTGCAGAGAAAGACCAGCTTTTGCAAAGCTACAGAAGAACAGACAATGCCAATTTAAGCTGATAGATTGCAGTTGGCAGCCATTATTTAAAAATAATTTTTTAATGCAGAGTTTCCTGCGGCTTCACCTCCATGCACAAAGTCAGCTAACGTCCACCTTATTATATTTTAAGGTAATTATCCCTTTGTTTCATGCTGCAAGGAGCTCATGCACTAGTTCTAACTTGTTTGCTAAAAATAAGTTGGAGTTGGAGATCTATATTTTAGGTTTATCACCTGTTTGCACATCTAAAGCAAGGACAATGTGCAGACCTGTAGTTATGTAACTTAAACAGGGAGTCACAGTCTTCTGAAGAATAGCCTTGGAATCTTATTCTGATTAAAGTAATGCTGCTAATGAATACATCTTCTCTCCAGGTCAGCCTCTCTGTTTTAATTTACCTGATAAACAGTTTGAAATCAAATCTTTATCTTAGCCTGACATAAGTTTTCAACTTTTTTTTGCCTTAGATCATTTGTATATTTGTACCATTCTAGCCTTAAAATATACAAGTACTTGCTTTCCAGTTGTGTAGGATTCTGTTCTTTGCATTTTAATATAAATAATTTTTATTAATAGTGCAGGTTAAAAATTGGAAGCAATTTCTTTGTTAGTACAGTAAAGGAAAGTGAAAGCAGTACCACATTGAGAAGGGTAAAGGAAATAGCAGGAGATGAACCATGACAATCCGTTTGCTGTTCTAAGCCTAAATTTTGCTTTTCTGTACTCAAATTAAGCCCAGAGACTTTGGTCTTCAGTATTATTTATAAATCTTCAGGCCAAAGAGTCTGGTAAATTAGAAGAATCAATGACTGTAAACTCAGAAAATATAATGGAAATTATTGTGGGGAGAGAAATTTAATCAATTTTAGATCAAAATTATTTCAACCAATACAAAACTAGATTCCATATTACTCAGGTAATTCTAGAGGACTTCTTATAATTGAACACCTAAAACAGAATATTTATTGCCCTGTGTAGTTTAGAGAAAATATGACAAGAGAAATTCAGTTGGAAAAAGACAGTTGTCCAATAGAATTATCTGTGTGAGAAACCAAGATCCTGTCCTTAGATCAGCCTAGATCAGTCTTGACTTGCAAAACAGAACTGAGCACATCTCCCAAAGGTCCACAAAAAGGTAAACTCCAGTGATCAACTGTGGAAGTAAGGGGAAAATATATTATGCTGTGACAAGCTATTTCAGTAATTTTTCTAAATAACTTCTTATGAAATTGGGTAGTACATACTGCATTTTTCAGAACCATTCTGGAGTCCAGTGTTTTTACAACCTCTTTTCTATCTGTATCTTCTCCATTAAGTTTGTTATAGTAACTAACTTACACTGTGAATAATCATGTAATGAGAATGGTTTCTGCACTCAAGAAACTTCAAGTTTCTCCTCTTAGAGCAATATTTATTTCTTTAGGATTATTTTGTCAGCAGTAATAAATATTATGCTTCATATTATTTTCATCAAAATCTGTCTATTTCCAGGCACCTGTTATGCTTCATATGTGTGGCTAGTTAATATGCCCTTCTTCTGAAGGAGAAAACTGAAGCATATACATATCAAGTCACTGAGGTAGGACAGCATGGCACTGACAGGCGCCAGGAATAGAATTCAAGCCTACTGCCTGAGTGACTTACAGACTTGACAGAAATAGTTACATCCTCTAGGCAAAATACAAATGCATGGAAATACTTGGAACCTGACAGTCAGGAAGTATTGCATGCTTCTTGAAAATGTGTAATTCCAGTGTGTCAGATAAAAATATCTGTGGGAATGAAAGAGATACTCAAAGAAGATACGAAAGTTGCTACAAAAGTAATGCCTACTATTTTATTATGCTGCCCCACGATGTCAGAGGCAGATGTTGGTATAGAGGTACAAAGGCAACAGAGGTTGAACCTCCCCACTAGTAGTCTCTTACATTTTGTTGCCCTGTGACAGGTGTCAGTAAGGGGCAGTCGGACAAAATGACTTTCGACATGGAAGTGTGTATGTAGTAAAGCGGTGGGATTGAGTTCCATGTAGGAAAAATTGCACACACTGAACATTTATGGAGACCAAACGGTAAATGTGAGCACAGTGAGGGGTGGGTGTGTTTCAGTAGTGACGACAGCAACATGAAAGACAAGCCATGTTCTGGATGGCTACACACAGCTCTCACACCAGGAAATGAAGAGTGTTTCAATCAGCTCATCCACCTGAATAGATGGGTTATGATCCATCTGTGTGTGGAGCTGAATGTTGTCTTCAATGTGTTGGAAGTGATGGTGGCAATCCTGGAATATTGCAAAGTTTGTGCAAGGTGAGTTCCAAAAATGCTCAGCCAGAAAGTGAAAGAACACTGTATGCAAGTTTGTCAGGACCTATTGAACCAATATGAAGCTGAAAGTGACCTTTTTCTGTGGCAAAATGTGATGTTGCCAGTACATGCAAAACATCAGTGCAAGATGTAGCCTCTGGGTAAAGTGCACTGTATTTTGGGATATAGGAAAGGGGTGGTCCTTCTGGATTTGCTGGAACCTGGACAAACCATCAACTCTGACCATTACATTGCAGTGCTGACAAAGATGAAGGTTCAAACTTCCACAGTCAGGCCAGAGAAGATGACAGTTTTTCTCTTGCAACACAACACCAGGCCCTGCTTTGCAGACGGTCTCAGCTGGAGTGTCCTATCACAATCCACCACATAGTCTGGATTTGGCACTTTCTGATTTCCATCTGTTTGGGCCAGTGAAAAATGGACTGCAGCAGGCAGTATTTTCCTAACAATGATGCCATCATAGCAACTGTGAAATAGTGGGTCACCTCCACTGGTGCAGATTTTTATGAGCACGACATGCAGGCTCTTGTTTGTTGCTGGTAAAAATGCATAACTAATGATGGTGAGTGTGTTGAAAAATTATGTTTTGTAGCTGAGAATTTGCTGTAACAGGTAGTGTTACTGTCCTCTTTGTATCTGTTGTAGTTTCCATGTAAATGAATAGGAGGCATTGTATTCAGGGCAATCTACATTGCTTATTTAGGATTATATTTTACAGAATTTTACGGATTTTTTTTCTCTCGTTTCTTGCAACTATTAGATCTTTTTCCTGATTGGCAACAGTTGTGCTTGAGTACTTAGGATTGCTTTTTCCTTGTTTCACCAGTAACAGCTAGTGAGTGTACCTGAGCATTTAGGATTGATTTTCAACTTGTGTTCATGTCTTTGAGATTGCAATAATATTTGTCCACAAAGTATTTTAACCTAAAACTTCATTAATTTTATTTGCGAAGTAGAGGAATATGGATAATTTATTTTCTGAATAGTAAATGCAATGAAACTAAATTATTTAATAAACTTAATAAATGTGCAGAAATACCACTGATTTTAGTTTTGCAAATGTACGTTGTTGCAAAGATAGACAAAGTCTGATTTATAAATGTCATTGAATCTTGCTGCTTTTGTACTGAGCATAAATATATGCTGCTTTTCAAGCTAAAAGCATCGTGTTTACACTCTTCCACTTGGAACAAATAACTGTATTAATTCAGCTTTCAGTGCATTTTAATAATCCGCTTGAGGTGTCAGAGATGTCATCTTCATCCTCAGCCACCTGTGAGAAAACTAAAAAGCTTTCTTTTAATTGGGAAAATGAAGTGGCAGCTTCTAACTAGTAAGTGTAGGAATTGTCAGCTGTCAAACCCATGAGGAGGAGGCAGTAACATACTTGTAAATGAACCACTTTGTCACACAGAAGGTAAAATCGTGTTTAAAAACACAATATGTTTTTTCAAGAATAAAATGTATTGTGCAGTGGAGGAAAAAAAGAAACTTACATTGTGTAAATTTTCAGTGAAGATCAGGACACTGACGGTCATGCTTAAAATTGGTGATGCGTAAGTAACATCACATTATACAAAATAATTTGTTCCTATATGTGTGAACTTGGATTCTTCTAGCTTGCCCAGTATTAAATGTGTTTTTAGTACCACAAAAGGTTGGAATAGAATCGCAAAGAATACATGCATTAATCTATATTGCTTTTTTTTTTTTTCTTTTTTTTTTTCCAGAGTATTCTTGAGAGCCATCAACAAATTTGCAGAGACAATGAACCAGAAATTTCTGGAGAATATGAATTTTGAAGTACAAGTAAGTGTTAAGCTTTTGAGTTGAATAAAGTAGTTCATGCATTCTGGCCTTCTGTTCCGGACTGTCAAAGCCCCTTCTGATACTTCATCAGTAATGAAAGTACTGTTGATTTGAGTTTTGCAGGATTAGGCTATTTTCAGTTTTTCATATTTACGTTTTTTGAGAAAATATTTACATATAGATTAATTGTATTGCAACTACCCAGTCTGCGAAGACTAAGTGGACCTTCTTCATTTTCAGTGGACCAACTTTTTTCAAAATACTTCTAACAAAAAATATGCCTCACTATTCAAAAGCTTTGATGTTGTCTTTCTGAAATGCATCAGGTTATCTTTACAATTACAAAATTTTCTTAAAATGCTTTAAAGTGTTAAGGCATAATGATTAGGAACAAAGAGTAGAAGTACTAAGGAGTGCAAAGAGAAATACAATCTTGTTTCTTTCTGAAAAAGAACCTTTTTTCTTCATGCCATAGCTTGAGTCTTCCTGCTCTGCTGTGTAAGTCCATGTTTCCTATTTCTGACTATTGGAAGATTCCTCTTCGGGGTGTCACTTCTTATGTGGATTGCACTTACAGCATAGAGAGCTGGCGTGGATATCAGAGATAGCGAAGGTGATGGAGTTACTTGCCACAATGAAAAAAATAATAATCTCATTAATGCAAGAAAAAAAGAGAACTTTTCAGACTTTTTAATATCAATATGTCTTGGCTGTAAGCAAGCCTGAGCAGTGACTAACTCAAAGTAAATGGGATACTTCCACAATTCATAAAATAGTTCCCTTTATAGTTTCGCTCTAAAACTGTTAATATTTTTAGATCTAGTATTTGGTTTTCCACTTTGGTTTTGGAGTATTTTAGTTAAAAAACAAACAAGCAATCCTGTGTAGCTGTTGCAGTGCTTGTATATTTTTATTTTAGCTATTAAGGTACAAATAGGTTAGTGTCAGGGAGCTTTTGTTTTAGTTGCTGTTTTGCAAAAGAAAGTTCTAAATCAAGCTTTCTTTTGTTATTATTTAACCATTACCTCTTTTCAGATTTCATGACTGGATAGTCATGAAACTAGAGTAAAAATTTGAAGTGCCTTTCCTTCATGCAGGTGAGAATGTTTGGGATATCTTTGAGGTGTCCATATTTCAAATAAATTTAGGAATTTTAGAGTAATATTTGCTTTGAGAAATTAAGCAGTACATTTATGTATTCTTGATTTATATTGCACATCAAACTTCTGAAAGAAGCTGAATGCCTGTATTGCATTAGTGACTGCTACAGATGTAAAAACTTCATTAAATTGTTGTGTACATAGTTCATGTGAAACAAATGGTTTCTCCTTAAAAAAGACGACCAAAAAAAGCCCAAAACAAAGCTTTATTCAAGGGTCAGCGACTCATTATGCAGCAGCCTTTGGGCTAAATTTTCTCATGTTATGGATATATGTAGCAGCGATTTCTAGTTTCAAAGAAAAAGGGATGTTTACAGTTCAGATCCTTATGGAGAATGTGCATTGAGAACAATGTCTGATGAATGTAGAAGCTAAAGCAAAGGAAATTGTTTTAATATTTCTGAGAAAGGGTATTTTAAAACATAGAAATGGAGTACGTTGGGAAGGGAAAGATAGAGATGCACAGTGTTAAAAATTAAAAATATATAATGTTACATCCTGAAGTTCTTAGTAAATGAGTGAATGATTTATACTGCTTGTAGGGTTGTATTTTCTTATGCGCAGAATCTGACTACTATCTTTTGAAGATAAATACTACTTTAGAAGTAGTAGTTAAAGTCATTTAAATCAAACAGAAGTGTATCTGAGTGTTTTTCACTTGGCAGAGTGATGACATGACTGTGCAGCAGACAACCTAACCAAACAAAACAAGTAGACTGTGAAGTAATTGAGCAAATAATAAATAATACATCTAAAGCAAAAGCAGTGTGGAAATTTTTGCTAGTCTGTTGAAGCTTTTTAAATGGAGTATAAGAGGTTCCTAGCCTTCTTCTTCCTTCTGAAGCGGAATCGCTTTTTTACTCATTATGTGAATTAGGCAGAAAGGAAATAATAGGTATCATTTAGGACCCATGAGAGATTGTGATATATCTGACGAACAGTAGTTGTAATCTTTAAAACTTAAATGTTCTTAAATGTAAAACCTTAGTTTAAATGGTAAAGCTGCTGCATACCTTAGAGACACATACGAAAACTATGTACAGAACAGCAGTGATATGCTGTTCAACGTAAATTTTCTGCCTTATCCTGTAACAAGTTGGGGTCCATGGGGTCCATTTATGTTGAAAGCCCTTTTTAAAATTTCAGTGCTTTCACACCTACAGTAGGTCTGAATATTGTGAGTGTGATTGGCAGTGGTAAGGCAGGAAATGCCAGGGCTGTTGTTTGGTTTGAGAATCATCATATAAGATTCTTAGAGGTAATTGAAGAAGGCATGTGATGTCTGAGATTGTAGGCCTGCATGGGGAATTGGTGATTTTGTTTGTTTTTGAGTTTTGCTTTCAGAGTTTATGTGCTAGATGTATTCAAAAGTATTTCAAGCACTCGCAGTAAAAGTAGGGGCTGCACGCAAGAGATGTTGATCCATTTCATAATGAACATAACCTAGAACAATAAAGGAAGAAATAATTAAGAGGCATTTGTTACAGAATATTTACTGTTGTGCTCTTATTTCACTAAAAAATTAAAATTTGCTTACCCACTGCTATCTGTACTTGTTTAGATCATTGGTAGCTCAAAAATTTAATGAATTCTTAAGTCTTTAAATCTTTTTTGTATGTACATTTTTGAAAAGAAATCCAAAAAACCAAATGTGGTGCACAAAGAGGAATCTTTTAGGTTGGATATGCTTTCATCAGGGATTGCTCATAGGTTAGACTGAATTTAAACTACACAAAATTACGCTAATTTCTCATTTTTCTGTCATTTATTATTTCAGAGTATACGTTTCAATGCATTAGAAGATGTAAATATTCATTTTAACCTGTGTAATAACTCTTGGATAATGTACTTCATGCTAATGTTCTTCAGTGTAAAGCTATTGCCTGCAGACTTCCTACAAAGTAAATTGGTTTGTTAAATAAAACCAATAAATGCTTTGTCAGAATTCTGTACCCTCTGGCCAGGTTTTTAGATATTCCACATGCAGAGGGTGTAACATTTAACATCAAATTTACTTATTTGAAGATTGACAGTGTTACACGAGGTTTTTCACTTTGCACAGCGAAACTGGAAACAGTAAAAATGTACATTTTACTAAGCAAAATACAGCAATTGTTGTTAAATTACAATACCAACATGATTTCCAGTACCACTTTCTGTAATACACTCACAGTCATGAAGCTGGGCGTTCCCAGCTGGCTGTCTTCAAAAAGGAATTTGCAGGATGAAAGCTTCGGTCTGTTGCTCTTTTCAGAATTCTTTTCTTAATGGTTTAGATTTTATACTTGACTTTGAGCTGAGCCATGTTTGTAGGCCCTATGCTGCTCTGGCATTCTCAAGTAGACATTCAAATTCTTTTCATGAACTCAAGGGCAAAATATTTACACCACCAGTTGATGCAGTCAGTTGACCCATTCATCTGACAGAATTATTTATCCCAAGCAGACGCTGTGTCCCCTTTGTGGTAAGATAAAGTCAGCTTCCTTCATGATAGTTCTGCCCTGAGCTTCATGGGCAGATTGTGCTTGCCTATCTCCTCTGAGCTTTCTTCTGTGTTGATTTGTTGGTAAGTCACAGGCATACAAAGCCAAATAAGAAATAAAACAATGCTAGCTCAAGTATAGATTTTTCTGATCCTTTTCTCAAAGTGAATCTTTTGTGATAAATGATCCGTTTTGCCTTTTGCAAAATGAAATTATTTAGCATGTCTTGTCTAAAAGAGCAGTAGAACATACGATGACAGTGAGAGGCAGACAACAGTGGAAGTTGAAATACTTCTGAAAAACAGCTTTGTTTCCATTTGTTGATTCTGTTGCTGCATCACCCATAGCTTTCAGTCACTGGACTCTGTCTCTTCAATGGAGAATACTGCCTGAATTATCACTTCTTTTAAATACATTTCTGAAATGAACTCTTTTATCATTCTTTTATTTTTTAATCTCCAGTGTGACTACTGAGGTGTAAATTTAAGGCAGTTCTGTGACAAATAAATATATCCTCTGCAAACTTCATATCCATTGATTTTAGATTGCTTCTCTGTTCATTCTTTGTTTGGACTATATATATAAAACATAAATTCAGAATAACTTGCAAATTACTGCCTAGGTTAAGTGTCCTCTCATGTTTCCAGTTCTGTCTTTGGACTGTTTTACTTCTCACTAGGAGGAAAATTTATAAGGATTGTTAATTCTGACTGCAGGACAGCTGTGGTTTAGAGCATGGCACCAGGATACTGCAGTGCAAGCAAAAGAGAGGTTGGGGGAAAGAAATGTTAAGACACCAGGGTAACTTTCTATCCTAAAGGTGAATATGGGGTAAACTGTCATATTTCCTGCAGCTCAGAGGGAGCTGTTTTCAGCAGAGTTGAAAAATGCCTCCATACTCATAAGGATTTTCTTAACAGAATGCAGAACTGTCTCATGAGCCAACCATCTTGCCATATCTGTGCTCACCATGTGATGTAGTTGTGATTTGCATCTCTGTTTTCTTTTGTGGGCGGGGGATTGCTCTTTTTCATTTTGATAACCAGCTTCTGCTAGAAGAGACAATTTCTCTTTGGAAAGACAGCCATTGCAGGTGTTTTCCACTGAGTATTAACTTTTTAAGGACTTGCCAATTTAAAATGTGGTGATTAGGTAGCCTGTACAAATCACTGTTTCACAGCTGAACTTTTGCAGGTACAAGAACAGATGCACCACTTTCCTTTCTGTAGTATTGTGTATGCATTGGATTTAGGATAGATGCTGATGAGCACTTCAGAAGAAATTTAATGAAGAAAAAAATTACAGAACATATTTTGAAAAGGCAGCCTGGTTTCTTAAATTGAATTGTACCAAAAATTGTGTATGGTTCTGTAGTTATGCAAAATATGTATTTATGATACCCTCAGAACATGCTTGGAATGTTTATTTGAATTGTGGTAAATGGGAGAATTGGGGATGTTTTCAACACGCTCCTCTTTGACCTTCTGTGGTAACTATGCAATCTTAATTGAAACTTGCTACTTTTGTTTGATTGAAAACCTCTGTGTTTCAAAACTAGCTACTACATGCCTACCTCAAGGGTAACATCCAGGGTTTTCAAGTCTGAATAATAAGGGAATGACTTTCCACAAACAGTCTAAATGCATTTACCAAAGAAGTGCAACAGTTTCTATTTCATAGCAATTAACATGCAGCTAGTTAGGTTTGACAGTTAAGATTCACAGTGATCTTAAAGAAAGCAAATATTCGAAAGTAGTTCAGTACTGATGCAAAATATTATCTGTCCATACAGGTACAGAGATGCAGGTATAGAATAAAAGTAAGTTCAAATGCAAATTAACATTTTTTTTGTTCCTAGTAGAAATAAATTAAACAACATTCCTAGTTATCAGACATGTCTTAACTGTCAGCAGTTTTCTCATTTTTATGACTGAAGAACAAGGGAGAAAATTGATGTTTTTGTCTTGTTTTGTTTACTGCAGCAGAAATTCCTTTTCTACTTTGTAAGTCACGGTTTTTTTTCATTCTTCATTTAATTTAGTTTAGATAAAACATAAGCCTGTCTTCCAGTAACAGTAAAATAAAGATAACAGTAATTATTTCTAATGGTTCCCTTCAAACTTTTAGTTAATTTTCCATCAGTTTTTATTATAGGAAAAAACGTGGTCAGCATCCATTGCCACAATTAATGCCACTTAATTCCGTGAAGTGATAGTTTTGTCCAACATGGCTTTTGTAATGTTTCCATCTGGAAATGTCAGCTTCTGATGTATTAGGGGCAGGGAAAATTAAACACATAGAAAATGCTTTGTTGTGGTATACTCAGGCATAGCTATCCTAAGTTCTGTTTTGTGGAATATTGGTTTCTGTTCCTTCCTATCCTTCCCCTCTGTTAATGGTATCTTTTAACGGGGCTTTAGAAAGGATTATATTGCTAAATCTGTACTGTTACAGCAATTATAATTTCATATTACTCATCTATATACTTAGCACAGAATTTTATTGCAAAAGACATAGTCCCCACAGTGTTATAATGTCAGTCTGACTTAAAAAAAAAAAAAAAAAAAAAGCTAATCTTTTCATTTTTCCCTGTCTTTCTTTAGTGTACTAAGCACCATTATCAACTCAGCATTATGAAATGTATTTTAGCATCACTAGTGAAACTGCGCGCTTATTCTTTTTTATCTTTAAATACTCAGAAACTCCAAAATCAAAAGCTTCACTGCATTACAAATATACAGGAATAAATGCACATTATATTGTGCAAAAATATACATAATATAGATATAGACATTGCAGAAAACCTTGAAAGATGTTTGACACTAGAGTAAATAGATGATAAAAGGAACTAATGCTTCATTTTAGTAACTGTTAAGGAAGTTCTCTATCTCTATTAACTATGCTTGCTATATTTATATCAATTTCATATTAATTAAATATTGGTTATATTATCATATTCTTCCTCTTTGATCCGTCTTCCGCTTGAGAATGATGAGATGCTGGAACAGGTTGCCCAGAGAAGTTGTGAGTGCCCCCAGCCTGAAGGTGTTCAGGGCCAGGCTGGATGGGGCTGTGAGCAACCAGCTCTGGCAGGAGGTGTCCCTGCCTATAGCAGGGATATTGGAACTAAATGATCTTAAAGGTTCCTTCCAACCCAAACCATTCTATGATTCTAAGATATTGCTATCTATTAGTATAGTGACCAATGCTAAGATATTGATGTATTTATTTTTTTACATTCATCTAGATTGTTTTGGATATTGGATTCATTGATCAGGATGGAAAGAAATATGCAGAAAACAAGTTTTCAAAAATGTGACATAAATAAACCTAACATTTTCTAGATTTGAGAGTGCTTATTTCAAAAGTTTGGCATGTTTTCTAATGCAGGAATGTTAGATACTTGGACTAGAAAACGTGTGCAAGTATTTCACATAAATTACATCATTATATGAGCATACGACAAAAGAATGGAATGAAATAATGATGTGAAAATCTTTAAGCATTAAAAATGAACATACTGTGTTTCATCAGAGCTTCTTTAAACTTATTTTCATTAACCTGAAAATGTTCTACTTTTGTTCTGTCTTTTTGTAATACATCATCGTTGCAAAGAATAGCTGGTAGGGACCCCAAAAGATTTTCAGTATTTTTTACCTAGAATTGCATAATATTCTCTTCTTCACTTCAGAAGAAGCACGGGACCTTTTATTAACCAGTCTGCGTACCATAGGAATAAGCCCTTACTAATTGTACTTGCAACTTACAGAATTTATGAATGAGATTTAAGTCTAAAGTTACTATTTTTTGAGACTCTACTTGAGCAGAAGAGAATGCTCGCTTTACCCAGTTCTTAATGCTTATAAGTTGGTGAGTCATTCTGAATTTCAGCTTTCATGTTCTCCTTAGGCCACTGCTCAGCAGGTTTGTTAGTGTGATATTCTACAATAAATGCAGAATAATTTTCATGAATGCAGGCTTGGATTCTTGTGCTGCTTGATGTACTTGTGAGTATTAAGTTATTTTAGGGAAGATTAATGAAAAATTGCTCATATTTCCCTTCCCAATCAAATATACTCCTTTTTTTTTTTTTTTTTTTTTTCCTATAGTGAATTTTTAATTTTCTTTGAATTTTTTTTTGCATATAATTCTAAACAAAATATGGAATCCTGTAGTACTTTATCTCCTCGGGGCATGTCATTGAATGTTAATATCTGTACTTGATCCAGTTGAGCTATTTATTTAAAAACACACACAATTTGCTGTTCACGTGTTGAAATCTGCTAGAAGTCACATGCCTCACAAAAATAGTAAAAATAGGAATTTGTTCTAAATGAATTAGTTTTAAGTTATGACGAAATGTGTTTTAGTATGTGAAAGGGAATGATATTGGATGAAATTATCTCATTTTTGTAATATCGTATATCCTGAAAGTAAATGAATTATTTCTTACAAATATTAATTTAAAATTGTAGAAGCTTATTTTTAGCTAACTTAGCACAACAGCTGTAACTGTTTCTCTACAAAGTCAAAGTAATGAAGCCAGTGTCTATCTGCAGTCTATTATGTCTCCTGGTCTCAAGGGGCTGGGCTTTCTTTTGTCATAATATTCTAAAAGAAAAAAATACAAAAAAAACCTGCAGTCTTATCTGTTGAACTTTCAGAAATGTTGGAGAACAATTTATGTGTCATAATTTATCAGAAATTCATCTTCCAAAGACTTCATGCCCCAGGTGTATTATAAAAAAAAAAAAAAAAGTCCATAGAGAAAGCAATGGCTAAAAGGCAGACATCAGTGAAAAAGAGTCATTGATTTCAAAGGCGTGTATGCAGCAAGAGGCAGCAGTGTTTAGTTTACTTCTAGTAACTGTCCTGAGAAGATCATCCAGATCTCATCCTTGTGAAATCCTTAGTAATCTCTTGCTAAGTTAATTCCACATTTTCCAAAATGGCAGCTGTCACATTTTCTAGAGGTAAGGCACACCATGTTTTCAGAAAAAAAAAAAACAAACCTGAATGAGAGATATTTAAGTTCATTAAAGCATCTTAGCCCTTACATACGCAAGGGTGTTGTTGCTTCTGAAGCCCTCTCAGTGTGTGCGGTTAATGCTATGCTCAGCCAATTCAGTTGCCATAATTTGCAGTGTTAATATACACCAAGTTGGTTTATGCTGCTACAATCACATGCTGCGTGTCAGTATGAATTTGCAATGAATAATAGATGACTATGGAGAAGGGTCACTTCTCAGCTCTAGCTTTGTCTCCAAGCTGCTGTCCCCTGCCAGCAGCTCATCACTGAAGTTCATGTCAGAAGGAAGCAGCAAAGCATGAGCGTTCCTGCTCAGCACAGGAGCTCTGATCCTCTTCTCTATCTGTGTTTCTTCAGCCTTGCCACCTCCTAGATAGCTTGGTGTTTGAATACAGCACATCTTGGAATGCTGTTGTATGTTAAAAAGAAGTTAAAACTTGTCTTATAAATTCATTTTTAATCTATATGTGTGTCATTTATATTATTGAGACACTACTTTGCCCCACAGGGTTTTAATGTTAGTTTTGTTATTTGAAACTGTTATTTGTTATTTGTGTGTCCTTAGCTTGATACACTGTCATAATTTGAGGGTCATAATTTTTCAGCAGTCATTAAGTATTCTGTGGAAGAAAGGAAATTTGTTTCATAAGTAAGGATTAATTCTTTAGGTTACATTTCAGAAAAAGGTAGCATCGAGCTTGGAATTTTTATGTGAATAAATAGACCATTGACTACAGTAGTAAGGCTTCCTTTTTCTATCTACAGTGAGGAGTGATTTGAGAAGTTTTCCATTTTGCAGGTGCAATTGACATATGCAAACTGATGGACTCTAAATGGATCAAATTTATCCTTAATAATCTTTGGCAAAGGGAAATAGAGACTTTTCAGAGCATAAATAACATTTATCCTGGAAAAAAATACTATGACTTAGCATGTGCTATTAGTGTACTATCAAATATTAGATATAAATATAGCTTAAATATTTGTACTAAGGGAGAAAAAAGCTACTGTCTTAGAAGTGCTAATATTCAAGCCTAATTTTTACTATGGCTGTGATTGTTTTGGATGAATTCAGACCATCTTTAAATTGTACAAAATATAACAAATTAACAAACATCTCCAATGAAATTCCATTTGAGTCTGCATAGAATCACAGAATTGCTCAGGTTGAAAAAGGCCTTAAAGATCATCGAGTCCAACCACAACCTCACCATACTACCCTAACTCTAACAACCCTATGGTAAATCATGGCCCTGAGCACCACATCCAAATGGTTTTTAAACACATCCAGGGATGGTGACTCAACCACCTCCTTGGGGAGCCTATTCCAGTGCTTAACAACCCTTTCTGTAAAGAAGTGTTTCC
>JAOWBP010004313.1:2871017-2943320 GCA_028571105.1 Tragopan temminckii | reverse complement strand
CGCTGGACTCTTTCTAAGAGATCCCTATCTTTTTTGTACTGGGGAGCCCAGAACTGGACACAGTACTCCAGATGAGGCCTTGCCAGGGCAGAGTAGAGGGGGAGGATCTCCTCCCTCGACCTGCTGGCCACGCTCTTTTTAATGTACCCCAGAATGCCATTGGCCCTCTTGGCCACAAGGGCACACTGCTGGCTCATGGCCAACCTGTCGTCCACCAAGAGAGATTTGTATTTATTTGAGATTTGTATTTATTAGAGGAATCACCTGTGGTTTTGTGTGTATTTTTATGTGTTGGTATCTATTCTCTATGATTACTTGTGCACAAGAGCATTTTCCAAAATCTAAAGAACAGACATTCGATTTTAAGAGTAATAGTGTGGCTTCCCAAAATAGGATTGTATTTCACATGCAAAATTAATCAATAGCTCTGTAATTTTTTACAATTTTTAAAATAATGTTTTATTTCTGTCCTTTAAACCACTGCTGAATACCTCTACTGTTTCCTTTCTACTGTCTCACTGATATCGTTTACACATATTTTTAGTTGTAAATATGTTTTTAAAGAAGTATCTATAACTACTGCTAACTGTTAAGAAGCTCCCTGAGGTAGTATTTACTTCCTTGAATTTGTTTCCTACTGTGTTTTCTTTTTTCCCTCCCATGTCTAGAATGAGAGAAGTATTTCATTTTGATCACCTAGAGGACAAGCAATCTGCTTTCAGAAAGGCAGGGTTGTGAGCTGGAAATAAAAGGCTTATTCTCTCAGTTCTAGGCTCAGTAATAATAGTAGTTATTCAGGGCTGTATTTTGTCCTTGTTTAATGAAGACAGCTCTTAACAAAATACACTGGAATTTTATACAAATTGTTGAATTAGAACTTAGAAGGCAGTAGATACTTTTTGAAGATGGCAAATAAAATGCAATTACACCGGGTGCCTTTAGCTCCAAGTTGTTAAGATTAACTGGCTTGTAATGTATTCCACCTGTCCTGCTATGGTTCATAATTTAATGCTGTAAGCTAATGAATTTCATGTAAATCCATCCTAGTAATATTTATTCAACTGCTGTATTAGTAAGAGCAAATGTGTAGAATTATTAAAATTCATCTTCCTTGCTTTTCTCCTAATTGCATAATACTAATGATGTACAACATAGCATAATATAAAAATCTCAAATTGCTTGCATCATTTGGTTTCATAAATAATTCAGTATTATGTATGGTTTAGTACTACTCCAGCTTTGCTCAAAACTATTATAATTTCCTTGTTTTCAATTTACAGCTGTGGAACAACTATTTTCATTTGGCTGTGGCTTTTATTACTCAAGATTCACTACAACTAGAAAATTTTTCCCATGCAAAGTACAACAAGATCCAGAGCAAGTAAGCAAAAACATATACTTAAGCTTACGTCTAATTTTTTAACAAAAAGTGGGAAAACATAATGATTAAAAGTACCTGAACTTTATTATTTTTAACTAGATATGGAGATATGAGACGTTTAATTGGCTTTGCTATCCGTGACATGTGGTACAAACTTGGTAAGTAGGCAAATGAACTTAATTACAACTGAATGTGTCGCACATTGCATGTTTCACTGGGAAATATCTGATATGAAGCTTCTCTAAAATTTCAGAGATGGTTTTACTTTATTATGCAGAAATTGAGAACCAAGTAAATTTTCCAAGAGTAGGTGGCTTCTGATTCATGTTAAGGGCGTGTATCTTAAAGGTAGAGAATAGTCACGGCAAACTCTTTTGGTTACTGAATATACAGTAGATGCTTTGAAACTGGAATGTCAAGAAATTGCAGCTGTTTACATCCCTCCCAAAGGGTCATCTTCAGGAACACAAGGCAAGATTTAATGTGATTGGCTGGATGGGAAGGTAAAGGCAAAATATTTATCCCAGAGTGCCACAGTGCAGTTCTTCATGTTCTGCTTATTACTCAGTTTATTGAACTTAAGCATCTGCTAGGCAGATAACTGCATACAAGTGAAACAGGTTTTTACATGACAATCATTTTGTATGCAAGTTGATTGAGGAAGTTTCTCTTTACATTTTTAGGCAGAAATGTAAAAAGTTTTCATTTTAATTATATCGGTGGAACAGTATGTACTTAAATCATTTAACTGAAAGTATCTCTTATTTTTTACTTGCATTAGAGCCTCCTGTGGGAGAATGAACATTTTTAGAGGTGAAAAAATATTTACATGGTACATTAATTCCTTTATTGTTTTTTTAAATTTCAGATCTTTAGGGTCTTATTCCCATAGATATTGGAAGTGATTCAGTCACTGTAAGAGTTTTTTGAATCTTATTGATATTACTGATATTTGTAGGATTAGTAATATTTTTAATCAAAATGACTGGAAGAAAAACTAATGTTCAGAAAACTACTGAAGTTGTTCAGTTATGCTTAAAGATACAGCATTGTGGCAGCCGTATGAGGGGAAAAACAGAATCAGATTACTATTATTTGTGAAACTAGTCTAGTCATATTTGTTTATGATAATATTTTAGTCTCCTTACAAGCTACCAGCAATATTGACATTCTGAGGCAGGTCATTGGACTTGGGTGGTAGTCTGACCCGCATATCAAACTTTTTTCTTTTCGCTCAGAAACAAGGAGTATTTGAAGAATCTCAAACCTGCTTGAAGTTTTTTGCAGACTTGAAAGCTCTTTCACAGGTGCACAACCGTTGTGCTACAAAATAATATTGTGTGGTTTTAGGAGTGGAGTTGCACAGACCGTGTTTCCATTACTGGTTGCAATGGTTGATGCATTGATTGGTTTGATTTATTGGTTACGATGTTTGATGTTATTCATAGTTGAAAGCAAGTAATGTGTTTCTCCTTTAAAATCTAGAAAGCATCTCATGTGGCACTGTCCTACTGAGAGAATTTGGGGGATTATTAGTGTTTTTGATAGCTTTCTTCTCAAAATTTTTAAGAGGACATGTCTAAAGCTGAAAAACTGAAATATTGACTGAAAATGTTAACTCAGCTGATATGCATTCATATTTCTGGCACTGAATGCTGGCCTCTTCATATGAGAGCATATTTATTAACATTCTTTTAGGTTTTGAGAAGGAGTAGGGATAAATGACTAAATTCTAAGACTGTTACCAGCATAGGTAGTTAAAACGCTGCTTTAAAATACTGCCTGCCCTAAATGTTTTTCTAACATTTTTTTTCTCTCTTCTGAAGTATCTAATTTGCCATTCTGTTTTAGGCCAGAATAAAATCTGCTTTATACCGGGGATGGTAGGACCCATCTTGGAGATGACTCTTATTCCAGAGGTTGAACTACGAAAAGCTACAATTCCAATATTTTTTGACATGATACTATGTGAATACCAAAGGACAGGAGAATTCAAAAAGGTAATTAAAAATACTGTTGGAAAATTCACTGAAATGTCTTGTAGCCAGTTTATTTTTGGTAAACATTTGTTGTGTGGATTTCTGTGCTTACGGAAAGTAAAATCCAAAAGAATAAGAACAAAAAAAGGGCTCCTGTACAGGAGAGTGTAAGCATTCCGAAGTGTTTTAGTTGGATTTGAGAAAAAACATCCTTCACAATGACAGCTACAAGGCACTGGAACAGGGGCCCAGAGAGGATAGACAATTTTTATGAATATTTTTAGATTCTTACTGAACAAAGTCACGAACAAAAGACATGACATTGAAGTCAACCCTGTTAAGTAGGAGGAGAATTAGGTGACTTCTAGGGGTCTCTTCTAATACTAATCTTTCACGAAACCCTTATGTGACATAGATCTTTATACATTAAAAGTTTTAACTTTTAATACATACTATCCAACAGAAGTTTCAGTTAATAGCTTGAAGTTAATTGCACATTATTAGATTTTTCAGGAAACTTCTAAATATTTGCTTTGTGAAAAATAATCTTTAAGAAGAGCTGGCATTCAAAAAGGTTTTCTATAGGAATTTTGCAAACAAAATGGATTTTTAAATCAGCAGTATTTCATAGCCTTGACAGAAGAGAAATAGGATAGGACACTTGGGAGTGTGATTTAAAGTAGATCTCCTGCCACTGCTTGCTGTGTGTAGTCAAGCAGTCGGCTTCTGTCAGTTTCTCTCCTACCTCACTTTTCTCTGCAGGCTCTTCTGGGCACAGTTTTGTCTTATTCTATGTTTGCACACTGCCTTTCACAGTAGATTTTAACTTGAAGCTTCAGGCTCTGTAATTGCACAAGTAGTTAATTCCAAACCGTCTGTGTAACAGTAAGTGACAAAAAAAAAGTCATAATTTAGACATTCATAGAAAAGTAAATACAAATCTGTCACTCAAACTCAGCTATGTTTAATACTTTAAATCATATGGGGCATTTCTGTGTCAACTAAGTGTGGAACAAACTAGCAGATGGAATTTTGATTTTGATCTGCATTCCAGAATATAAAGCTTTTGGTTCAAAGCCAGGATTAAAAACCGCTTGCTTCTCTGCATCTGTTCCTTACATATTCTAGTAGTTCTACATTTGCCTTCTTAAAAATATTTTTCTGTTCTTGGCTTATACTGCATCTCTTGGGAGGGATGCAGAGATCTGTACAAACCAAAAATCCTGGAAACTCATCAGCCAAACTGACTGATTAAACAAGAACAGCAGCTTAAGTGCCTCAATGATGCTAGATACTTAGCTGACCCTTAAATCACTCGTTATGCTAATAAAGATTAGTTTCAGGTTATAAATTTTCAGTGCTGAGGATCAGGGGCATTCATTTTATTACACTGTAAGAATAATAGTTAATTTTTATCAGATGGCACTTAAACATTTTCATAATTTAACAGTTGAGTGTCATTAGATTATAATATTCTGTTTTGGACTGTTCCCAGTCAAGAACTCAGATATTTATTCTCTCCACTCCTCTGGATGAGGTAATTAAGATAAATTTCTTAAATTGCTCCTCTTTGTCTAGCAATTCTGGTAAGCTTTAAAGAAATACACATTTAGTCATATTACTTAAAATTGTTACCATGTTATTTAGAAAAGGCAAATAATTAATATGAATGGAATATTGATGTAAATGTAAACTCCACCTTTTGCTAGCTGACATTTCTGATATTCGAATCGGCATTTTGTATTATGAGGAGTATTTTTATAAAGCTTTAGCATGAATTTTTCAAAATGATTGTTTCAGTTCAACATTGCCTTACTTAGGAGCCTGGACTGATGCTGATGTTCAGTTGAAAACATAATTGTGATGGATTGTGATCACTTCTGATGAGAGAAAGGGAAAAAAGCACAGAGACAGCTTTATTAGTAGTCTGCACTGGCAGTGGAACTAGAGCTTGTGTGGTGCCTGCTAAATCATTTAATAAGCTTTCCCCAAGTTATTGATTTCATTAGCTTGATGTGGTACTGTGCTGAGATGTGTGACAGCACTTCCTCCTTGTGTGTGCATATGTGTTAGGTTGTCTCAAGAGACTGTGTTCTGCATTACATATGCAGTATATGTGCTTTTATTCATCTCACTCTTTTCAAAATGTATACACCAAATGAGGAAAAAAAATATGAAGTTATTCAAATTTATTAATCAAGAGTTTTAATTTATTTTTGCTATTTCTAGGAAATCAGCTAGCCCCAGATAAAACAAAATTCCACCTCTGGTTATCTCAAAAATAACACTCTACTCCACATATATTTAATAGACAGCAATAAATAGGTAGGTGTATGGCATACTGAGGAATTTTCTTCTTGATTCGTCTTTTTACTTTGCACAGATAACTTCCATTCATTCAGGAGAAGTGTTATATAAGCTTGTAATTTTAGGCATCAGGGCTTTGTCTAGCATTAGACAGGGGACGTGGTCTCTGGGAAAGGCTATTTATCCAACTTACATGAGGTGCCTATGGATAGATTTGGGCCTTCAGATATATCCCCTTCTCCTTCATCTACAAAGGGAAGTTAGTTGTGTGACTGTTGGGCACATGAAGTTAAAAGAATCTCGTCCTCCAAGTACTGATGACCCATTTTTCCTTGAAATACTAGGTTGTACATCTTATCAAGCAAAGTACTTTTTTTTGCTCTGATTGAAAATTTGAGGCAAAATGTTAGAAAAGGCTAACTTAAAAAAAAGTAGTTAAAGACTAGGTCTTTTAAGAGTAAATAAATTACTATATGAATAAACATGGATTCGTGTTCTGTTAAGGATTTTAGCTTGGATTAGGAAAGATTAATTCATCTGTGTTTAGATTTCTTTTCAAATAAATAATTCTATTCATGTTTGATTTTAAAGTGAAAATACCTCTCTTTAGTTTTACCAATTGCTGAAGCCATCTGGGGAGGTATCCTATAATTACTTTCCCTCCTGACCTTTGATGAAAAGAGCAAATAGTGCAGATTGATTGTGTTCTTGTGCTTTCATAGTTTTTGATAAGTTTAGAGGATAAATGTTTATTCTACATGGACTTGTTAGAGTCATGTAGCTTTCTGAGCTAACAGCTGTAAAAGGTTACTAAATGAGTGAATGGAAGTGTTCTTAGCAAGCTCCTCTGGCGCATATGTTTTATAATTGATGTTCATATCCATATTTCTTCCTTGAAATTTTGAAAATGTATTGTGCTTAAGGATTTCAGAGACATGTGAAATGCTTCCACTGGCAGGAATCAGCTTTAGGTGGCTTAGTGCTTCAGACAAATCCATGCAGAAAAAAATGAGCGTGTGTTTGGTATTGACATTTGTTCCAAGTTATGAGGATTTATTTAGTCTACTAGATAGATAAGCAAGTGATTTTAAAGCAAAATTAATACTAATTACAATTAGGCACATTGTTTAAATTAGATGAGAAATATGCCTACGAGGGCTGAATTTTGTCACAGACACATTACAACTTTCTTCCATATTTCTGCCAGCTTTCTAATTTCTGCTGGTTCATGCAATCAGCTGCAGTTGACAAACTGCAGGAAAAAAAATGCATAGAAAGGGGTTTTTGTTCAGATCCAGAATCTGTGAGATTATTGCCTTCTAGAGAAGTCATCAATTCCCTGCCTGCTGAATAAGTACTAAGGAAAGATTTAAGAGGTGAATGATTTTTAACTGGGGCTGTAGTTGCACTGTATTTACAGGTTTCTGTGTTACTGCCCTAAGTCCAGTCCTCAGCTCCGCAGAATGCCTGGAGTGGATGTTTCTGAGCCTTGTGCTGAAATTGCTGTGTGCCTATCTTACCGATGTTAATGCACATATGGACACTAATACATGTAATACTTATAAATGAATTCTGATCCCTTCAAGCTTCTTCAGCGAGCCTGGATGAGCCAAGTTGGGTTTTTGGTAGTTTTCTTTTTGGTTCGGTTTGTTTTTTGTGCTTTCTCTGTACCAAGGATATATTTCAATGGTTGCTCTATTCTCTAGTGTTGGTGTGGTATGTGTTGCTCCACCGATGATCTTTAATTTGGATTCTACTTCCAGAAAAAGAGCTGCTATGAGAGTAGCAAAACCTACTAGTAACAGAGAGGTCAAATAATTGTTTCTGGATCACAACGTGTTGGTACTCCTAACATACCAAAACTCTTTCCATTTTCTATGAGAACCTTAGGGCAAGTAACTCTTAAATGGAGCCTCTGAGATCTGAAGTCATTAATTATTTTGGGAAGCAGTGCAGCCTTCTCAGTATGCTGTAGAGATTAAATATTTACTCCAACTTGTGCTGTGACACTGCATGGCTATATGCTGCTCATTCCTCCTGGAGCTAGTTCTGGGCTACTATTAGTGCTTCTCATACAAATGCTACGCATGTTTGTGAATTCATATCCAGCAATGACCTTTTTTATGTAAAGATCTCACTGTGACAATACATAGCAACATATTTTCTCAGTTTTACCTTTTCTTTGCTGTCTTCATCCAGATTGTTTTAACTGCGTCATATAGAAGTGCAACTTGAACAGTGATATTCATGTTCTCATGATCATTACATTTCTCCTCAGTCATCTCAAAATATGCTGTATCTGGTGCTGAGCTGGTGATGTTGCCTGTTTATGGCATCGTGCAGTTTGTACACAGTATATATCCAACTTCTTGCTAATCACATCAACTCCTTCTAAAGTGTTTAAGTATTTCTTTTTAAAGCGTGTCTATCAGATGCTGCATTAGATACCATCATTTTGGTTTCATGTGTTTACAACTGTAGTTTTGTTGGTTTCCCTCTGTCATGAAGCATTTAAATTCCTCCTTCCCCTACTGCCTTCTCAAAGAAAAGAGGCATACATTTGTATTGCCTAATTTTCTGTACTTTGTTTTTTGCATGATGAATGTAGAAGACGGGCCACTCAATGCATTGTTTCAAAGCCCCTAGAGAGAAGCAACAGCCCACTTCAATCTTATGTCCTCAGAGTCCGCAGAATCAAACCAGCTGATCTGTGGCTGGCTGCATGGCTTCGTGCTGTCGCTTTGATGGATGCTGCTTGAGTAATCCTGCTGTTTCTACTGTCTCAGTAGAAATGGAATTGTATTTGTTGTTGTGGGGAAGTGAAACCAGTTAAATTCCACAGTAAGTAGGTAGTGAGCATGTAACATTTTTACGTTAGGTTAAAATTTAAATTTGAATAGGAAGTTGATTTTCTGACGTCCTCAGTTCTAAGGGTGTTCAAATAGAGATTTATATGTGTTATGTAGTTTAATAAGCCTGTTTCCTTTCTAAGAAGTTGTTTCAATATAATTGTATGTCTTCATTTTTACAAACGGAATCCCTTGATTGGCTTATGTTCTGGAATGACTTTGATATTTGCCATTAACTGGTCCTGTTCAGCTGAATCTCAGGAGAAAAAAAGGAGAGCTATCTAATATTCTGGAAAAAAAAATGTGGCCTTTTTTAAAATTTGATTTAAAAAAATTTCAAATTTGTTGAAAAATACTGAGCAGTTTTTCTTGGTTAATTGTGACCAACTTGAAGATGTAGAGCTTCCAGATCTGTGCAGAGGCAATCTGGATCCCAGTCTGCCAAAGCTCTCACTTACATAGAAACACTTCAGGGAGAAAACAGAATTATTTATATACTGAAAATTGTATTCTTAAATAATTTGCTGTATTAGCACAGGTGTGAATTCCCTGTCATTTTTTTACGAATTTTTAAAAATCATTTCATCAATATAAAAGAGATTTATTTCCATTTAGTTCTTACTTTGTAAGGTGTTTTTTCTTACTGTGCCTTGTGATGGGTTAATGGCCTGTGTAGATCCTTGTGATAGATCTTTCCCAAATTTTTCTTGAAAATATTATGTGAAGGCACACCAAGGATTTCTTAGATCTGAAACTAAATTTTACTAGGACACAAAGATTTCCTTAGCACCTGGACAGGACTTTTTTGAGATGGGTTTCCTGCTCCAACCATGTTTGCTGCTTTTCCCAGATGTCTTCTCATCTGAACTCTTCTGCATCCTCACCTCACTCTTGTCTTTCCTGTGCCGTGTGATTGGAAGAAATTTCACATCTGAGCATGTGCAACCACTGTCAGCATAAACAATCTTTCATGTTTTGTATCCCTAGTTGACTCACAGGGCAGTAGAACAGACGATATACATGAGCAGTATTCCTTTCTGTTAATTCACCAACCCCGTATGGACAACATGAAATAGAGGACATTAAAAACAACAAAATGAATTTTTGCCAGACCTGATAATTTATTCATATGATTTTCAAAAATTTTAGGAAAAATCTGGAATGAGGGGACTGAAAGAAGTGACTCTGTAAACAGGACATTTACACCCATATTAGAAAAGGTTTTACAAGCATTGTAAGCTTGGAATTCTCTAACAGATTCTTTCTAAATTTATATTAGGTTGTTTTCTCACATGATACCTGAACATAATGCAGATAGTTGGGTGAGAACAAAGAATGATTATAGAAGAGCTAATATTCATGTCTCACCTTTCAGAGGGCATACACAAATGGAATAGAAGCTTAGTGAGAAGTTGTGTGGAGGCTTTCAGCTAAAAGCTCAGACTATTAATCATGGCAGTGAATCTTGGAATGCTTTTATAAGTTCTAAGGTTTTAATATAACAAACCAGAACAATGTTGAAGAATGAAGAATCAAAGGAAAGTCATGAAAGAGTCTTAGTAGGAAGGAACACACAAAACCAAGTCAAACCAACTTTGGTAATCAGAGAATATCAAAAGTATTCCCTTTGTAGTTAAATCTAGCTAGAAACTGCTTAAAACTCCCTTGAAGTGGATTTCTTTTGGCTGCACACTTACTTGTGCAAACTTTTCAGCCTACAGGTGCAAAAAGGTACCTGTTTCTTCACAATGTTGAGGCCTGGGAAAAATCATACAAATATACTGGCTGTCTTTTAGTGGGTTTTTTTTTTTTTTTTTTGTTAATAATTGGAAACTTTGTAGCATTTTAATATTATATCTTTTTGCTGAGCTTACTGAATTATCATCTGACATGTAGTATTGTATATTACATTAATTGTAATTAGTCTTCTGTTTTCCCAGATTCATATATCAGTAAAGTTATTTTAACTTCCTCAGCATTTTGGAGCACTTCATCTTTTTGTGAATTGTTTTAGATTGTGTCTGAAGGACATCAGTGAGCCACTGCACTCAGCAATATCGTACAAGACACCAGAGTCTACAATGAACTGTATTGACAGTGGTACATTTTTCTTGAAACGCTCTCCCAGCATATTTCCACACATAAGTTACATTAAAAAAATATTAATTCACTAGTATTTTTCATTTTCACAATCATACACATAGAGGAAAGTCTTACCTTTTGCATCTCTGTTGCAAGTGTGATTCATAAATATAAACTTCTAAGGATATTTTTTGAACATGTAAATCTTAATATTTTAATATGCTTGGAGAGGAGAAAAAAAACAATTAAGTCATATGCATGTATCATATGCATTGAATGCAATATTATGCAATTTATGACAAAGACCTGAAAAAATAATTCCAAATTCTCATATAAAGATGAGTTAGACTGAATTAACCCTTTCAAAATCATAAGGCAGTTTCCTGTGTATAACCTATTGCAACGACTCTGAAATGACATTTCACAATTATATATTCATATTGAAACAATACCATGCCATTTTAAAGAGGCTTTGTGTAATTAAAGTATGACCCAGCAAAGCACTGGATTAAAATATAATCTGGCACCTACTTCCCTTTCTTTAAGAGATAATGGTATACTGCTGACTAAGAAATTCTCCAGAGGTTTTGTTGGAGTTAATGGTACTTTAGAGCTGGCAAGCCACAGCACTGGCAATTTGAGTACAGATCTGTAACAACACGTTTACAAGTTATCACTAGTTTTCCAGATATAATTTTATTTACCTATGTGAAAACCTGTGAAAGCATGTTTTTCATCTTTTTTTTTTTTTTAATGTCGTGAGAGATAATGATCCTTTGCTTAATTATGTAAAGCTACTTGATGAATATATGTGAGATTTTAGAGGAAAGAAGAGTAAATAATGTAGGTAACAGCTTCAGATATCCAGCTTCAATGAATTTATTTTAGGAATGCCCAAGCCTAGTAGTTAGCTTGTAGTTAGAACATTGACTGTGCAGACTGAGATTGAATACTTCTTTGAAAGCTGTCTGAGGTAGAAGGAAACTTAGAACACTTGGAGTTTTGAGGGCAGACTGATGAGTGACATAACCAAGTGTAACCAGCAGAGAAATATTAACAGGTTTTTTTCTCTTTTTTACACGTGTAGATTTTTCAAGTCAGAGAGCTGAAAAAGGTACTTTTGACTTTACAGGCAAAGAAATAAGGCTGCTGGCAGCTCCCAAAGAAAGTGTCATAACTGTAAATTGAAACTGAAGAAATGGTTCACTAGAGGGGAAGGAATTGGACTTAGCTACAGAAACCCCTAGTTTGCTATCTTTGATGGTTTATATGTCACTGCTTCCTAACTAGGATATAGCTAGACCTAACAAACAGCAGTTAGATAAGGCACTGCATCTTCATTCATATTTGTGTGGACGAAGGTAATTTGATTTCATTCTGATATCCCACATTTCACATCTGAGATGTTCTATGAAAACTAAGTACAAAAACTGTAGGCCTATTTCTTCAGATTATTTCATCAGTTTGTTCATTAAGGTATCTGGTGATAGTCTTCTTTATATTATTCAACTGGAATATATTCAAACATTTAACTTTTGGGTGTTTGTGATATAGCTATGCAAATATATCTTTCTGATGCCAGTTTGAAATGTGTTTGACCTGTAAGATATCTTCTCAGTGTTTAGATTTTTTTCTCCTTTCTTAGTTTGAAAATGAAATCATTTTGAAGTTGGACCATGAAGTGGAAGGAGGACGTGGAGATGAACACTACATGCAGTTGTTTGAGTCAATGTAAGTAGTGCATGAGAATAAATGCCTTCAGGATGTGTTTTTATCTTATTGTTCCTGCTTCTCAAATTGCTGAATTTATTTTAAAATACAGTCAAATTGAAGCAGCTTTTTTTTCATCAAGGGATTGGAAATAGCATGCTGTTTCATTAAATCTGGTTTGAATTGTAGTTGTGCCCATTGAGAGTATTTGCATGGCTGCTTTTCTGTACTTTGTATTCCATCTATATTATGAAGAAATTATACTTAACTTGCTTTTCACTGCCCAACTTCAAAGCAAAGATAATCCAACCTTTTCCTTTTCCCCATTTTTCATTTTAACCTTTCTTGGTTTTATGCGTTACACTAATAAGAATAAAAGCATTTTCAACAGTCTGTCTTGCTTTTCTCAATGTCAAGACTGGACTTCAGGTTATTTTATAACTCACATAAGGTGACTGTTCTGCAAAGCTATGACAATATTGTGAAGTGCTACAATTTAAGAAAAATATTTTAAAGAATTCATAAAATAGAGCATCTTCCTCTTGGCCAGCCATGTTGTTCTTTTTTCTTCTCAGATACAATAGCTGTGTGTCTTCATTAGGAGCTCTGGTGTGATGGGTTGTGGTGGTGCTCTTGTGCCACTAAGTTCTGAGACTTAGTTCATAGCCTTGTGATTACAGAGTGTAATAGTGAGAAAGACTCTCAAAGCCTGCTAATTTGTAATTGTATTTTTGTGTAGTGGCATAGCAGTCTGCACAGATTCACATCCCTCTTCAGTGGTGCATTAAATTCTTGTGTACACCACAACAGAAAAAATCTGTATTCAGTTTTCTAAAGAATACTTACTGTGTTATTTAAGCAAATAAAATGTAAATATTAAAGAATAATTATAATCTAATTTGATGGAATCTTCATTTAAACAAAATATCATTTGGACATTTACATTAGTTTAGTTTCTCTACTATGAAGAGAAAGATAAAGTGTGGAGAGGCAGACTTAAAAACAGTGCTAACACTTCTTTGGGCAATGTAAAACTACACTGATACACATGCTGACAAGGAAAGATGTTTTTAAAATGTCACTTTCACTTCCTAACATACAATGACTGTGTAAACAGAAAGCCATAAATTATTGTTTGAGTTTGAATGTTTACTCTTTGGCTGCTAGTCTTAGGAGATATACAGGCTAGCTCTTGGTATGACCAAGAACAGCTCTGCAAGTAGTTTTCTCAAGCACAGTGCTGCGAATGCTGAACTATGCTGCCTTCCTAAACTGTTGCTACAATTCATCATCTCTAATACTGGGGATTCAGCAGACACAGGAGACATTTATTGCAGTGCTTAACTTTCTTTGCTGCTAGTAAGCTTTCTTCCAAATATCTCTACTAAATCTTCCTTGCCTCAGTCTAAGCTGGTTATTTCTTGTTTTAGCCACAGGGGACATAAAGAACCATTTACTCTGTTTCTCTTTGTAGAAGATTTTAGAAGAATTGCAGGTTGATGCCAACTTTCCTTCAGTCTTCTCTTCAGGTTAAACAGCCCCCATATTTCACTTTATCATATGCCATGTTTTCTGGACATTCCAAAAACGTCTACAGCTGTTTAAAAATACTACAGTGCCTTAAAGCTGGAGAGAGTACTCAAACAGAGGCATTAGAAATACTGAGAGAAAAATATTTCTTCGTATCGCATTTGTAAGACTTCTGACAACTATTTACTTTTTCTGAGCTGTGTCAAATTGTTTTTAATGTTTGCACTTTACTCCTGCTTTCAAATATTTTTCTAGAGAACAGGTGCCTGCCCAGTGACACTCAGTTTTTCAGCAATGGAGTTGATAAGTCTCATCAGACATATACTACATAACATTTGATCTTCCTGCTTTTCCAAATTACCTTTCTTTCTTTTTGACCCACCATTTAAAGAATTTTCTGGGTTTATTTTCCACTTTATGCTCTCACACTCTATAATGGTTTCAGATGCTTAAAGATTTCTAAAACTCTACAGATGTCACTTCATACTGTCTTCAGTTTTTTTATTCCACCCTTGAAGTTTTCTAATGATGCTTCTTGAGAGACAGTTGAAGCAGAGGTTTGTGACCTATCTGTGGTGGGACCCTGTTCTCTCCTTTTATTTTAATTTTCCTGTCTTCACATCTGCTTCAAACCTCTGTCCCCAACTTCCTGTTCCCACTAGATACAAACCTAGTTAAATTGTGCTCCAGATGTTCCTTTGGTCTTTTTTCTTATCAGATAATTTCCTTGTAACTATTCTAGTTCTCACCCAAAGGGCACATTTTCAGCAGAACCCAGTAACTGTCTTATGTGTTGGTGCTCACTGCTGCAACCAACATTTACCCACACAGGTTGGTTTCTGGAAACTTGCCAACACCAAGTAAATTAAACAGGGCCAGCAGAAATTTAAATACTGCATTGTTGCTGCTGTCTGTAGTCCTGAATGTTAGCATGCACAGCGCTAACCGAGTTATGTCTGTGAAGAGCTGGGATAATATGGAACAGCTGAGAGGTTGTTCTTTATCAGCAGAACAGACATTGCTACCCTGTTTTGGGAAATGGGGGTGAACCTCGCTGTGTGAATTCAAGTGCTACACTACTCGTCCTTGGGCTCAGATGGTGAACGCTGGCCTACCTTTATTTACTGATGCAAGCACAGAAGAAAAAGACATTTGGAAGCTTTCCAGTTCCCCATCATTGCCCTTTCAGGAAAATAACTCTATCTTGGACCCATACAATAAAAGGAATAAATATTAGGTGTGTTTTTACTCTGCTTATGCTAATATTTTGTTAATATAAGTAGGAATCTGCTAATATTATATAAACTCACTTCCCTATATATATATATACATATTATTATTATTTTTTTTTAATCAAAAGACAACTGCTTTTTTTGGAACCTGCAGAAAGTTTGTTTGCTTTTACTTATTTCTAAAGGGAAAACTGCTCTGGTGAGGTCTTGTTAGTGAATTTCCTTTTTGACTTAAAATCTGGATTTGTTGTTCTGAACATTCTACTAGCTTGTAACAGTACAAAAAGAAGGAAATAATCATGTTTTATCTTCCATGGTAATAGAGGAAAGTGAATTCTATGTTTATTGAAACTGTGGCACTAAAGAGATTTGAGTTCATGCCGTATCACAGATGTACTTCTACTTGATTAGGAATTCTGGGTATTCCTTTGTATTTGCAATAATTGTTGGGCAAGAAAAGTAATGTGTGTATGTATGTATTTATATATTTGAGTTATATCTCATCTTTTTTCTGTCTGCCAAGATTGCCAACCCACAAAGGTAACTTACAATCCATTCTGTAGTTACTTTAGCTCTGATGTAATTTTTGCCTTGGGTCCTAACAGACCTTCAGCTGATGGGACACTGATTTTGATAGTACCATAAAATCTTCTTGTTCTGTTTGCAGTCTTACAGAGTGTGCAAGTCAGTATCCTGCCATTTTTAACTTGGTTGAAAGCTTTGTCAGCCTAGTTAAAGGTCTCCTGGAGAAGCTGCTGGATTACCGAACTGTAATGAATGATGAAAGCAAGGACAATCGCATGAGCTGCACGGTGAACTTACTGGTATGTTCTGTCTTGTAGTTCTTCTGTGAGAATTTCACTTACCAAAAATGAAGGGACTGGTCTGCAATGCTTGAAAAATAATTCAAAGCCTGAGGCAGTAGATTCTTGCATCCATTTGCATGGATATATGCATAAACCTGAAAGCAACTCAGTTCTTCGGTTTTACTTGTATGTTTTATCCAGTTTGATTCTGTGGATAAATTTTGTAGTCCGCTACTCATACAATGTATGTTTTGGTAGGCTTACTGTAACAATTGGCTTTTACAGAATAAAGTTTTGCTCAAGCAACAAACCCACTTGCCGCTTTACCAACTCTGCAGTTCTGATTTTTAAATCTGGAAGAGAAGCATACAAGATACGCTTGGAGTAGGCTGCTATAATTTTTTAAGTCTCTGGTCTGATTTTAAGCCACTCTATCTTTTTTGAATTACTATTTTGTTATGTGGAATACCACATAGATCGAAGATATTTTACCACCAGGAAATTTCCTCTGAGGAGCAGAGGAACCTTTATGAAATTTAAGCGTGGAAAAGAAAGCATGATAAATATCTACATGCACATATTCTCTATTCCTCATTAGTCACTGTGCAATGTTCTATACATTTTTGCAACCCTTAAGAAGGCAATTCTTGAGCCATGTTTTGCACAGCCTAGCACCTCGTATACATGCTAAAGCCTCATAGTGAGAAAAATGGATTATATTCCTATATTGAGCCCCTTTAGAGATGCTGAATAACAATGCTGCGTGTACCAAATTCAGTAAATAACAGATTCTTCTCTGGGCACCACATGTAGACAGAATATGTAGTTCATGTTAATGCATTTGGATATCCATATTTACCTCTTTTCCTATAGGAAAAGAAAAATATATCACAAATGACTTCATTAATGAACTAAGAGTGTATATATATTATGCATGTGTAGTAAAAACACTAATAACTAATTAAAATATTAATTAAAGGAGCAGTAGAGTCAAATTTAAACTTAAGGTATGTAGGTTCTTCCAAAAGTAATACCTCCTATTTTTTTCCCCCCCATGGAAACTACATCAGATACAATGAGCACAAGAACACTATTTGATAGAGAAAATTCTCAGCTACAAAACAATATTTTTCAACATAGTCACCACCATTAGGTGCATTTTTTCCAGCCAAGACCAATAGCCTGCATATGCTGCACTCATAAAAATCTGCACCAGTGCAGTTGACATTTCACCACTGCTGAAACAAATCACTCACCACCTCACTGTGCTCACAGCCACTGCTTGGTCCCCATGAATACTCAGCAAGAACTGCTGAATGTCAGTTTTTCCCACATGAAGAAATTGAATTCAATTCCTCCTTTGCTCCATATGCACTTCATGTCACACTGCATTTTGTCAGTCTACACCTCTGCTGCCATCTGTCTCACAGAAATAAGATGTAATGAAATATTGGCAGGAATGTTCAATACTGCCATCCCACCAACATCTGCCTCTGATGTCATGGACCAACATATAGGAGACATTACTTTTGGAGCAGCCCTCATTGTTTATTAGATATTTCTTGTACAAGAAAAACAATATCTCAACATATCTATTTTTAAGCTGTGTTTTACTGAAATAAATTAGGAAATAACTTATAAATGTTTATGTCCCTAGAACTTCTACAAGGACATTAACCGTGAAGGAATGTATATCAGGTATGGCAGATGCTCTGTTGAATGTGTTTAGGAGAGGACAATGATACTTTTTAAAAAAATTCTGCTTTCATCATTGTACTTGAATTTCTGTTGCTTAATGGCAATTTACCATCCACAGTGATTCTGTTGTCGTCCTGGCCTCATTTATATTTACAGTCCATTTTTCACTTAGCTTTCAGCAATTTTGAGTTTATCATATGCATTTATAAGCTGCATTTTCTTCCCCAAGCATCAACTTCTAGCTGATCAAATCACTCAACACTGTTTATTTTTCAAAATAAAGAAAATGTAGCTAGACTTGAGGTTTGATGGGGGTTGCATCGTACATTTAGAATGGCATGAAAAAGCAAGTTATCTAGAATTGTGCAGTCTGCCAAGTCTCTTTAAATATGCAACAGTACATGCAATGCAGAATTACTAGTAAAGCATTCTTCTCTAAGAGCTATAGCTATCCTGGTAAATTCTTTCTTGTTCGACATGGCCTCTTACTGTCTCTAAGGATTTTGCACATGGGCTATAGCAAATCTTCTGTTCAAGAATTAACTATTTCCTGCCTCTCTTATAATTCTGCAAAAACTGTAGAACCACCTTCACCTTAGCTGCAAGAGTGCAAAGACCAGCATCTCAGCTGAGCTGAGTGCTGAAGGTGCTTCACTGCTAAGTGTGGAGCTGTGAGCTAAAGTGGATGTGGGCAAACAGTGCTCTCTCTGAATGGTATTGCTGGGGGAGTCACATTTTAACTAGGATTTAGATCTGGGAATAGTAACAGCTTGAAACGCTTCAGCAGGGTATGTCTTTGTTCTCTGTCAAAAATCCCTGTTGAATGGAAGGGGTTGGAATGCCTTTTTCTCTCTGACTGGTGGAAGAGGTGTGACTTAAGTCATGTGGTGAGCAGTGACAGGGATGATAACAGAAATGTTGTTCTAGGGATCAAGGAGAACACTGGCAACATAAAACAGCTCTTCCTCCCTTATCACCTTGTCAAGATGTGGAGGGACCTGCTTTGTCTTTCTAGGCCGCTATTACCCTTTTCTTCTTTGCTTTAAATCCTTCGTGTCCAGTCTAAACTTTCTTTCATGAAACTTGAGGCCATTTTCTCGTGTCTTATCATTTTTCACTTGAGAAGAGAGACTGACACCCTTCTTGCTACAACCTCCTTCTTTGTACTTGTAGAGAGTGATGAGGTCTCTCCTCAGCTTCCTTTTTTCCAGACTAAGCAAACCCAGTTCCCTCAGCCACTCCTTGTATATGTCATTTCTAGTTCTTTTGACAGCTTTTCCTCTTATCTGCGTATGCTTACGCACCTCGATATCCTTGTAGTGAGGGGCACAAAACTGACAGTAACAGTCAGAAATAATGGATGCAGCGGTCTGACTTGGACCTCAAGTTGGAGTAGTAGCTCTTGCTCCTCCTAGAAGTGGAGTTAACAGCAGTTCACAGAAGTAGGTTAGGTCTTTCTCCTCCTTTTATGAACAATGTTCCAATATGCAAAGATACAGAAAAAGTCTTAGTAAATGTACGGTGCTTTAACCTCATTCAGTGTCCTTGAAGACTATTTCAGTAGTGACTGCATAACATCTTTCAAGTTTCCATTATCTAGAGTTTATCTAGAATGTTTATAACACAGAATTGAAGTCGTTTCAGCATCTAGACTAACTTCTGTTCTCTGTTCTAACAGATATTTGTATAAATTGCGAGATCTTCATTTAGACTGTGAGAATTACACAGAAGCTGCCTACACCCTTCTACTCCATACTTGGCTCTTGAAGGTTAGATTTTCCTAAATTTAATAAATAAGTAAGCCTTTGCAACATTCAAATTTTTAAATAAAAAGTGGTAGTCTTTATCTCCAATTTGCTGCATAGTAGTTATTTTCCTTAGGGATATTCAAGTTTATACTTGCAATTACTGTGGTAGGTCATAAAAAATTAACACTAAACGTGGATTTTTTTTTTTTTTTTTTCAATAAATGATTCAATGTCACATGCTGGTAGAACTGAAAATGTTGTTGCAAAAATAGTTTTACTTAATAGGGAGAAGCCATTCAGCTTCCTTGTGTTTTTCATTACACTACTTCCCTCTTATTACAAATATAAATATCAAAATTTCCATCAAACTTTCCATTTTAAGTAGTATGTATCACACTCCAAATTATGCTTCCTTTCTTTCATATTTGGTAATTATTTTCACTACAAGTAAGGCTTCTCACTGTAAGTGACAATGGTAGTAGAAATGGCCAGTAACATGCTTTTCCATTTCAAGGGAAAATTCAAAATTTAAAAGCAAAAATGTGTGCAATTCCTTGAGGTTTTTTTTTGTTTGTTTGTTTGTTTGTTTTTTGGGTTTTGTTTTTTGGGTAGAACCTTCAAAACTATGCCTTTCATGTTGCTGTTTTATTTATACTTCCTTTCGACTTTTCTGGTCATACCAAATTTCAAGGTATTTTTTGTATGTTTGTGTAGACAAAAATAACTTTGTATGCATATATTTTAATACAAAATCAAGAACATATCAGTCAAGATGACACCACTGAAATAAAATCAACCAATTTGCCCCCTTAGATTTTTTTTCTATAGCCTCTTGGATTGAGGAGCAGGGAGGAAGATGGTTTTAAAAATCTTGTGTCTATTCCTGTTTATCGCATGAAGTACAGCATTGTTTGAAGTGGTGCTGAAAATGTTCCCAGTGCCTTTTCCATTATCACTGTGGAAGGATAAAAAAGAGTAGGGAAAAAAACAACCTGGAATAGCTCAGATTTTGTGGAGGTTGAGGAGCAAGATGTTAAACTCCAAAATCAGGGCTTATTTTAATGTGTTTTTATCCTCAGTGGTCAGATGAGCAGTGTGCACCCCAAGTCATGTCAACGGAGTTCCAGTGTTCACAGACCTATCGACACTTGAAAGAGAATCTGTATGAGAAAATCATAGAATACTTTGACAAAGGAAAGGTAGAGTTGTGGAGTTCTCTCTGTCAAAAAATCTCTTACTGTGTTATTTTGTATAGTAACATTTAATGACTATTCTCTGTAGAAAATGTTTGTTTCGTTATTGTGTTGGAAATCCTACTTGAAATGTGGGTCAACTAAAAATTCTGTCCTGAAGGCTTGTTCACAGGGTACATCTGTTGTGTATGAACATGTTCTTTCAATAACCACATTTGCAAAGAAAGAGGTCAGTAATTACAAGTATCTGTCAGGCAGTAATAAAATAAATGTTGACTGTACTTTCCCTCGCTAGGAAAATAATAAGGACACAACAGATTGTATTTCTAGACTCTTCAGTATTATCTCCCCCCAAAAACAGAGTTTTAACTGGGCACATGTTTATAGAGAAGTCTTAGAATTACATCCTAAAATTAAAAATCTAGTAGTTTGATGTTCAGCACTTGGATCTAGTTCAGTTTCTTTAAAATCTGTGCAGGAAAGGTAGTGTCATCTAACAAAAGGTCTTGTATTATTAATTTGCATTGGAAATAACTATGATATAGCAGTTACCCCCCAGAGTATAAGCATAACTAAATCCTCATGATTTCTATTATATTAGCCTTCTGATTCTCCTCACATGGAGCAGAGAAGGTTTGCAGGCAGCTGAGTGCCCCTCTCAAATTCAGAGCTACTTAGCCTAGGGGGACGTAGCACTCTGTAAAAATGATGATAATGCATATGACCACTGGTAACCTTACAGCAGTAAAGAGTTAGGCTCAGAAAAACTATTTGGTCTCCTTTATTCTGAATAGATGCAAGACTTGTCGAATTTGAGAAATATCCTCAGGAGTGGGAATATCTATTTGCTTTAGGACCACTCTTGTGCTGCAAACCAGAAAATGCCTTTAGCAGACAAGAAAAATAGTCCTAGTCTTTCAGTGCAGTTTTGTACTTCCTTACAGTAATTTTCGGAGGTAGTTGTTTGGTAGTGTGGAAAGAAACAAGCTGTGTTTCTGAAGAAGGAGTAATTTAAGTCTTAGCTAACTAGGAAAGCTGTCAATGCCAGGCTGTCTGTGAAAAATGTATGTTTTTGAATTTTTTATAAATTGAAATGTTTGTTTTGAAGAGAGGCCCTGCCTCGTATGCTGCTCCTGTGCTTAGAGTGTAAGTATATTCTAGGTGTTCTCTAACTTGATGATTTACTACTTGATTATTATATCTGAAATTTCAGGTGATTTTTGGCAATATAATTGTAAGAAAAAAGTAGATTTATTCATTCCCTTGGTGAATCATAAAACACTTTTATTCTCCATGTTAATTTGCTTTCCTAAAGTTTATGGTTGCTGGGCTATTTCATTCTATATAGGCGGTTAATGAATTTAAAGATGGCATCGTCAGTGCAATTGCAGTTAAACAGTAATGTGTTAAAGACATGTTTGTTAGAATTGGATTTACTTTTTGAATATGTGGGTACGTTGCAGATGTGGGAAGAAGCTATATCTTTATGCAAAGAACTTGCAGAGCAGTACGAAAAGGAAGTTTTCGACTACGAGCTTCTAAGTCAAAATCTGGTAAGATTATATACACATCTTCAAATTATTTTCATCACAGAATTTAGCAGTTTAGAGCTATCAAAGATACAGAGCTACTTATGAGCTTGTAGTCCACAATTGATTTTTATTTAATTTGTCAAAGAGATGCTTTGTTGTATTACAGAATTCCAGTGCTAGAGATTCATAAATAACTATTTCATAAAGTTACATGGACATTTACTTACTACAGTATTTTGAAACTATAGATGAGATAAGCATGTTCTTATTTTGTGCAACAAAATGTGATGTATAAATCAATGGCTATAGTACTAACTACTGCAGAAGGTAGTAAGGAAAAAAACCCAAAAACCTGAAGTAATTATTGTGGCTGGTTTTGCCTTTAGGTTCAACAAGCAAAGTTCTATGAAAACATCATGAAAATTTTGAGGCCTAAACCAGATTATTTTGCTGTTGGATATTATGGCCAAGGATTCCCTACATTTCTAAGGGTAAACCTATTTACATTTTTAATTTTTTTTTTAATCTGTTTTCATGTGCTTCTAAAATTGTACTGTATATTAATGCAAACAAGTCACTGGGAATATCTGACTGAAATTTAATTCTGCTGGGATGCAGGATTGTTTTTCAACATCTACTGCCATCCCTCCAACATCTGCTTCTGATATCAAGGGCTAATGTAATAAAATAGGAGGCATTAGTTTTGTAGCAACCATTGTTTATCACAGATGTACGTTTTGCATCATACCAGTGCCCTCTGTGACCCAACATTATGTCTTTAACAGTAAGAAATAATATAAAGCTAGAGTAAGAGAGAGTAAAATATATACGGTGTGTGTATAGCGCTATTGATCTGGTGTATATTCCCTACTTAGCTGATAAAGGGATTCCTGGATTGGAGGTTATACTGTTGGTTATTAGAAACGATGAATTACTCTACAATGAATGTTTCCAATCTTTTTTCTGAATGGCTGTCCCCCAAACATACTGTGATCATTAAAACAGTGTGTTGGATATTTACTGCTATCTTTTTCTTATCACCTGGTAATTTCTGTGCACTAGTTCTTCTTTCTGAGAGTGATTGAGCAGTTGTTCTTTCATCACTTTCTTCATGGCATTCATGATGGATTGTTCTTTTAAAGATTTGGTTCATTTAAATATTGTTTCCACAGAAACCCTTCCTTATTTTTGTACATTGTGGTTCCTTTACGGTAAATTTTCTAGTTCTTGGGACAACAGAACAAGTCTATACCTAGTATTTGAATGTGGATTCACTATGATTTTGATACTGATGTTTCTTGTTCGTTTTCCTGATTTACTCAATTCTTGAATTGCAGATCTCTAATATTCAGTGAGCTGAAATGTTCATCCCAACTGTCTTCTATTAAACTGTTTTTTTTTTTCCAAACAGTAGCATTTACTTACATATCTTAGAACAGTTTCTCAAGTTCATATTGTTTCCACTGAACAGACCTCCAGCTGTTGAACCTACTTTCTCTTTTATTTTTCTCCATTTTTGACTACCATGTGAGAAAATCAAGAACTCAAAGGGCCTTTTTTTTTTTTTTTAAGTAACTTGTCAAACTTAAGAAGTCAAGCACAATTTAATTTTACTTCAAAAAACATTTTTAAAACATAATAAGTTATTGCTTTAACTCCAGTAGTGACTGTCTTCAAAAAGGAGAATGAACTCAAATATTTGATATTTTCCTCTAGGAAAAAGAAAATCATACTGAATACAATGACTGTGGTAGCTTTCTTAGTGCTTGAGGAAATTAAAGAAATAGAAGACTCCTCTTTCGTGACCTTGAAGGCCAAAGTTCCTTGAAAGAATTGGAAAAAACAGTGAAAACATGCTAACGTTGCAACTTTTTCTTCTGCTTTTATATAACTATCCTGTTAAATGAAGTAAAATGAACCACAAAGAAGCAACCTGGGGATAAACCCTATTGTAAATTAGGGCATTCTATTACATCAAGAAGAAGGAGCAAGCGCAGTAGAACTAGATACTATTATTAGAAAGCTATGAAATTGTGAAATTTGGACCCAGATCGTGTTTGAAAGAAAATCCTTTTACTTGAGAGATAAGAAGAAAAGATATTTCAGTGCGTTACTTACCCATCCATTCTGATTTTATTACACTCTACCAGGAGCATCCTCAGTGATGATGCCAGTTTATCTTCATTCTAATGCTCAAAAGTATCACTCTGGAGAGTCAGCAAAGTACTTCATGACCTGGACAAAGTCAGGTGTTCTTTACAGTTATTAGTATTCAGGTATCAGCAACGCTCATTTAAAAATTTGGTGACCTTATGGTATCTTTGTAGTAATAAACACACACACCTGCAATTTCTGCCTCAGCATCATACAGCTCAAGGAATCTGGTATTTATTCCTTGCAGAACAAAGTGTTTATCTATCGTGGGAAGGAATACGAGAGGAGAGAGGATTTTCAGGCTCAGCTGATGAGTCAGTTTCCCAGTGCAGAGAAGATGAACACCACCTCAGCACCTGGAGAGGATGTGAAAAACTCTCCTGGTCAATGTATCCTTGAACACTAAGGAGGTCACAGAATGAAAGTGGTTTGGGGAAACCTGTTCCTAGCAAGAGTTGAACTGTGTGGAACAAACATTTCCTAAAGCTTATTGTAGTGGCAGTTCAGTTTGCAGTTTTATTATATCCTGAATGTTTCTAGTGGACTATTCCTAAGATGTTTGCTCCTGTTTCTTAAATTTTATTATTAAATTCCTGTTTCTTAATTCTAAGATGTTTGTCTCTTTCACCATTTGTTCAGGTCATGCATGGTCTCTGAGTGGCAAAATCAGTGAAGAACGTGTGAATTTGCTGAGGTTAAAGCAGCAACTTCTCTATTACTTCTCATTTCTAATTTTTGTGACTTGATATTAATTTCTTCCTTGAAATTGTTTTGTCTGGCAGTGCACCTCTGTATTTCTGTACAACATGAATATGTATTATTTTCTTAGAAATTTTTCTGGGAAAATTGACACATCCACACCTTCTAGAATGCCCTAAATTATTACATCTTTTTCTTCATATTCTGGCTCAAATTATTAGTGGCTGAGCAGATACAAGATCACTTCATTGTATCAGAACTTTGTTCAATTGTTGTCGTTCCTTAATTAATTTTCAAGGAAATTTTATAATGCTTTGTGTGCTCTCTTGAGTTAATTTTCATGCAACTGTAGGAATGCTGCTTTCTTTTCACACTCAAGGGGCTGAAGTATGAAGCATTACTAGCTTGTCCAAAATTGACATGTTTGAGTGTCACGTTTTCATAAATTTCATTGTGTCTTAAAACATTTTATTTTTTGAGGATCATATGTTTCAATCCTTTCTGTAAGTAGAATTTTCTGAAGTCTATTTGCATGTGATACATTTATTTACAAATCATGCCAGACTAAATCATAACACTTCAGTAGAAAAGAAAATATCAAGTAGATGGGCTGCTCAGTGAGATTTCTAAAAGAGAATGCTAAACATCATGACATTACTCATGCTTAAAGGTGAACAGTAAAATTGTTTACATCAGATGTTGATGTTATTTATGTAAATTTCCTTTAAGATTTTAATTAATGAGTCAGTGTGATAAATTACATTAATAATTTTTAAGCTCAGCAAATAATAAAAATGCCCAGTTCAAAATTAATGTATTTTTGCTAGTTAGTACTCTAGTTGTTTTTTTTTTTCCTTTTTTATTTTTTATTTTTTTGCCAAGAAAGCTCCATAAATGAAACTCCAAACCCTGCAGATTTTTCATCAGGATATGTCTGTCTTCTTTCACAGCAGCATAAACTATTTCATGCTGGTTGTTAATAATATGACCTTGACGTTCAGAATTTCAGACATACAGTGTTTTACAGTGCAACCAGTCTTGGAGGAGCAACCTAGATTCAAAAATAAAGCAGTACCTGATCAAATTATAAAGTAAGTGAATTTCTGTAATAACTGAATAGAATTCAGTCCATACTCCTAATGTTACAACAATTATTTTGTGAACTCAGCCATTTGCCAAGATTTAGTGCTTCTATTGTATTTATTGACTGATGTATTTCTTAGGCAGTTCATGAAAGAATGTCTTCTGCTAAAGGAATGGCATGTGGTTACGAGGCACGAGGGAATTCATGCTTTGGGTTCAAGTTCTGGAGTTTTCAAAGCAGCTTCAAATGCAAGTGGTGAAGAGAGGAGAGTTAGAAGTAACTGACAGTATGAGCATTTTTGAGTTGAAGGCTCTTGCACGTAAAATCTTGGTGTGACTTACTTGCAAAGTTCACAGTGCTTTTTGACAACGTGGTTTTAGTTGTACAGTCGGGATTGTGTAAAACATAAGGGAATTTAATTGTCCAAAGTATTTTGAGAAATGATTGCCTAACTCCTCCAAATTCTTAATTCAGTGCTGAACATGTTCAACGTACTTCATCCTTCTATCTTGACTGCATTTGACTAGTGATGGTTCCTTCCAATAGGTCATGCCAAAACTGCATACAGTACCTACTGGAGTACTGGCTGTGAGATTTGGGCTTGAAATCCTTCAAGCTGATGACATTTTGCAGTCTCAGCAAAAAAGCAGAACAGAGGAGACTTCCTAATCAGATGATGGAAGGAGCATAAGGGTTCTCATGTTTGCAAACATGATTAATAAAAGCTGTTGCTTATCACAAGCTCCTCAGTGGAAAATTTCAAGAAAACATTTGTTAGTTTGTAACATAAAGACAGCAAGAAGTACATAGGCTGTGATTTAAAGCAGCTCATATTTTCTACCTCTTCTTGTCAGTAGCTTGTGAACGCGCGAGGTTTATCTCCCTAACTAAAATCAGTTGAAACATGCCTCTTAAGCTAAAGGTGTTCCAGCAAATCTATGGCACCTGCATATTTTTTTTTATCCAACAGAAGCTTTGCAATGCCTCCACACTTAGACAAATAAGAAGCAAATCTAAATGCTTTCACAACACGCTGCTTCAGCCCTCCTAAAAGAGACTGAAGATAGAAGGGCTTGTTTTTTTATCAGCTGATATGAATTAATGCCTGAATGTTCCACAGTTGGATTCAAACCAGCTTTCACCTCTGTCTGCAGCCTGGTCTGCAGAATCTCTCCTGAAATTGCAGTTGGTTTAGAGTAGAAATATTCACCTAAAAACACACGCCCAGATAAATAAAGCAGGCACAAACACAAGTTTTGTGGTACAAAATAAATGATATAAAAAATAAAATAAATTCTGTGGTCCCAATTTCAACTGGAACTCATTGTAAAATCATAATCTCACAGAGCTTGCTATGTTTGACTCAACTTCACTGTAGTGCCAGCTACATTTTGAACTTATAATAGATATATTTAGTGAGGTGCTTCACATAAAGTACAATGGTCTGTTGTATGGCAGGTTTTGTAATTGCTTGTCTCAGCTGCAGAATTCTGCCAAGCTGTTAATTTAATCTGGCCTTAGAGGAAATATTTATTTTTATAAGTGCACTTAATTAGGCATTTAATTGTTAGTTACGTAAGTTGATGGCAATGCATTTATTCTATCAGAAAGCTTTAAAATATCTGCCCTTTCAGATGGGATGGCATAAAGTGATCTAGCTAGGTACAGCAATGTTCTCCTCTTTCATTACTGTATTGATGAAGATAATCTTATTAGTTCAAATATCTCAGCTGTTTGGGGTCTCTATTGGTCTGTTTCCTTAGGCTTCCAAAACATGGCTTTCTGAGACATGTTTTGCTCTGCAAAATTGCCTTTTGTTCTATATTGCTTGAAATTGATCATAATACTAGAAACCAGAGAGAGATTATTTTCAAGCAGAACACTTAGCCTAAACTGCAGCGAGTGCTAAAGAGTGACTGGTTATGTGTTGGTGGGAATGCATGCGCACAGTGATTGAAATGATACATTAACTAAATAGGATAGACCATAGCATAGATTTCTTTTATTAATGTCTGCTTCTAAAAGTGTTTATGTACATTTTCTTATCTGTCACAATAAATTATTAGTTATGGCCTCAGATACTTAGTTTATTGAATAACTGTTGTTCTGTATTGTGAGTAGAACTCTTAGATTAAATGGATTAAAATGATTTGTGATGGTACACGGATGAAAAATCACATGTATTTCAGTCAAAGTAAATATATTCTTTCTGTTCACTCAATTGTTTTTTAAAAAGCGTACTCCTTGTAGAAGAAAAGCAGAGAGTATGTCACAGTGACAGAACAGGAAAGTAGAAATCTTTTCTAAGCCCTCTTCTAGAGGTTCTAACATTAATCTAGAAGTTACAGAAGTTGTAGAATCTTCGTACCTCAGAAGTGCACCCAGTCCCACACTGAAGCAGTCTATTTGCAAAACACTCGATCATCATTTATAGATAAAGTAGCTGTCTCCTGAATTTTCAGTTGTGGAGTTCTTTTCTTCCCATTAAATTTCCTTTTAATTAAAACTAACTCAAGCTGTAATAATTCGCTATGATAACAAGATAAGCAAATATGTGAACTCTGTATTTTACAAAATTCTTTTTTAAATCTTTCAGCTTTTATAAGTCCAACAATGTCCACCGTTTTCACTATTCAAGACCTGTTAGAAAAGGATCTGTTGACCCTGAAAATGAATTTGCTGTAAGTAAGCAAATGACAGTGACGCAGTTCTGGTAGATATGACTGACAGAATTCTGATCTTAGTCTCGTACTACACATTACTTGCAAAAATATACAAAAAAATTCTGTTATTTGCATGCTGATGATCAATTGTCAATGTCTCTCTCAACAATGTGTCAATTGTTTCACGTAAGGAGCTTCTTATCTATTGTTAAATAATTCAGATGCTGATCTACCCTGACATCTCAGTTATGTGCTGTATTATCAACATTAGTGATGTGCACTGGGCTCCTTTCCAAGCTGGAGAGTTTTGAAACTATTTATACACATTCCTTTAAATTGTTTTACAAATAACTAAGTGGTTAATGTCTTCATTCTTGATAACAATAGACAGTATCCATGCTCACTTCAGATATATGGAAATTAGTGTTGTTGGAGTGCATTTTTATTGCATTCATTGTGACATTTCTCACTAGTGGCAGGTTATTTAAGCTGATATTGCTAAAATAAGGAGTGGTAGAGTAAATGCAGTAGAGGCATTTTAAAATACCGACAGCTAGTCTTCAGAAGGGATGGGGGGAAGTAAGGATGCTGGCATATCATTTTAGGGCTATTACTGCTTTTAATTGCAGAAACATATTTCAAAAATAGAGGTCATTTCGTCACAGTCATTTGATGTGTAATGGCAAAGTAAAGAACAGATACCAAAAGACCAAAGGATAATTTTCTTTTTCCTGTGCTTTGTGCAGGCCTAATGTTTGAAGGTGACCTAATTTGAAATCTGAAAATAATTTGTTTAAATAGCTGTGATGGATTCATTTTGCAGTGTCTTTTCATGCAAAGATAAAAATGCATGTTTTTCATCTTGAATCTGACATTTCAAAAGACAGAAAAGATTAAAGTGTAAATCCAGAAGTATCATTTCTCCCTTATATATGTTTTTCTAATAGTCTATGTGGATTGAGAGAACATCATTCATTACAGCATACAAACTTCCTGGAATTTTACGATGGTTTGAAGTTGTCTCCATGTCACAGGTGTGTATTAACATGCTAAGAAACTGTATCATATTTATAACTATGAATGATCGTGTACAGAATAGTTTGTGAATTTGTCACAGAAGGCAGACTTGTCACTTATTTTTACATATACAAGCTGGTAGCGTTTGGTTTTTTTACAACTGTGATAGTTACATATTGATCAATATAACATTCATCTGATTTATAGTTTTAGGACCAAGTCCTAAAAGATTTGAAAAAATCTATAGTTCTACTGAATTATAAGAAAGTTGTTCATATACACAGTTTTATAAAACTAAAAAAGAGATCTTATCTCTGTATCGAGCTTAAAGGTCATTAGCAGAGGTTAGGTATTTCCTCTGTTACAGTGATACTGCAGTTTCATTTTATTGAATTAATTTGAATTGAATTAATTTGAATGAATTAATACATTCATGTATTGAATTTATTGACTCTTCATCCAAGTTTCTCATAAAACTTTTAGAAGAGAAATCCACTTGGCTCTCGTAACCTCTTGGTTTAAATTAGGCACTGAATGAACAAAGAGACAGGCATTTTATTTGCATTCTACAATGTATTTAATGCATCAGAACACAGAACAGCAGGTGGATACACACCCAAGGATGGTCTGCTGCTCCTTACACTTGGTTCAGTTGGTGCATTTTGAGGGTTGCCTCTTCACAGCACCTCTCCTGCACTTAGAGCAGCATTTCACAGACACAGGAGAGGATGTGCTTCTGTGTGCACAGAGACCGTTTACACCTCATTCTGAAATATGATTATGGTGGTGTCAAACCAAGCACTATTGCTGGATTTCTGAGCCATTTAAGGAAGTATATAAGAATTGTCATTGTGCATACATAGCTAAGATATCTTTAATGCAAATTCTAGCCTAGATGATGGAAATAAAGATAACTGGCTCTTTGTTCTATTTCTATGCATTGAAATACACTATCTACAACTTAAATGGCGTAATCAATAGCAAATGGTCTGATTTAACTGTCAAAATGACGTAGTACCAAATAAGTTGTCTTTTGAATTGTATTTCCTTTGTGTAACAGATTACTGAAATACAAGTAACATTCAAGTCATAAAAACTACAAAAAATGAATTCTTACAAATGAAAGATTTTCAGCTGAAAATGCTTTGTTTTAATTTTCATAAGTAACATATCTAACATATCTAAATGTGTAATTCCATTTATTTATCTGGATAAAGTTAGAAATAATCTATGTCAAGATTTACTATATATCTTTCATCTTTTTTATTTCTTTATAGACTACAATTAGTCCTTTAGAGAACGCTATTGAGACTATGTCCATGACAAATGAAAAAATTTTGATGATGATTAACCAATACCAGAGTGATGAAAACCTTCCTATTAATCCACTTTCGATGCTTCTGAACGGAATTGTTGATCCAGCTGTTATGGGTGGCTTTGCTAAATATGAGAAGGTAGGAGAGATTATTTTTGGATGTACTACATCCTGGTCCTACCTGATGGTGATACATTTCACAAGTGGCAGTGAAGATTCAGCTGGGAATATGAAGGCCACAACTCCATCAGTTAAAAGAATCTTGTACTCTGGTCACCTCTGATCAGGAGTCATTCAAAGCAGAAAGTAGCATAGGTCCAAAATAGATACTGGGAGAGTAACAAGCTCAATATTAATAGCAATTAAAAGAGTAATATATATTTCATATATGTGTGTACATTTTCTACAAAATGTAATGAAAAAGGCTTTCACACATCAAAAGGTTTGCTCTCGAATAAGCAAATCAAGTTTATGCAACAGTAGGGCTGGCTGTAGGCTTTAGATGTGTTGCACTGTTATCAATGCTTATCAGCAATTGCAGTGTTTCTGCAGAGCAGTATTTGTTAAAAATTGGAACACAAATATGTTTTTTTCTGCTGTACATGGAAAATTGGACATCTTGAGGAACTAAACTGTAGCAAGTTTGTCTCTGAGGCCACTTTGTTGAGGGGGAAGAAAAAAAAAAGGCAGGAACGTTTAATAATTCATATATTCATTTTTTGATTGAATTCTAAATTATTGAAGTTTACAATGAACTTGAATGTAAAACTCATTCATAGCTGTAGAGATTTATTATTTCTGCCTGCCATTTCCTGATGAAAAGTATATGCCATGCTCATTAGGCTCAGCATGCTAGATGGACTGCAAGCATGCTGAATGGATGGTATATATATTTACATGAACACACACATAAAATACAGTAAGCATGATTTACTCTGATGGACTATGACTTATGCCATGTTAGTCCTAAAGTATCACTTTTTCAAATAGTTGGCAGTTACAGACAAATAACTATTCTGAGGGTGAGGGGGTGGGAGACAAGTAGTTTCTTTGCTCTGAAAAGGGTAGTATGTATGCAGTACCTAGCTCTGCTTATGTATGACAACATTCATTTTCTTTATAACATTAGCTAATGTTAGTGTAAGGTACTTGAATAAATTTCTGATTTTAATCATGTAAATTGTGGCGCTCCAAATTTGTGCATTTTTAAGTTTCAATGCAAGCTTACAAAACAAACAATAATTTCTTTTTCACAGTAAGTGTCTCAAGCTGAGAAGTGTTGTATGAAGAATGAATATCTTAGCAGTGCTCCTCAGTTGTCGAGTGATATAGCAATTAATTATCACTAGCAGCACCTGGTTAACAAGCATGCATATGTCTTTTTTATTCAATGCAAATATTATGGTAACCTGTTGGAGTCATTGAACCAATCACTGATCTCTTTATTTGTTTATTTGTTGAAATGGCGGAATGAATTATTTTTTGTTTGTCTCAGGCTTTCTTTACAGAAGAATATATCAGAGACCATCCAGATGATCAAGAAAAACTGAACAGACTTAAAGATCTAATTGCTTGGCAGGTAACATCTTTCTATCAGCAGTTAACTAAGGCTTCCTCAGCTGCTTTTTTTTTTTTTTTCTTTCTATGACTTTCTAGCAGGACAGTGTAGCATCATTCAGAGAACTGTGTTAATTTTACTGATTTTGTACCCATGCAAAACTTCTACTTGAATTTTTTTTTCTTCACTCCCCACTGTGAGGAGGGAATAGAAGAATAAGATTCTGGTTAGAAACTCTATACTTTTTGTTTCAGAATATGTCTAGTTCTAAAAGCATCACCTATTTATTATCTTATTTAAATATGAATGATTTCTGTTAAGAAGAGAAAAGGATTTAAACCCTTTCAGTTTCAGTGTGCCCAACAGGACGCATGAATTTTGTTACAAATCCTCTGAGGTCACCGATAAAACAGCATGACAGTAATTCTTTAACATGTGATGGAGAATGAGATTGCTGCAATGTTCTTGGGGATCTAAGCTGCCCAGTCCTTCAGATTTTGTGGGTTTTTTTAATCTGAAAAATGGAAGAAATGGCTTAATTCCAAAAATTACATCTTATTTCTTCAGGATTATTATTATTATAGCACTCTCTAGTATTTCAGTGAAATGCTACCAGAATCAGGGAAATTACCCATACAAGATTCCTATGGCCTGGGGAAAGTAGTGGGCCAGAAAAGAATTTAAGTACTGTGTAGAAAATACCATTTGGAATGGTTTATCAAAATCTCTATATAATAGGCTGCATTCATGGTTAAAAGGTTCAGGACTGCAAACTCAGGTTGTGTATTCAAGGACGTCATGAAGTGATCAGAAAACAAGCATTTGCAAGCATAAATTGTCTTGAGAAATAACTCTCAAGATTGTTGCTACATGTCTGTTTTATGGCAAATAGCGTGGAATACTGCTAGCGAATATTTTTAAATTTTATCTCCAGGGGAAAGCAAAATATTCTGCCTATATGAGAAGCACTGAGGTTGTTTCTTGTTTTATTTTTAAGCCAACTAACCTGCAGAGCTCTTTTGTCCTTGCAGAGAAGAATGTACTTACAGGAGGTAGTAGCAGGAAAAAAACCTCTATTTCTGCTAGAATTAAGGGAAAAAACTCCTCTCATGAGCGTTTCATATGATAACAGAGAAAACACGACCTCATACATTCTCAGTTCTGTTTGCATTATCTCATCCAAACAGAAGTTATTGTCAGTAATATATGGCATAATGAATGACTATGAGGGGAGACTTTAACTGTTGCACAACGTAGTTTGTTAAGAAAACTCTGACTCTGAGGTCTTCTGAAGCTTAGATGATTTAAATGAGAAAGAGCTGTTTGCTGTGTAAATTAATATACATAGCAATTGCTGTATCAAACTAAAATATAGTGATCTCCTTTCAAGAGACATGTAATGAAATAATGTGAGCAGGTCTGGAATGTTACTGCCAGAAGTGTATGGCCTAACATATTTCATTTTTATGTTCCATATTTCTTTCTGACCCATTAAAAAAAAAAAAAAAAAAAAACACCTTCTTGCTGGCTTAATCTGATGCCATCCTTTTAAAATTTGGACAAGAAACAGCAAGAATTAACCTTTTATTCCTCTTGCAGCCTTGAAATAAATTTTTCAAATAGTTTTAATGGAAAGGGGTCTCTTACTATTCTCTTAAAGTTTTTGATGCTTCTTCCCATCTCATTTTGATTCCTCACCATTTGGTGATGTCTTTGAGTCACCAACCTTAACAGCTTTCTCCTGTATCACTGGCCAACACTGGCTCATTTTCTGAACATCAGAAGTACTCAGTGGATGCAGTGCTATGAATTGATGATTGTGGCATGAGGAAGTAAAATGGTAATCTGGATCTGCCCTGGTAAATCTCTTAGAGAGTACAGATAGGTCTGTTGTTTTCAGTAGATAAGTTTTAATGCCATGTTTCTAAAAGGTGCACTGAATTGAACAATGATAAAAAATCATGAGGTTAATGAAGAGCGATGTACACAAGATTAATTGCATTTATATGGTCAAAACTCAACAAGGAATCTAAGTGGATTTAAAAAAAAAAAAAAAAAGCACAGAACAAAACACACAAGAAAAAATTTTACTGGGAAGTAGCTAAAGCTCTATGATAAAGTAGTTAGGAAGGGTTACCTGCAGAAGGGTAGACAAGTCTGTTGCACAGATCTCATGAATCACCATTTTCAAGGACTGAAGAGTAATGAAAAGTCATTCTATTTTAAAGAGAAACACCATAATTTTTGTCTTCATGAGTGCAGTTATTATTATTTAAACAGCCTGCAAAAGTATGTCATCCATCATCTTCAAAGATACTTTTTGTTTGTTTTTAACTCGATATTATTACACTAATATAGCAGAGATATCACTAGCAATATGAAAGCAAAGAAAGGAATTTTAGGGAAGAGAAAACAGAGAAGTACTATAACTATCATATTTGCTTCACTATACATTTACTTTATTTTTTTATTTGACAAGCAAGCTGTTCCATCTGGCAAAGGGCGATGATTTTTAAGAAATTTCAAGTAGAAGGAGTTGTTTGATGAGCTGATACAGAAATATCTTCTCCTAAAACATTCCTGAAATATGAGTTTGAGAAGAGGGAAGCGCAGGGGTGACATAGTGTAGTCAGTTTTGTTAGTGAAAACTGCTTCTGGCTTGAGTTGTTCATTTCTGTACTGAAGAATTACTGAATTTTTTTTGAGATGTGCATAATGCAAAGGAAATCTGCAGAGTAAATTCCGGGAGAAAGGAAGAGGTCACCTTTCAGTAATGAGGCATTAGCATGCTAAATTGGTGCAAAAATTGTCAAAATGATCACACACTTAAGCTTCCAGTAAACTGATTTCAGTGAGCCACTTATTCCTCCATTTGAAAGAGTTTGAAATGACTTGCTGAGAGACCATATAGATAGTTTTTATCCCTGCCATATTTCTTATAAGCCACGGCAGGCATCTTTAAGAGCAGGTATCCTAAAGATTTTGTTACTTGTTTTAAACTCACGTGTTTAATTTCATAAGGTTTTAACATCAAATGCAAAGGAAAGAAAAAAATTTCACTATGACTGAACAAGTCCACTTCCAACAGCCATTTCCAACTGGTACTAATTTGCCTCTTTGCTGCTAAAACCTCAGGACAGTAACATCACTCCTGGTCACCTCACTATCAGCTAATAAATCTATCCATCAATCACAGCAACAGCTTTGTAGTTCATTTAGCAGATAATCGAAATAGAGTTAGAGGACCTGTCAGACTCAGTTAATATTCTCACTTCTTTCTTCTTTTTTGCCCTCTTCAAGATACCCTTCCTCGGGGCTGGAATTAAAATTCATGAAAGAAGAGTTTCCGACAATCTTCGTCCTTTCCATGACAGAATGGAGGAATGTTTCAAGCATTTAAAAGCGAAAGTGGAAAAACAATATGGAGCCAGAGAATTGGTATTGGTGTCCTTTTTAACTCCTTTCTTCCACTTTCTTTACTTAATACATATCTTGTTCTTCTCTTCCAAACAAAAGCGTGTACTAAATTTTTGTTTCTCGTGAGTTATCTTGTGATCTGAAGGTAATAAGACCTGAGGTTTTTTAGCCAGAGAGCTGATGAACCGTCTGACCTATTAAGCATTCCTCATTTTGAAAGATTTGGAGTATGTTATTATTTATATTAAAATGACAATCATTTTCTGCTTCCTTATATTATTTCTACTTCCTTACAAGGAAGTAAAAGCAAATTCATGTGCTTCTCAGATTTTTAGTTTTTCACAGTATCTTAGAGCTTTGATCTGAAATTGGTCTTCCTGTGCTAACCACTTCAGCTGTGTTGTGAAGTAAAATCCGTGATGTCTGTAACACTAAAAAAATTATTTGATAGTTGATACTAAAAAAAAATACAGGATAAAAAATACAGGAAAAATACAGAAAAAAACAGTGGCACTACTGCCATTTTACCATGTCTACTTCTCTTTGGTAGCTGGCAGAAGTTTTTTTTATTAAAAGGAAAGGAAAAGTAATGCATGAAAACTCTGCAGAAAAAAAAAAAAAACCTTGAAAATAATTCTTGGAACTGTTTATGTTTCCAAGTCTTGTGAAAATGAATCTTGATACAAATGATGTGGGAAGCCAAATACTTTCTGGATAATGGGGGGGAAGGCCTGTGTTTTAATATGAAATGTTTTTAAAATGTAGTACATATGTTTAAATTGAGATCAACTGAAGTAGTCTGGAAAAGTAACTTATGGTATTTATGCACTGGGAAGTGCTCAAAAACTGACTTATTTCATGATGCAGTGATGAGCTAAGGGCTGACGTGCTCATCTCAGAAATACATGACCAAGAAATGAGCAGAGCACACTATATTTCTGCATCCCAGAGGTCACTCCTCATGAAAGAAAACAATTTGAGAATTAGCCAATAAATGCTATCCTTGTCCCAGCTTTATTAGCAAAGAGGAACAAGAAAGCATTTGGAAATATATCAGATTTTTTTTCAGTTAATTTGGTGTCAGGCTGCAAAGTATAAATAATTGTCAACATGAAGCTGATTAATATTTTCATGCTTTGCAGAGAGATGTGGTGTAACATATGATTTTGTACATGATGGATACACGAGAACATGGAGAGTCCTCCTGTTCTTCCTGTCTGGCTATTTGGGAAATAACAATTTTGTCTTCCACAGCAAACATATAATGAAAAAGGCTGCGTTAATGTGTAGTGATGGCAGAAGCTGTCGTATTGAAGATAGAACATGATTAATATATTCTAGCAACGACAAACTAAAGCTATAAATTGCATTTTATTTAGCTACTCACTGTAACAGATTTTGAGAGGTCTTAGGGTAAGACCCTATGAGTGTATCCAGGAAGAGGAAACAATCACAGTAATTAATGGTAGCAAATAACTTCATTTATACCAACTGTTAAAACATCTGTGCTGTCTTTAAAACCTAGAGAAAGGGGATTAAACAAGGTTGACCCAAACCTGTTTGATAGAAAATATTTCTCTATTCATCTTATAGCCGGATTTTGATGACAAGAGAGTAGGACGACCAAGATCAATGCTGAGATCCTATCGCCAGTTGTCGGTTATTTCAATGACTTCCATGAATTCAGACTGCACCACTCCAAACAAAATTGCTCCAGAAAGGTTGGTTATTCTTTGAGTCCTGTTTTTAAGGGATGAAACTAAAAGATTCACTAGAAAAATAAAGAGGCATTCAAGGTTAAGCAGCCACTAGCAGTCTCTTCAGGCTATGCAAAAACTATTTAAACTTTAGCTATCATTTCCTCCAATCTTAAAGATTCAGTATTTCAACCATGGTAGACAAAATACACTTGAGTCTCACTCAAAAAGATGTTTCTTCAGAACAACCTGAAGGACAAAATAACTAACTGAAAAACATAATGAACTGTGGAGAGGGAGGGATGTCCTACTGTACTTTTTTAACTGCTGCTCTGGAAAAAGAAGTTGTAGAGTTCCAAAGAACAGTTGTAGATGTCTTTGTTTAGTTTTTCATCCTAAGTTGTTTTGAGTGCTTAAAAAATGATCCTTTGGGCACAGAGTTTCTTCACAAGCAAAGCATATATAAAATGGTGCAGTGTTTGTGATTGTTTTTTAACATCTCTTTTTTTGAGAATTTGGCTTATGAAAAGTAAAAGGTCTAAAGGTGTATGACACTAACTTGGAAGTCTGTTTGCCTAAGATCCACCTATTTTCTTGCATGTTTGACAGTGGTTTGACAGTGTTAAACCCTCTTTAATTAAATTTTAAATGCTCCCTGGTTTGAGTTTTCTAACAAAGTTGCATAGTATCACGTTATGAGATTTTTTTCCTAACATTCATATCTAAATGTGTAGCACACAACCATGATTTGTGTCGTATCTACCAACTCATGTCTCTAGCAAAGCTGGGCACCTCATATGTAACCAGGAAACTATATCTAAGCAGCTGAATCGTGCACCTGTTGTGCTTTCTCATGATGCGGTCTCTCAGATGACTCAGCAAAGTAACATATTTTGCTTTACCTGTTTGTAAGCTGTAAAATAATTTCAGCCCCCATGTTCAATTTCATCAACAGAGAGGGAATAAAGCTAGCATTAATTTCATATTTTTTTTAATTAAATGAAAAATAGCCCAATATTTAAATCATAAAAATTTTAAGAGTGTTGGAGGAAGATTTTATCACTGCATGCAGTGTTGTCCCACATGGTGAAATAAATAGGAGGATGCATTTAAAACATGCTTAGAGACAGTATTACTCCTGTTCCACTGTGTTCAATAACCAGAATAGCAGGTCTTTCTCTTAGCACCACCATCACCCCACATAAATCCTCTTTATGAGATCTCACCCCATTTTCTCTAGGAGTCCTTGAGCCAATGCACACATGTTCAGAAAGAGATCTGTGCTTCTTATTACTGTTTTACAATCTTTACAACATTTGAAGACATTGTAATACCTCCTGAAGGCATCTTTATTAGTATCTACAGTTGCTAGCTGAAACACATCACGTACTTTCTGCCACTGGTTAGAAAGTCAAGGGAAAGGATGACCTGCATTTATATTTCACAGGGAAATTATGTCAGAATACAAGTGGCTTTGAAAATATAATTCAGCACCTTCTCTATTTTTTCTTTTTTGCTCCTGCAGCTTTGATCTGGAAGTAGTGCTACCGAAACCAGTGAAATCAGAATCGGAGAAGAATGCTCCACAAATTAATCCTAACCCTGAAGTTAAGATGAGAAGGTCCAAAAAAAGAACAAAAAGAAGCAGCGTGGTGTTTGTTGATGAGAAGACAGCACCTGATATTTCCATCTCTGATATGAAATGTGTATGTTACTGATTTAGTCATATTTTATAATCCATAAAAAGAGGAAATCAATCCTTTTCTTATCCAAAAAATATATCACGTAGAACTCTAGTTGTCATAAAAGGAAATACACAGGATTCAGAGGCAATCTGACCTGCTGTGAATGAGGTTTGCAAGATACTGAGGAAGAAACAAATCAGTGGAAAAATCAGATATATTCTCTATGTGCTTATGATGACAGATAGCATAGCTCTATAGCTGCAGAATTCCGAAGTTTGTTTAACTTAAAATGGAGTACTACATTGTGAGGGTTAAACGTGCTTTCCTGTTGAGAGGAAATTCACTGTGCTGACACTTCGTGGCAGCTCCTTGTAGTCAGGGCTATTTCAAAAGTGATGAGTCCTGTACTTCTTGTACTTTGTTATGGAACATGCAGCTGTTAGAAAACTGCAAGATTGCAAACAGTGTTCCTCAAATGGTGTCAGACTGAAGTTTGGAAGCACTGCCATCTCTCACTTCACAGATCATCTGAGTGCCTTTATCACACTAATAGATCATTGAATGTCTTATATAACACACACAGTGTTTGGTGGGTTTTTTTTTAATACTTTAGTCCTCAGGAGACTTCATGTAGTGTAAAAAGAATTAAAAAAATCTGAAAGATGTCCTCTTGATAGACAAGCCCTATCTAAATTAAAATATCAGGCACTGCATGAGTGCTGAATGAAAAAGAGTGCAAGTCATTTGATCAAAAATTTTGGAGGAATCATCAAAGGGAAAGTGAGTTGAATAGAAAGCTAAGATTCTTTTGGAAGATGAGTATCTTAGTTCAGAGCTCTTCTAACTATTCTAATCAAATCTTAGAGAGATGGTTTTGTATCTTTACATATTAACTTGAAACTAGCAAGCAGTTAAATTCACGTCTGAAAAAGTATTCTCTCTTTTTATTGACCTGTGAGTTTAAAGATCCCTAAAAGAATAAAGGGGGAAGGTACATTGCAGGAAGTTACACTGACCCATCCTTTCTTAAGGATAGAAAAGGCAGGAAAGAAAAAACTTGATTCATTGCAGAATGGTTGACTTTTGGCTGATTGGCTATCAAGTTCAACATTTGATTTCATAGTTGAGAACATTTTGAATGAAGCAGGACAAGCCTCTAGTCCTATCCCACCTTGCCAGAACCTCCTTTCAGACGTATCTCATATCCTTATCACAAAATATTATTTTGCTTGGATCTTTGTGCCTTATATCTCACTTCATTAGTAATAGCATTATGGTATTTTAAAACAGCTGTCAAGGAAATACGAATTTATGAGTGACACCAACCTCTCAGAACACGCAGTGGCACCTCAGAAAACATCTGTCCTCAAGCAGATGAGCTCTGTCAGTCGTTCTATGCCAACTATTCCAGGTAAGCTCCTTGTGGTAAGACTATGAGCATTCTGCACTTCTTGGCAACTTAAGAAAACAGTGAAGGGATTGCTCTGAGCAGAAGCAGGCAGCTATCTGTGTGTGGCCCTGAGTTTCTGAGACAAAGATTACATTTTAAGGGTGTATTGTGCATGTGAGGCTGGACTGTTGCTTGATAACACCACTACCTAGTAGTAACATACAAGCTCTAAAAATCTGTCTGGAGCTCAGAGCTTCGTTGAATGGTATGAGCATTCCCTTGTGTTCAAAAAGGCAAGGTTAATTCATCTTCTCTGATCTATAGGGCATCACTTGCAGAAGCAAGGGCTTCTCTAGTCTTCAGTCAGCACAGTGTCAGAGGGTTTCATGCAGGAAGAAATGCTGTATACCTTGCTTTGGCAGGTGAATTTCCCCAAAGATTGCCCAATAGTAGCGTTGTCAACTTCTGCTATTGATTTTAGAGAATAAACTTATAAGCCTTCCTATGAGAAAGAGGAAGGGGAAATGAAGTAACACAACTGCCCACAGGAAGACTTATGACTGTGTAATAGAGAAGGGAAAAGTGTAACTTAAACTTATTTCTAGGCCAGAGTATACAGACAAAATATTGCACAATTTCAGCGTCCTTTGCCCCACACTTCTTCCATACCATATCTGGCTTTTTAGCTTGCACTTTATCTAGCCCTCAAATTCTTCCTATCTTTCTATATGACTATAACAGGCTTTTATTACAATACAACAGTAGTTTCCTATCCAGACTCAATCTATGAATCAAATTTATTGATTTTTTTTTCACTGTTCGTTTACAATGCAGTGAAGCTCAGTATTCTGAGGAGTAAATTTAGATTATGAAAGTCTTTTTGCTCTCTAATAATTGCATTAGATATTTCAAATTCTGCCTTATCTCTCTCTGACTCTCCTTTTTTTGTTTTGTTTTTGCACAACGTTTCATTCTAAGGATTGACTCTGTCTGTCAGCCCTGTGGCACCTGATGAAACAATTGCATCACACAGGCTGAGTCAGCCAGTCTTTCCTTTCACTTCAGATGTTGATAAGAAAACCGTCAAGAAAAAGAAGGTGAATCAGTTATTTAAAACAATGGTAAGTTCTGTGTGTTTATGGTAAAAAGAGCTGCCTCTTTAAAAATTCTAAGCTATGAAAATGAGGTCATTTTAGAACATCATGAGACTTTAAGTTAAAATGTTGTCTTTTTTGCTTCTCTCATCAGAGAGAGAAGTGGAAACTCTATGGGTAAGCAAAAATTTGCCTCTGACTATGCTTTCTGAAGTTGGGATGTACTTGATACGTTTAACAGGAAGGCACAGATGTGCACTTCTGCATCTGTACCACAAGAGGTCACATTTGACCTGCTGATTTTCTCTGACTTACATAACACTAGCAAAACCAGTTATTTCTTGTTCAATTGAATCACATTATGCAGTTTCACTAGCATCAGAGCAAGGTAATCATTGCATATATGGCAAAATGTGAAGGGTGTTAGTTTCTGGTGTATGAGATAATTGTTATAAAGTAGAAATTGGCTTACACTGCAGTAAATGTGTCTGAAAACAGTCTCCCTTCCAAGTAGTAAACCTTTCTCTGACTTGTGTGGAAATTTCAGAAAATTAAACACTACTAAATTTAATGCAGTGTGTGAGAGAAACAAGAAAAAGTATTCAGTGCAGATACCAAGATTCAAAGGTTTTCGAGTTACACCATTATTTTAGGTAGTGTGAGAACAACACACAGATGCTTGTGGCTATTGACATACATATTAAGCATTCTGTGACCTCTGTAATGTTTTACGTGTTACCTCTCTACTGATATTTCAAATAAAAGATTGATTTTTGTTGTCCTTTTTTTTTCTTTTTTTGTTTTTCTTTTTTTTTTTTTCTGGTAACAGGTTTCATGTCCATCCATTAATTCCTGCAGTCTTTATATAGATATATATAAAAGTAGGTGCTTCCAGAACAACATTTAGTATATTCGACAGTTAGACGTTTCTATACTCATTTATTTCTGGTAGGGACAAAAATACTCTTAATTTGAAGCCTGTGGGGTGTAAATCATGTTCAATTTATCAGGTAGCGTTCTTTTAAGACTGAGGAGTAACAGCTCTTCAACATGACCTCATCCATACACATTCAAATGTAAACTGCTTATGAAATTAGAACAAAATGTCCCATTTTTTCAGATCTAAAAAAGCACTGAATAAGAATCCTTTTAAAATCTACTTCTGCTTCCACAGTATCGCTGAAATAATGTGAACAGGTTTAAATACAGATTTATGGTTCTGCAGGATAGAGAAATGAGTTTAAACTGTGAGAATTTGGTCAGTGATTTTTTCTCTAACCACAGAGTATGGGCACAAGCTAGTAATCGGTACACACATTACTGAACCCAATATAATCATCATTTTAACACCTGTCACTCTGTTCCTCTCTTTTTGCAGCGAATTTCCAGAGTTCTAGAAGATGGAAAGCAGCCTGTGGAGCAGCATTTCAAATCTTCATCTACAGACCTATAATTCATTCTGTTGAATAACCACTTTTCAAACAAAAATAATTATATATACACATGTGTATATATCCTATTTTGAACCACTGTCTACTGTAAAGAAGGGCACCAACAATATAAGTGACTAATAGAGAGTATGAACAAAGTTATTCATGGACTCTGATAACAGTTACACCATACAGATACAGGAATAACATTTAAAGCAAATACTACAGGATGGGCTTACTGGGATACAGAACAGAAGTTTATTGAGCCTCTGGTTATACAAATCAAAGTGCATTGTGCGTTCCCTGTGCTAAAAACGCATTTGTGGTAAGAAAGATGCTAAAAGGTCATCTGCAGTGCTTACCATATATATCATTTAAGTCCTGTTCTGTTCTTTTCAAAGAGCGTATGAGTTATCCTTTCTTGTAGCTTGTATAGACACATTCTGGTTATCTTTAAACTACTGCTGGCAGTGTGGTCAAGGCAACAGATGGCTCAGAGCATAACAGTCACTAAGATTATACTCTGTGGCTGTTGGATTTACAGTCCTCGAGTCCTTCTGCTGCTCCTGCCACACTGCTCTGCGTCCTCGTATCTTTCTCAGAGTTGAGTCTTTGACTGTGCCACTGTATGACCAGGTTATTTGCAGAATGACAGCGATTATATTAAAGCTGTGCAAAAGGTTACTTAGATGTGTACAAGTTGATGTGACAACCAGCGGTGTGATAAACAAAAGTTGCATTTTCTGCTGTTTATCAATAAAATATTAAAACCTTACTTGTCTTGAACCTTTCTCACTGGGATATTTATATTCGTTACGTATGTCAATAGCTTCTTACTGACAGCACGTGGAACTATTCAGGCCCAAGGCTTCTGCATCCCAAATAGGTTTTCTGTGGCTACAACTGATGAGGTAGAGTTGGAAGTTAATTCCTCATCAGCATGAAGTTACACAGCAACACAGGTCAGCATTTCACTTTTCTTTTTTAATAACCTGACAGTTCTTTCTAAAGCTGAGTAGTTTGTCCAAAATTAAAAATTTCTCAAGGAGAATAATTGATTTCCTTCACACGCACTTGGATATTTCAGACATCTGTCTAAAATAGAAGCATTTATAGTGTTGTGGATAGGAGGCTGGTCTTATTGCCACTTATGTGGATATGGGGAAGAGAAAGAGATAAAAATTATTCCTTGCTAAGTGGTGAAATCAATGTAAAGGCAACTTGAGTTGCTCTGTGCCTGTAAACAATTTTATGTTCAACATGAATAATTTAATTAATTTGGACTCTCTTTGCAGATTGTCAATGTGAAGCTGTTTTCTTCAGAAATAATTAGCAATTGTTTTCTGTGAAAAGTTTGAAATGTTTGCCATAGGAGCTAATGCTGCACTAAAATGCAGGATTCATTAATACTAAATTTCTAAGTGATGAAAATGATCAAAGGCAGAAAACCAAAATGGGTCTAGCTTTAACAATACCTACAGGGTTTGTTGGCATGGAAATTGGATGTATTCTTTTTGCTTCATTTTCTTTTCACAGCTACTTGATGGATAGTGCTTCTGAGGAAGCATACAGGGAAAATATCAAGCTCAGTTTAATAGAGTTGTTATCTCTCAGTGGGATTAAGTGAAAGGCTGAGGCATCTTTTGCATGTTCTACATCTTGCTAACCCGAGGGAAGAAGGAAGAGGATGCCCAGGTTGTCCTTCACTTTAATGTAGACACATTGAAGAAATATTGGTATCACAAAATCAAATTATTTTAAAGAAAAAGTTTAGTTATATTTTTAAGGAATGAGGAAAGGATGAGTCAGTAACCATTTATTCTTTACAAAGATACCTAAAGGTTATCTTCTGCCTATTATATCTTGTAGCTATGCTTGTGTGTGAGAATGGAATAACGGATTATTAGCTCAAGCTGTTATATGAACAGTAAATACCATGATTCAAACTAAAAATGGATGAAGAGTGGAAAGAAATGAAGAGCACAAATGAAGACAAACATCAGCAAAGCACAAGCATGGTGTCAAAATCAGTTCTGGTGTTGACTGTTTAACTAGTGGTTCAAGGTTCATGGCTGTGTTTTGATTCAGTTTGTGTAATTTGTGATCAAGGTTTTAGATTCACTCTTAATTGATGAAATGTTAGCAAATTCACATTAATTGTCCAATATCACAGATTCAAACTCTTTCTGCCAATCTGATTCTGGATCCTTTCCAAGCTTGAAATAATGTAAATCAACTCTGAGCAGAAAAGGCAAAATAACTAAGAAAAAATAACAGTCAAGAACGGAGCATACATGGAACTGGGATTTAAAATATGTTTTTTTGACATGTAGCAACTCATAAGTTTCCAGAAACTGTATGTACTGACATTTAGTCCAAACAAACAACGAGTGATGGTATGGGATAATAAGGTGCAGGTACAGCAACCTGGCAATGTGTGTTTGAAAACAAACCAGCACTAACTATTGTCATTTCTGTCACAATCTGAACAGGCCTTTATCTTGCATATACAGAGGAGGGTGTACGCAGATGGTACTGAACCCAACTTGATGGTTTGTTTAGAAATGAAGCTCAAAAGGTAAAACCCACCTCCAGGATAGGATCAGGCCTTGGCTGCTGTTCCAAGGAATTAATGAAGCATGTGTAACATCACCTCTAACCTGTATGGCTCCAGCACCTCTCAACATGCAAGGTCAGAAAAGCATTTCTTTAGACAACAATGTTTTCATGTACTTTTTGTATCAGAGTTCATTTCACTTCTGTCAGACACTTCAGATAGTCTGGACAGTAACAGCCTGGCTTTCAGGATTGCTTGGCACTGAGGTAACCACTGGGTAATGTGAGTCTGTAATAGCCTGTGTTTAGCATGGGTTGGAAAGGCTGCATGTGCAGCTAAGGTTTTGTGTGTTGGCCAGTAGAAAGCTGTTATGCTGCAAACCATGCATTTAAGCTGCATGCTTATTTAGTATATTTAGGTACTAGATATCTGAATTTTAGACAAAGGCACCTAAGCTTTATCTGTTACAGAATGCAACACTATTTTAATAGTGGTCTAGCTCCAGAAGAGCTGCTTTCAATGGAGAATGAGGTCTGGTCTAACAAGGGAAATGTTTGCATTCTGCTATATCAAGATAATCCGGAATATTCTTTAACTGATTTTGCACTAGCTCAGATGTTCAATCTGCCCTACTTTGCTCTATGCAATGATTCTGTCCACATTCTCATTATTAATTATGACTGAATTATTCATGTTCTTTGGGAATTTAATGCTCTTGAAATGTCAGTAACAATTAGCTGGGGTAATGTGGTGGAAGGTGTTCAGAATGTAGGGCAGCAAGGGCCACATTTCTGAACAGTGAGAAGTTGTTTTATTAAAGACTTTACAGACCCCAAGAACACACTCTGTTCTTGAACTAAGAATTAATGTGTGAAACATGAGTATTTTGTTGCAGGGACTGCTTGACATTGGACTTTTAATCTGTATCACATGCTGTCTGAGATTTTTCTATTACAGATTGTTTTTTTTTTTTTGAGGGAGTAATGTGTGCCATATCGCTCACTAAAGAGTCCACAGACAACATTGGGTATCATTGGGCTTCTGTTTTCATTTTCCTTGTTGATTTTGTTTGGCCTGGCTTTTGGCTCTATCTCTAATTGTCAGACTGGTATTATCAATTCCTTGACGTTTCTTCTAATACTTGTTAACTCAGGATTCTCACTGTCTGTCTTGGGATGTCTTGTCCTGCAATGTAAGGAAATAGGATTCGATTTTTTCATAATTTCAGAAGTCCATAATTTTAAATTAATATTTTTTCCTTTTCTTGCCAGTTCACAGTTGATAAAAGGTCACAACAATCATTAACAAGTTAAGTTAGAACAATATGTTAAATTAAAAACATTAGAAGACTGTAAGTAGGTTTGCCTAGATGCATTACTAATTCATCTCATGAACTCTATATTCTTAGTAATACAGTCTGGAATATGTCTTACTTCATGTTTAAATTGGTGCCTGATTACTGCTTGATCATCCCGGCCTGCGAAGAACAGAGCTCAGTAGAACCAACACAGTGGAATGCTCTGCATTCCATGAGATTTGAAATGCAGAGACTATCCACGACCACAGTTTCTGAGACATGGAAGCTATAAGGGAATAATACTGGTAAGTTTCCCTCAATTTGTAAGCAAGTAAGCTGAGTGGTAAGGGGGAATTTTTAGCACTAACTGCTATACTGTGCTCAGTGTTTTAAGACAGCAGCCATTTTACTACAAAAATTTGTTCTGTATATACTGACATCAATACAAATCATCATATAGCCCTAGGTCATTCTCTGTAAAGATGTCCCAGATCAATTATACAGACTGTAAGAAAGTAAAAGGAATTACTTATCCAAACGCATTTCTTCTCATGTAGAAATCAACAGAATTCAGCTAATTTAAAGCCCAACTGTCTTTTGAGTTATCTCGTTTTAAAAACTCCTTATGACCAGAGAGGACAAATAACGTAAGGATCCCCTATCTTGTTAAGGTTTGGAGGTTTATATCTCTATCTTCCCAAGGACACAGAACATCCATGAAAAATACTTGCCAGCCATCTCCTATCCTTAACTCCTTGGAGTAGCCACTGATATTAGAATATTTACTTGTACTTCCTGAACTGATTTCCAACTTGCTCTTGAGCATTCAAGGTCCTTTCAAGATAGAACACTGGGCAACATGCTTGGGGCTGCCCATGAGATATAAGGACTTCAGCACTGGCAGCATTTACTGCTGTAGGGTGATGAGAGTAGTTCTGTTTTACTGACTCAAATTTCTGTTCGATTTGCCATCGTAACGCAGTGCGTGCTAAAGATTAACACTGTAAGGAATAACTGTTTTGTGAACAAACCTGCAGTGATTGTGAATTTCACGAACCTTAGAATGTTAAATTAATGTGATCATAATTTCATCCAATTGGGTTTTGGATAGAATTATCTCTTTTCTATGCTTTTTTTTTTCTTTTCTCTTCCAGGATAGCAGAAAGCCCTCTGTGCCATGAGTGATCTTAAGGATTTCAGACCCTAGAATTAAATAGCCATTGTGAGCGTCCATGCTTTAGTAAGTACGGTTTGTGTGCTAAAGATTTCTTTTATGATTGTTAATATGTGCTGCAGCCACATACACCCCACTATGCATGTAGATATTCAACCTGCCTTTCCTAATAGATTCTTCATGCTTCTATCAGAAACCCAGCTCAGTAACAGGAAACACTTACTAGGCCTGCCCGTTAACTCAAATACTTAACTAGTTCAGCTGATGGGAGGGGGCTGTTGGCAGTTTTAGAATGGATTTAAGTGGTGGTTGATTGAAAAGACACAGAAAAGCTGTTGGGAATCAGAAAACAGTCATTTAAGGTGCCTGTGCCATGAGTTTTCAGGCCTGCAGCCAAAGAATAGACATTTACGTGAAGTAAATGCATTGTGTAACAGCAAGAATGAAAAAAAAAAAGCATGACAGAGTTAGAGGGAAGATTTTCCACATGAAGTTTGCTCATAAGTTTTTATACATAAGAAAGCAGTCTTGGATCGAGCTGCTCCAGATACTGCTCTTTCGGTGGGTATGGTTGTCACACTATAAAGCACATTCCAGTTGGAGCCCCCCGGTTCGACAGATATTTAGGAAAGTGAAATCTTTACAACGTGACTTCTTTTGCTTGCAGTCTTCAGCAGTGCTTTGATTCATGCTGCAGTAACGCATAAAGCTTGAATTTGTAGACTTTCTCAACAAGTGCATTTAGACTTCTTTCAAAAGACAAGCCAATAATGCTAATAGGAATCGATATTTGAAAACATTTACCAATTGTTAGTTTTATGAGTCTCAGAATTACTAATCCAGGTTTATGTAGTGCTGCTAAGCAGGTAGTGGTCACAGTATAGAAACATACAAAGCTGCCTCTAGAGGAGTCTCTGAACTAATTCAATACATTCTCAGAACTTGTCACTAGGGGGAGGTAGGCGGCTGCAATACTTGCCCGTACGTAAGGACAAACTATTGATCTGCCGGAAAACCAAAGTGGAGCAGCTGGAAGTGCAAGGATTAACAACGCTGCAAAGCATCCTATTCACAGGTTAGATGATCTTAGTTTACTGCAGTTAAATCTTGGTTAAATTAAAACAAAGTTTATCTATAACTGGGTGTGTCCATAGAGTAGTTCACTTCACTTATTTGTACCGATTCACTTAGCACTTCTAGTTGCTAATTAATTTTCCCCAAGTGTGTGTGTTGTGCGAGTACCAACAGGCATAGAGAACACTGCAAACAAAACATTAAAAAATTGAAGTTATTTATTTTCAAACAAACAAACTCTGGTTCCAAAACGTTTTTTTTTCAGTGAGGGGAAGCTGCCTTATCTGTACAAATTGATGGTGAAATCTGACTCAGCCAGAAGTACTAGGATGTTACTAATATTTTCTTGCACAGGAATTTAAACTCTGAAAGCTTTTGGAAAAGCGTGCAGATTAATTTGCTCAGTAAACACAGCTGATGTTCATACATCTCATTGGATTTTAGGAACCATTTACCTCTAGTAACAAAAACAAACATTTTGAGTGACAGGCATAGAAAAAAAAGCAGGTAATCTAGAACAGGTGAGCATTCAGCTGTTTGGAAGCTGGTAGGAACAGTGAGGTTTTCAAAATGTGATGGATTGGGAACTCTTTGTAATATTTTCCCAAAATTGAGAGACACCTTAGTTGCAAAACCTGTCCATCTCTGGTTAAACTTATGGCATCCCTCCCTCACAGTTGTATATGTAAATGCAGCAGATTGTAAGGGAGCCATAGGCAGCTGAATGGAGGCCCTTCCTCTCCACTGCCTGTTATGGATAATACATTAATCAGGGGATCCTAACACCCTGTACCATATTGTATCTTGGTAAGATGGTGAAAGGTCTTTGTTGAAGCAGGAGTTATGACTACTCTTATTATCACAGTCCTCATGGTCAGAAAAGAGCTAGTAGCACTTCAGGTTTTAAAGTCTTCTAAAATTCCAGTTATAAAGTTGCATGAAAAATCCACCATGCGTTTGTTCTACCAGTTTTTAAAAATGTCAGGTCATTCTAGCATTACTGCATTAATGGCACTGACCTAAACAACTCCTTTTCCATTAATTTAATATTCAGTCAGTATTTCTAGAAATTAAGCTCAGTTCCCTTGGTTGGAAATACTGCTTTACGTTCCCTGTTCTTTTTTTAATGGTCTCAATGTGTCATTTTTCTGATGCACCTTGTTTCTCCTGATGGTGTGGTTTATTCTGTGCCTACACTGGGCTAATGATTATTGGAGTAAGAGTTTAAAACTTCTACAAGTCCTTTATGAGGCAAATAAGAATACGGACAAGTGTCTTTACATAAAAATGTCTTACTGGTGGATACTGAATTGTTTCTGAATTCAGTATATGAATTGTTTGAAACAGGCTGCATTGCTAAGTTTAATGAGTTGTAGATGTAATCTCTTTTTTCTTAAATCAAGTTTTCCCCCTTCTTTGTGTCCACGTGAATAGTTTACATGAACTTTTCTTCACTAAGGTTTGATGCTACACCAGGATTGGGGCTACACACAATATTAACAATACAGTCTGAAGTTTAATACATCTGTGCACTGGAGGATAACCTGGCAGTAGGTACTATGATCTGGACCAAGTGTGAACAATTTTTGGAAAATTAGCTGCAGTAGATGTCACAGACTGCTTTATAATGGCTATAGGAGGAAGAAGTGGTACACAGTATGTTACAGATTTTGTCAGGATGAAGTCACTACTACGAATTTTTTAACCTATTTTGGCAGTTAGAATGAACACATAGGAGCTGACTTAAAAACCTATGGAGAAAAGAGTTCTGCAGAGGCTTGGCCTCAATCTTGCGTTTTGGAGAAATCTAGAGGAGAAAGTCTATGTTTAACGTAAGATGTGAGAACAATTTGTTTGATCAGGAGTGATGATTGATAGTCATGTGCACATTGGGCTGTGCAGTACTGCACTGTAGTAAAAAATTATTAAATAAAATACTAAAAACATGATGTATCCTGCCTACAAAGACCTCACCAAATCCAATGCATTGTGATCTTTAGAGGTAATGATTACTAAATTACGACTCCAACATCAACTGTATTTGTAGTGTTTTTCAGCCCTAAGCATGTTCTGTTAGAATACCTAGCCAGCATATTACCTGTTCCCAGTTTCATTACATCTCACTGTTTCATTCTCCTTTCTCACTTCTGAAATTGCTGCCTCCCTGTCTTAGCCCTGCCAAGAACAGCAGTCCCAGTGGCGAGGACCCCAGGGCAGTGCTCCTGGCTATGCTCAATTAACTCCACTTCCGACAAGCCCTGCTCAGAGCAATCACAGCTTGAACAAAGTTTACTCTTCCCGTGCTGCCTTTTGCCTGCACATGAACATCTGCACCTGAAGTGCAATACTGCAGTGATTCTCAGGCAGTAAGGTGTGCCCATAGTACTGACAAAGTACCATTTTTACAGGTGTTTATATTTCTTTCTGAGTAAATCAGGCACAGTCAGTTGGAAGAAAAATGTTGCAGATCAAATCACGTCTGTGCTAGAAGCTGTGCCAGCATGCACTTGCTGGGGAGGGATCAGACCTTTGCACTTCCAGAGCTACATAGGCAGAACCTTACAACTGTCTTTGTATTTCATTGCTCTAAAAGCAGTACTTGCCATTCTTCACCCCACTGAACTTTTCTTAGTTCAGTGCTATACTTTGCTCAAATATCACATGAAGGTAGGTCTGGTAGTAGCAGATTCTCAGGCACCGGCAGAGCACAGTTAAAGGCTGACCTTTGTAAAATGAAGAGCATCAAAACTTTGTAATGATTAATTTGCAGAGGAAGTTTTAGAGCCTTCATCAGTCTCTGGTTGCAGAAATGGTATTTTTGCTTTGTTTTTCTAGTGGTTGGCGACCCTGCTCGTGGCAGAGGGGTTGAAACTAAATGATGTTTGAGGTCCTTTACAACCCAGGCCATTCTGTGATTCTGTGATTGTTTTGTTAAGCCCATCATGTTGCCAAGCATTCACCCAGCTCCCAGTTCAGTGCATTTTAACTGTATGTAAAGCATGCAGAACATCTTTGAGAATAGGAATTTGGATGATGCTCCTCAAAATCTGTGATGATTTTTTACTTCTTGATACAAACAAACCCTAAGCAAGAACAAATTAGGAAGTTTCTTTCTTTTTCCTTTTCCTTTTATTTTCCCTTTTCTTTTTTTAGAAGGTGGGGTGGCAAAAATTTATTTTCTTCAGAAGGCAATGTTTTATTACGTTTTCTTTCACACCACCTTGTGTATCTTAGCTCACTGTAAAGCTGACTCCTGCTTTTGCTCATTTGAGTTTTTCTTAAAAATGCTATTTCACTGACTCCTCTGTAAATACTGAAAGGTTTTTGCGTTGTTTTTGTTTTTGTTTTTTTAAATAGCAATATTTATAATAACAGTATTTGCAGGACTACAGATAAAATTTTAAAAGATACCTATATGTAAGTTAATTATGAAGCTGTATGCAGTGTTGCTCAGCCTTGTGTGTAACTGAGATTCTCACAGAGAGAAAACTGGTTTCAGACAGCTTGGAGAAAAGAGGTGCTCACACTGTTCTTTCCTGGAAAATGACTCATCATTTCTTTTTTGTCCTAGCCACACTTTTTTGTTCAGTGGTCACCACATAAAAAATAAATCATCCCCACTATGTTCCACGAAGCTTCTGTATCCTTAACGTGCATCTGCATAGCCTACTTAGCATTCACAAACTAATATCAGTTTGTTCATTCATACCTGCAGTGCGTATGATTTTATGTGCAGTGTATGTATTAATTAAGTAACAGCTATAGAGGCATTTCTGAGCATGGAAATTGGCTCTGTCACCCTGTATTAAATATTTCAGTTGTTTCACGCCTTTCAAAGTAACAGTATGACCATGACAGCACTGTCCCAGGGAGCAGGGAATCTCAGTGGAATCTCGTGCTGCAGCACAAAACATTAAGTGAAATGATGAATGTGTGACAAATTAAAAAAGTCTTTGGTTCAGCCAGGGATTCAAATTCACAGATCAAAGCTCACATTTCTGCAGAATCTATGGGACTAGAACTATCTTACAGACTTTCTTGCCATTTGGGGACTTTCTTTAATTGCACAGGTTATTGATGCTGAGTCAGGTTCCAAATATATGTATGTATATACACTTAGATTCAGAAAAAACCCCACAAATATCATTTCTGTTGTTCGGAGAGAGCTGCAGGTATGCTTTTAACTACAGTGGAGCGTTCTGTGCAGTTGTACGGTCTAAGAGCTGCCCTCATTCTGAGGCAGATGTTGGTGAGGTTGCAGCTCTGCTTTTTCTCATTTGTAAGTGCTGGGTGTCATGCAGGGCTGGAGGTTTTTGCTTGTTACTTCCTGCTTATTTTTTAGGAACCTACTTTTGTCTACATAGCTACAAACGAAGTTGGGAATTAGCTAAAAAAAAGCATTACATCTTTCCTCCTTGGAAATTCTGCTAAGTGGTTTTGTGACTTTTTTGTACCAGTCCTGCAGCAAAGAGAAAGCAGCAGAAACTGAAAAAAAAAAAACCCTAAAGATTTCCCATCGCAGTTCACCTATTTAAGCTCTAATGAAAGGTTTGATTATTAAGCTTGATTGTTTTTTTTCTCATAAGATTAATCCATTTACATCAATGAGATTACTCACGTGAGTACCCTGTTGCAGAATTTGCCTCTAGTACTGTGACTGCCTAGGGGGAAGTACAAGGAAGTTGCAATTAAAGTTACAGAAGGAAAAGGAGGTCTGACCTTTTCTTTCTTTTCTTTCCTTTCTTTTTTCTTTTCTTTTAATTTTAAAGTATGCCTGCTGTTTCACTGACAAATGACAATAGCTTTTGCACTATGAAGTGCTACCAGCAAGAGAACAAAACTGCTTTTATTTAAAAAGAAACAAAAACTACATGCTAAATCTTCATTATAAAAGGTAAAAAGAGGTGGATGTCTGATTAGGGGTTGTAACTTCAAGGTACCTTAGGCTTTCTTTATGTGCATCACATTAGTGGAAAATTCCTTTGCTCATTTCAGAAGATAAACAGTTGTAACTTTCACGTTTGGTTGAGGTGACATCAATGACTGGCTGGGACTGCCAGCATTCCAAAAGGGATATCATCCTAATCTGCAGCCACTCAGGGCCATGGGGCGGAGCCTGCAGTCCAAGCCAAAACACTTACAGGTGCATAAGTAAGTAGGGAAGGGCACAGGTGATGCACCTGTCTCAGGAAAGGAGCACTAGCACAGGTGTGTCATAACTGATCAGCTGCCTGTGTTAGAGCATGAGCTCCTTTGATCCACAGACGCACTCTCCACCACGCTGCAGCCCCCAGTTTCCAAATATTGGTCAAGAACCTCCAGAAATGAATATCTACTATGAGAACTTCTTCCATCCACAGAATATTCCTAGTCCGCAGCGACCGAGCACCTTTGAGACAACGGACTACAACAGCACACCCAATCCTTACCTCTGGCTAAATGGACCTTCCATTACTCCACCACCGTACCTCCCGGGATCCAATGCCAGTCCCTTCATTCCTCAGTCTTATGGGATGCAAAGGCAGCTCCTGCCTAACATGCACGGCTTGGGAGGGACTGATCTTGGCTGGCTTCCTCTTCCATCCCAAGAAGAGCTTATGAAGTTGGTTAGACCGCCTTACTCCTACTCTGCACTTATTGCCATGGCTATCCATGGAGCACCAGAAAAGAGGTTGACTCTCAGTCAGATCTACCAGTATGTGGCTGACAACTTCCCATTTTACAACAAAAGCAAAGCTGGCTGGCAGAACTCAATTCGGCACAACTTGTCTCTCAACGATTGCTTCAAGAAGGTGCCTAGAGATGAAGATGATCCAGGTACAGTTCCCCCTACCTTTTTTCTCTCTATTTAAATGTGATTAATCTAATACACATAATAGCTTCTCTTTTTTCGTAGGGCTGCACTAGAAGGCAAGCATGCATAGCTGAGTTCTGATTCAATCTTCTTTATCAAATCTCTGTAGAGAAAGAGATTCTTTAGTGCTCTAAATCTTCCTCAGAACCAAGCACAGGAGCAGCCTGAAGAAGTCATATTCAGAAATCATTTGGTGTAATGCATACGAATTATATCAAACTGAACTGAGGATTTATGGAAAGAGGATAAAGAAAATTCAGACTAGTCGCAGAAGTCCAGTGGCTTTAGGGAGTCAACAGTAATTACCATGAGGAGAGCAGGCTACTTTTGTTTTATTTCAAGTAGTGTTTGGCTTGGAATCTCACTTTGACTGTTTCCAACCCACTGGCTGAGATGTCATCAGGTTCTTCCTTTTTTTTTTTTTTTTTCCTTTCTTCTCAGTAGCTGTCGAGAGCCGTTTGGGACATTTAAAAGCCATTCAATTATGTTGCCAGAGAGAGCCAAAAATGTGGTTCTGTCTCATTGGTAAACTATCCTACCCCACTGAATCTGCAGGAGCAACCCATCATGGGATTTGATTACTTACTGCTGTAAATTTGGAGGACCAGTTATCTAGTGAAAACCCCCCACCAGTTATCTAGTGAAAATTCCCCCCCAAGGAAAACAAAAAGCAAAACTAACAAGTCCTTCTAGTGGCTTCAGTTGTAGTTCTAGCTGTTATTTTTTCAGAATTCAGCAGACTTCTGCTTTCGTGTGGTTACAAAACACGTGTATTTTTTGCTCACGCAAATTTTCTGTTTCTGTGAAAATAAAATTGAAAAGTCAAAGAAAACTGTTCTTTGCTGACTGCAGGCATATTTTAAAAGAGAAAATATGTGTTTGTCCATCCTTGACAGGAAAAGGGAATTACTGGACTCTGGACCCAAACTGTGAAAAGATGTTTGACAATGGCAACTTTCGCAGGAAGAGGAAAAGGAAGTCTGATATCGGGGCTAGTTCTGCCCATCTTACATCTGAGAAATCCGAGGACATTGCTTTGACTGGCAGCCCCAAAGCTGTAGAGCATCAGGATCTTTTGGAAAACTCATCATCTGGGACTGACAATCCACCCGATAAAGGATCTCCGCCTCCATCTTCCAGCAGCCCATGCCTTAGTAATTTCATTTCCAGTATGACTGCGTATGTTAATGGCTCTAATTCAGTGGGCCGCTCAGTGCCATTGGGACTTAATGCTGAACCCACTGACAAAATGGGACAGAATATGGTAGGCTTAAATTCCTACTCTCCACTCTCTAACGTCCCCAGTCATGGTGTGGGAGAGTGGTCCAATTCTATGCCTCCCAGTCACCTCGGCTATAGCAACTCAGTGCTCAACCAGTTTAACACCCATTTTTACAGTAGTATCAGCACAAATAACGCTCTGTTTTCCAGGGAGGGGACAGAGGTTTAAATAAGAGATCTTAAGACATCAAAATATAGCTGTTTATGAGAGGGAGTGACCTGTAGGTGGATGATTATTGTTAGTCTGTTGTCTCTAGGACCTGCACTGTGTCCCACCTTCTGACAGCCCCAAACGTTTTAGCTGTTATCCTTACTCAAGTCACAAGCACTCCACAATTGGCAGCTCCATATAAAAATGGAGGGATTTTAACAGCAAGTGAAGAGGTCTGCTGGAGATTGTGTTTGTACTGCTGCCAGCCATGGTCCCCTATGGACATCCTCGAGAGGAATTGCTGTTTACCTTAGGGATGAAACTTTCTGGCATGGTACTCATTTTGCTATGATGCTTTTAAAGCACTAATACGTATTTGGCTGTATCTGTAAATTACCTCTCTTGCTTATACAGGCTGTCTGTACTAGAGATTCTTGGTAAGTTCTTATTTGGACAAAGCTATTCTGAGACACTGAAGGATCTACAGCAAAACCACTACATAGTGAGTAATAACTATTTGAGTGAATGCCCTCTTTAAATTTCTCTAATAGTAGAGCATATGTTGCCTCAATTCTGATGCTGTTTCACCCCTAAGGGGAATATGGTTGTGAAGCAGGCTAGCATAATCAGGGACACAACATTCATTTTGAAACTGAAACAAAGCATAACAAAATATAATGGAGTTGCCTTCTGCTGGTGCAATCAGATCTTTGTGTTTTAAATTCTGAGTACGGGGTCAAATTTTGTGGAAAACGTCTCTGTACTATATATTTTCTTTCTTTTTGTAACAAAGTCCATGCAATTGTTTTGTCATTGTGTAAATATTAGGAATAATTCTTATTTTTTTATATTCTACTGTAACCACAAACAAAAATTAAAATAAATGAAGTTTTTTCAAAGCAATAATTGAATCAAGTTTCATATTTATGTAAAATAATACCTCAGACTGTAGAGCCTGCAACATATGCAGGCACTACATTTTACTGGTATTTACTTTTACACTGCTGTGCACTGATCAGACTTCCAGAATGATGGAAAGCATATTAATGCACTGTAATAGCTACTGCTTTGTCTTGATTTTTATATTTTTTTAACTCTAGATGGATACAGTTTTGTTACAGGCCACCCCAGAAGCATTTTTAATAAAGAATTTGTATATAAGAATGTGTGCGTACTATACTTCTTATCTTTAAAAGCCTCTTTAATACTTTGACTTGTGCTGTTAGCTTGAGGAAAACCTAGTGAAATATTCAAGTAAGGTCAGAAAGTGAGACAGTGTATGTCTAGAGAATCCAAATTTGCATGCCTGGGGAATACAACTGGCTGCTATTATGCAAAATAACTTCACTAAAGAAAAATAATCCTTACAGTTGCCCCATTGGAGCTAAATGGTGCCAGTCATTTCAGAAACCAGACTGTATTTTCACATGCTAATTAGCCAGAGAATGACTGCAATCATTTCTACATTCTCGTTAATCATTTTGTCCTTATGACTGTTCACTGAACTCACTCAACATTATGAGTTCTCATTTGGAAGCTGAAACCGTCCACGGCTAACGCTGCTCAAATAACAAAATAAAATAACCTTCTGGCAATGCCCTTCTGCCATGACTGTAAGTTTTTCTCAAGCCAGGCTGTACTGAGGCCTGAGCTGTAGCCTCCGCCCTCTGGATTTTACAGCCATTCCACGAGCACCAGCCCAGGTGAGCCCTAGAATGCCCTGCAAGTCAGCAGCCGGCAGCATTTGCTACGGAGACTTGCTCATGTGACAACCGAGAAATGCATTGAGTCAGCACTGTGGGATCCAGTAAAAATGCAACAGACTGCCCAAAAATGCAACTCCTGTGGAGTACACAGTTCACAAAACAGAGGAAAATGATTTCTTTGCTCCTTAGATGTAAAATGTTCCATTGCAGACTTACGGAGCAAAAGTGTGCGAAAAAGAAAATGCAGATTGTGCCAAGGAGAATGATATTGCTGAACAATAGCAGACAATAGGAAGCAGCTCCTTTATCACTTTGTGTTGTGTTTAATGTGTGGTTCCAACAGGACGAGGCTTTGTGCCTCATTGCTTCCCGGACGCTATTGAGCAATTACCTCTTTTGGCCTATAGGTAGCGAGGAAGGATTTCTAACATGCTGGTTCTTCATAGGCAGAGGTATTTTTCCTACTGGATGCCCTAAGTGCAGGGGTTAGTTAGCTCTCTGATGACCCTCCAGCTAGCTTGTTATGCACCAACTCTGGTGACGAACCTGCTGTTCAAGGAAGGAGTGGAAAAATATCTGCATGGCACACATGAACTATTATTCCTAAAAGCAGAAATCTTTGTAACAATAGATATAACCATTCTTCTTTATTTTTGCTTTTTTTTTCAGAGAAAATTGCTTTTGATAACCAGTCACACTGATAGGTTCCTGGAGCTACTGCACATCAGTCTAGCACCTGCAAGGAAACTGTTGTGCTTCTATGAGCAGCAGCACTGGTCTTCTTAAGGTAATGCTCCTATTCGTGTATTTTGCCAGTATGGTAATTACATGGGGTTTGGAATGAAAAACATCTGTATTGTTTTTCTTTAGTGTTTTTGTCTTTGTTGTTGTTGTTTTTAACTACACTGTATTACCAACATATATTGTTATATGCTATAGTACAAACATTTACTGATTGGTGCTGCTTGAAAATATAATCTGGGCTTCAACAACTCTCATTAATTTGGTTTGTGATGATTCCTGATTGATTGATTTTTATTTTCTTACTGTGTTTTGTTTTGAAACGCAGCTGTCTTCACATTCCAACATGGGCACTGTGTTCCTTGATTCTTCAATTACTTGTTCCTGGTGTAAATGTTGGCTGTTAAAGGTTGCTCCTGTCTCACCAAAACCACAGCCAGACATGAAGTGGTCAGAATAGGTTCCTATTTCTCCTCCCTCTGTCATCACAAAACTTCTGCAAGGACAGAAGCCTTCTGTGGCAGACAGTGTGCCTTGAGTAATGAGAAATAGGTTCCTAGTTGAGGTATAGTTGAGGTATACCAAAGATTAGCTGCTGAACCACTTGGGGGGTTTCATCTTCATTCACCTTGGTAAAAACACCTTCCCTGGATTCTTACTGCAATTTCATGGTTCTGTGTTCTGCATTTGCAGCAGGAGAATCTGCAACACTTCAGTTCTAGTTTGCTCTAGTTCTCAGCTTTCCACGTTTCCATTATAGACTTGAGCTGCAAATCATGTTAAAGATTTGGGGCTTCACTGCAGAAATCTGGGCAATGAGGTTTCCCACAGAAAGCGTTGTTCACCTTGTCATGGGATCAGCTGCAAACCCTAGAGTCCAGCAGCGCCATTCCCCAGCAGTCCAGGTAGAGCCCCACCTACAATTTGATGTATGTAGCAGAAAAAATGTTTTGTAATCAACAGTCTTTGTAACCATTAAAAAAAAAAAAAAAAAAAAAAAAGGCAGTATACTATATCTAAATGAAATGAAGCCATTAGGTAATACAAATCAGACTCGCTCATCTGCCAAATCCAAACCAGGTCATTGATCAGATAATCAGATAATTGTAGACAGTTTAGGACTAAAGGCTTCTGAAGACATAGGAGCAACATTAGTGATAGTTTGCCTTAGCAATGAGGAATGGAGAGCTGTTAACAATGAGATCAGCCAAATCTCATGTTACCATCAACATGCAGGAAATGTAATTAATCTTGGTGGCAATTTACTCTGTGCTTCATAATTGTTTTAAAGGCTGAGTTTGTTGTGCAGCTTTCAGCTGGATTAGGCAAAATAGTCGAAGATCATTCTGTACTGGCATCTACTTTATTAATGGTAATGGTTTACATACGTTATGAACACAAAATTTAACATTCACTTTGAAGCAGCTGCTAGCACACACTTTTCTGGCTGCACGTGATTCTTCTGCCACTGATCACTCCTTCATGCAGGTGGTTAATGCATTTCAGATGTTGGTAACTATGTCTACACAAATGCTTAAGTACTCACTCCTTCCTTTGAGTCAGTCAAAATGAACCAGGCTCAAGAAACATACTACTAATAATTGCTAACACTAGCCTAAATAGTCCATGCTGCATCTGGTTTGCGGGGATTACGAAGAGAGAAATTAATGGACAGGTGCATCATATTTGTGCTTGACTGAAGGGCTGGTGGACAGAACCTTCCTTCATCTAGTGAAAGCTAGTTCACACTGCCCTATGAAACCATTCTATGAAAGGGGAAAAAATTGCTATAGCTATTGCAAACCATGGTTGCTTTCTGTAAACAATAGGAGACTTCTAAAGCACACATCAAAAATCTAAAATGATACAGACTAAGGAACACTCTTTCAGTGCTTGGTAAACAAATAGGAAGACAAATATGTCTGGTCACTGTTTACCTAGTTTTCCAACTGTAGTACAGCTTCTTAGTTCTTTGCTTATCTAGTAAAAGGTATTAGAAAGAGAGACTGCACAATGCTGTGCAAAATATATATAAAAAAAAGAATTATAAATACCTTAGGTTTCATTCATTCTTGTCTTACCAAACATACTGCAGTGTTCTTATTAAGTGGAAAAGAAGTAAAGAGAAACCAACTTAAGAAAACCTTTACCTCAGTGAGCCTTAAAATCTGTATTTAATTGAAGAACTCTGAACTGCCTGGCATTCCAGTATTGATAACCAATGAGAGATGAAATGCTACTCCTTGTTCCGAGATGACACCAAGATGTGTAGCACAGGTATCTGCAAATGAAAATAAAATTAAACTGCTGCCAGAATTTATTTCTCTGGCAAACAGCAACAGGCACTTTGCCAAATGTATTCTGAATTACAATGCACTAACTTTTGTCTCATGATGGGATGCATTATGAAATTCTTCACTGTTTAGCAATTTAGTCAATAGTTTCTTTGTTGCTTCATGTGAAAATGTTCGCAAGTGAGTAAAATAATAAACTTCTTCCCAGTAGCACTGCCAATTCATGACACCACCAGCCGATAGCACTTCACAGCAATTCTTGCAACTCCTTCCAATTGAACTTGAGGAGAGCTGGCTCAGAGCTGTGTTACTCTTCTGCCAAAGTCTTCATACTTTAAGATGTATGAAGTCTGAACAAGAACGTGCAGTTTGTCACTAGTAACCTTTATCTTCCTGAGCTTTAAGTGTTGACAACTACAAGAATCTGTGCTGCTGCAGTCGTGGAGGTACTGCTGTTAACTCTGTCACAGCTGGTACTTGTCATGTGCTAGAAACCTCCATGGCTGTGAGTACCTGGACAGAAAGGCACTTCAGTTTTCCTTATTTATGTTGTAAACCTAGTTTAAGGACTTTCATCTACACAAAGAATCCTTCTTGAGTGGACTTACACAATATACAGTCTTCTGATAAGCTGTGCAAATTAATTTTCAGACTACCTCTCCAGAAACAATTTTTGTGAATTTTGTCTTTACTGAATTGCAATACAAATTTTCCTTTACTCCTCACCTTGTCTTGATTCTTCTTAAATCCAAAAATGTTCCTCTCCAAATTTCATTGCTGTAGACTATGCAACTAGTTCTGTGCGTACTTCCAGCATATCTCCCATCAGTGGTTATCTGTTGCTACTTAAGAAGCAAGACAAACAGTCATGCAAACTCTAGAAGCAGTTAATCTTAGCTGCATGCTACTCATTTCCTATATAGGTTAGTTGGCAAAAAGCTGTTTACTGTTCCTTTGTCAAAAATTCCTGAAATAATCTCTCATGGAGCAGTCTCACAAAGTACCAAGGATGTCAATTCATCTCTGTTTAAACTGAAACTGGAGAAGTCAGCTCCTTATCAGTTTAAACCAGTACTGACTGATGCACCTCACCCTGCAGAGTAGGCCAGTGTGAGGGTGTCAGAATTTCTCTCATGCTCTTGTGTCCAAGACAACTGGAAGGGAGCAGTCTAATCCTAGGATGACAGAAGCTTTCTGCTCTTAATGTTATTTGTTATCATTTGTTTGTGTGTTTTTTAATGTGCTTTCCCTATGGAATACACAACACATGATGAAGCTTTTCAGCAATATCCTTCAACTGCTAGGCATGCATAGTTTAGTTAACTGCCTTAAACTGTTACTGCTGCTTCCATTTAATCTTTTCCAGCCAAAAATTGCTCCTCTTGCCTCCTAGTTATCAGTGCTCCACAGAATTTGTTCTTCTTGCTTTTGTTCCTCTGACAGATTCCAGAAGATGAGTAAGGTGAGCAGGCACAATGAAAGTGTTATCATTGAACTCTGCATGTGTATTTCCAAGAGGTAAGCAGAGCTAACCTTTGGTGTGCTGATAGATTCCATGAAGAGCACTCAGAAGCTGTGCTGTAATTACATGCCATGTCAGGAGAGTTTATCCCCAGTTTAATACTGTGCCTAGGTAATTCATGATCTCAGTATGTCCAGCTGGATTAATAATACACTTCTACTCCTGCATACCACCAGATGCAGGAGCATCTGCTCCATGCTAGAAGTTTCATGGCAGTATTACATGGATAGCAGCTAATTATGTCCATAAGTGAACTGATGTATGTTTCCAGGCAGCATGCTGAAGGGGAGGAACAAAATTTGTGTCATCAGGGAAGGCTTTTTGTTTGTTCTGCATGCAGTTCCATCTAGGAATCAGAATTGTCCTCTTGTTAGGATGCACCACAAAACTATGGATGTTACTTAGACTCCAGCACAAGGAGAGATACAAAGCTGTGGAGTTTATTTCTTTGTCGCCTTTGGAGGTGTGGATGTGTTGTGGCACAGTACCGGTACTACAGAGCAGGGGGGTAATACTGATGTGCCTTGTATCTCAGTAGCTATTTTTTATGCTGCTTGAACAATGTGTTCTGACACAAACAGCCTATTGTTTGCAATTTCATGCCAAGAGCTTTGTGTATGCAAACTTGCATGCAAATCAGATTAATTTACTATGTTTCCCTCCAGTGAAAAAATGAAGGAAGGAAAAAAAACATTTAGCTTCAGCTACACATTTTCCTATGAATAGGGCAGCTATTAAATGATTTATGGAAAGAATGCTAAGAATGCAATAAGTACAAAGAAAGTGAAGTGTTGTCTTTCTTCCCCGACAGCTGGGAACCTGGTTATTTAATGTTAATAGTGCCATCATCCAACTGGACTCAAAGCATTATCTGTGCACAAGGTATATGTGCATTTTACTGTATCACTGCAAGCAGGCAGATCTCAAATTACTGGCTTTACTTTCACTCAAAAAAAAAAAAAAAAAAAAAAAACCACAAAAAAAAGTCTAGCATGATTCTTGCAAGGAAGGGGAGGGGAAAGGATGTGGGGTTTGATGTTTACTCCTGCTCCCTGCCTATTGCTTCGTCAGGGCCAGTGTGGCTTCAACTGAAAATGCAAGTATTCTAAGAGCTTTCCCTGCCTTAGGCCTGCCACTACTCAAATCCTTGGATCTCTGATGGGTCTAAACTAGCATTCCTACATGAATATTTCTGTGAGAAAGTACTTCGGGCTGCACTGCAAGCTGTCTGCTATCAAAGCTCTCTGGAAAACAACATAGAGAAGTAGAACTATGAAAGATGTCTGTAATAAGACTATATATAAGTATTATAGTATAATATACTGTATTATATATATATAGTACTGAGACTGTACTGATAACGTTATCTCACATATGACCTCATTACTAAACAGGTGTTTTTTTCAATTATTTGACTGTTGCATTAAGTTTTATTGATCCCACATATGCTCCAATAGAAAATGCAAAGTTCACAAAGCTTGAACCTTTTTCCAGAACCACAAAACCATCTCTTGTTCTACTTGAAAGTAACAAAGATGAGATAACTGTGGCTAATTATGGAGAGAGATACTCCCCAAATCTGGATTTACGTAATTCTGTCTCTATTCACTGTAAGTAAATACGTGATAAGATAAGCTAGCATGGAGACAAGTCATTGTTTTCCTGCTATACCATGTGTATCCTTCAGTATTTTTGATGTGAAATAGATGCAGCCAAACAGCATGACAACCTGAAACCTTCTCCATATGAGCAAGGGTCAGTGACAGTGCAGGGCACCTGCAGGTTACTTGCACTATGACATTTCTATTTTTTGTACTGAATGTTTGCTATTTAAAGCAATTATTGAAAAATTATATGTTTGGGGATTTTATTTATGCAAATAAACATGCAAAGAGGTATGTTCTTTTATTCCCTGGCAAGTTGTAAAGCGTCCCTTAAGTTTGAAAGCCTGCAGAATATTCTCAATCAGGACGTTTTTCCTCCAACAAAGTGTATTTAACATTCCTAACCTTGAGCAGCAGGGGAAAAAATAAGGTCATAGCTCTAGAAAAACCTGTTGATGATAACTGATAATATGAAAATGAAGCAGTCAAGCAGGCTGTGGATAGCATAGGCTGGACCTACTTAAAAAAAAATAAAATGTGATAGAAGCATGAAAAATCCCTGGAATATGAATGAAACAGAAGCTATCAGTTGCAATCAGATTAATCCTTTATGTCCTGGTTGCCGTCTGGGGCAGATGATGGCTGGAATGGCCTGTTATCCAAAATAACAGCTAAGGGGAGAAATACCTACAGACATAACAGTAACAAGATTGACCTACACCCTGGGATGTGAATTGAGAGCACTGGCAAGTCAGCAGAATGTCTGTGAATCTTCCAAATTTCCATTTTATGTGGGACACACAGATCAGACACAAGGATCACAGCAGAGGTATTGGCTGCATCCTGTGGTTACCAAACATTAAATGTTGCAGCGGTTTCTGCATGACTTGTAGAGCTCCTCAGATGCATTGTGTTTGGTAGAGGCAGGGGGAGTCATTATTTTTATCTGTGATCAACATTATTACATTTTACAGTGTAGTTATTGAGATTATTCATCTGATAATTAGTTTGGGTTTGCAGATTACATCTGGAAAGGGCATTTTTTACCTTACATTTATAGGGAGTTTTAATATTACATTTCATTGGGCAATTGTGCAAAATATAAAGGTTTGTGTAATACTGTATGCAGTGAATTCTGCAGAGGGGTACGGGCTGGTTTTGAATAGCAGGGTAAAGCAGTTAAGCAAAAGATAAACACTCCTGAATTTATGTAACAGTTATGAGGTAAGCAACAGTACGCTGTCTGTTGTGCATGCTGCTTCTGTATTTTCTTGGTAAGGAAAATAAAAAACAGAACAGAAAACAAGGTGTTGTGTATTTTACCCTGGCTTCTCTCAGTACTTCACAAATTCCTATAATCAGTTGGAGGATTTAGTGCTAGGAGCACTGCTTCGTGCAGCAAGTGGAAGACTGTGTTGGAAGAGGATTGAATAGCTTTTCACAGAAATTGACTGTTTTTCCTGAATATAAATATGAATATACAATTAGAAAATTGTTTGTATTTCTCTTTCTCTAGAAGTACCGGTCTGGCTTGTGTTGAAGGAGGCTGAAACAGAAGATGGGCCTGAACTTGGCAAAGCAACTCAGTTCAGGTAAATGAATCCACAGAAGTCCATTTGCTTGGTACAACCTCAGTGAAAACAATTAATTTCTTACAGCAATTATATAATTACTTCAGGTGGCTTTAAAAAAAAATCATGCTTTGTCAGCTTTATTCTTACTTTCGAACATGGACGGGACAAGAAGGACACAGGACACAGCCTACCAACAGTTTTAGGTTACTGTTACTAGGGGTTATTATGTGTTCAATTAAAAATTGTAACACAAGGCAGTTCCCTATGCTGCAATCAAAGGTATTTATAGAAACATCATCATCCGGCTTTGCCTTCGACCCTTATCCATGTGATTATAATCTACAGCATGTAATTACCTTCTTGGTGCAGCTTTCTAAAGAAACAGTAATCCCTCCTTAACTTTCATGCAAAAAAGAGTCAACACATATTTCCATTGATCAGGTACACTTGCACCAAATTGTGGTGGCTCTTGAAATTACAGCCTCCTAATTTTTACATACAAGTATACACATTTATTTTAACCTCACTCTACAGACTTTTAGGCTCAGCAGACGCTGTCTGTCAGTGTTTTCTTAGAAAGCAGTTTTACAGTGGAGCAGAGTTTGAATAGCACTGATCATTCTGCGGTTACTTTTGATTAGCAGTGGTAAGCAGGTGCACTCTCTGTGTTGATTAGGCACATTTATGATGAGGCTTTCTGCTGGCTGACTTGGTGCTTCAATCCTAACTCCATTCTAAACGGCCCAGTGGCTGTGGCACATAGTGAGTGACTGCATTACTTCCGTTACCGTGCAATTTTTAGTACTTTCAAAGATCTCTTAAGTAATGAGAAGACACTGCACATGCAAATGATTTTTATACCACTGCAAACACATGGAACCTAAGAAACGGAGCACAGAAAGATATGATCGTGCATGTTAATCATCTTAGAATGCCGAAAATTAGTGAAGCATGCAGAAACAAACAGTACTCTTAGTTATGCGAGATTTTCATCATGAAAATCTTTAAAATCTGTAATGCTGTTTTCTGAAACAATTTACTTCTATCAGTTTACTATTTATTTAAAAAAACAATTACGAAATCTATATTTACTGTGTTTACTTGTTTCCTATCTTGAAATAGATTCTTCAGAAGATATATTTGAATACATTTTATGTCTTAAAGTCACTGACATTCCATTCATAACAGTACATAAATAAGCCCAATATCCCTTCCCCATACGTGTAGTGTTCATGAAAAGGAAACATGCATGAAAAGAGGCTTCTTGGTGTCCAGAAATACAAACACAAGACCAAATCCCTGCCCACCACTGCAACTGCACTTCTGCTGTTAGTTTCTGCAACTAAACTGGAAGCAAAATTTGACATCCACTCAGGAAAGAAAGGAAACTCAATAGATTCTTGCACAGTTTAAGGTTGAAATCAAATCCAAAAATGTCTCATAATTTTGCCTTTCCCATTTATGCATTATTTTTTTTCTCATTCAAATTCAAACCTTCATTGGTACATTCAGAGCAAATAAGTAAATTTCTGTTAAAAGAGCTTTTTTTTTTTTTCTGAGTTAATAGTGCAAAAATTTCCCCCAGGATTTTCTGGTTTCCTTTGAAAAGAAGAGCTCCTGGTCTATGACTTGTTTCATTTTACACCTTAAGAAATTATGTAAATAAATAAAAAAAAGATAATGTTATGAACGTGATAGTGCTGAAATTAATCTTGTAATACCATCTTTTACAGTCCACTGAAATACACCTCCTGAGGATTATTACATGGCAACTTGAGACATTGTAAAGGATCCACACACCAATAGCTGCCTTCTTGAGTGATACATTCTGAATCTGCATAAGGAAAAATAATGGGGAAAAAATATCTGTGTTAATAGCCCTTTAGATAGAGACATTTTTAGAAGAAAAAAAAAAACAACACACAACCCAATACAGAACAGAGAGAAACAGAAATAGTTGCTGTCAGAAATATATCGTGCACTATGGGTATATAATAAGGCATTGAATGGAACAAAGTAAAAATAAATACATTATTTGAAATATAAATGGTTGCATCTGGCTGAAAAATAATGTAATAATAAATTGCTTATATTAAGTTTAATAAAGAAAAACAACCACAAACCACACAAAACAAATAGTATAGATGCTACTGAAAAGAAAACCAGAGCTTTATCCTAAGTTCATGCATATGTGATTCACAGGTTTCTGTTATATATCCACCCAAAATCGCTAAAAGTCAAGATGAGAATCAGGCCCAAAACACAATTCCGGGGGGGAAAAACATATATCTGTGTTTATAATATTTAGCAATAACATTTACAGCCCTGTTATCTGCTAACTATGCAAAAACAAACACTTGGTCCAGGTGGAGTGTGCCACATGTTTATATGTAAACAAATGGCTTAATCATGCCTTAGGGCACTGCAGTGTTACAGCACACAAAGCTCCACTGATAGCCTTGGTTTTAGAGAAACCAGCCACTGCAGGAGAAAGGTAATTTGTATAAACCACCTGTAGGGAATGGAAGCTGAAGTTCACATATAGAAACAAACTTTTGTCCAGGCCTAGATCTGACTGGAGTGAACAAGCACAGCAGAGACCTGAGCTTGCCCAAATCAGCTACCTGTCTGCTTCAGCAGAACTGCACAAACTGCATACAGCATGTCAGTGCAGAACAACACTTGCTCCTTCAGGGGTCTTGCTGTTTTTAGTGTAGTGAGGGTGGGAGAAGGTACAATGTTTCTCATACTTCTCTGAAAAGCTGTTTCATGTCATTCATTAAATGTGGAAAGTAATCTATACAATGCATAGCATCCTCAATCTGCATTTTAAAATACACTAAGTAAAACTTCCAGTTATTTCTTCCAGACACAGCTGGTGAGTTTGTTGATCCAGCTTAAAGGCTCTCATACTTGTCTGGAACTCTATGTATTTTACTGCAGCGCTGAAAAAACACACTTATTAACAAATAGTAAGCTGAAAGTAGTTTATTTGTTTTTTGCTAATATGCTATTCAGTTTAGGTATGACAGAAACAGGTCTGCCTATCTGCAAGTGCTTGAGTTCTGCATGGGCATGGTGAAAGAAGACAATCATTTAAAAAAGTAAATAAATCAGTATTTCAGGAAAAATACAGTCAGACTGAAGCGTTTAGATCCAAGCAGCAGGTGGTGAGGCTGCTGCAGAGCAGGCATAACAAGTAAAGTGCCTAGCTGATGACTTCCTCCTGATCCTTCACAATTCTATGATTTAAACTCATTTCTGCAAGGGCTGCTCTGAAAGTAATGCCTCCTATTTTATTATCTTGGCCCATGATGTCAGAGGTGGATGTTCTTGTGATGGTGGTAAAGGCTGAACCTTCCCAGCCATATTCCATTATATTGTGTTGCTGTGTGACAGAAGGCAGCAGAGAGGCAGTCTGATGCAATGGCTCTGACGTGGAAGTGTGTATGAAGCACAGGGATGGAACTGAATGGCACTCATTGACATTCCATTCCTCGACACTTGCTGAACATTTATGGAGACCAAACAGTCTTGGGAAACTCAGATCTGGTTTTGGCCTTCGTCAGCTTGTCAGCATGTTTCAAAAATAATGCTTCTATTGTTTGTGAGCTTGAATAAGTTAAATATAAAGAAATAGTGAGCAGTGTGCCAGGAATTTGTTTATCTGTCAAAAGTCAAAGAAAATTAAGTAGTTCCCTTTCTTTAAGCACATGCAAATCACTGTTCGTCATATTTACTGCTTCCTTTACAAAAATATATCCCTAGTCTATCAGCAAACAAAAGGCCGTAAATATTGCTATAAATTTCTTGCTTTTTCACATCAAGTTTGTGTCAGAAGACAGCTGCTGTGCATTTTTATACCGAAGCTATTTTCAAGCACAAATCTTTCTCAATGGAAGCTTTAGCCACTTTTTCAAGTTCAATGCGACTGTATTTCCTGAATGCAAGTTACTGTGCTTAGTGAACTGTAACTGAGGAACAAGATGAGGCAAGAAGACTAGTAGCATGGCTGCAGTAGAGTGTGCTGTAGAAGAACCGTCTAGTATGTGACTGGAAAGTAAGTTCTAACACTCACTATGTGCAAACTGAAGAAGGGTTAAAAGGGGCTTAGTAAAGCCCGATAAAAATATATTATTAGGGGAGGTTTTCTTGCTGCATTGATGATTTAACTTCCTGTGTTTGCCAGAAACTGAACTGTGTTACTGAATTATTGCTGCATTACTGAAGAAGCAGGTCAACAAATAAACGTGAAGGCTATATATAAAGCATGCCTGCTGGCAGCGTAACATCAGCACTCAGCTGACAAAAAATATACCCACAGCTCTTCTACTGCTTCACGTACAGCATTTAAAAACTCGAAGGAAGACACTTGAAACAATCTGGACTCTCATACTTCCATGGGTCACAAAGTTGCTTGTTTATCATTTGCTTTATGCCAAAAGAAGTTAGCCAATATATTATCTGCCCTTCAGATGGGAGAGATGAAACAGAGGGTAATGTATAAGGTACCGCAGCTATTAAACCCCCCACATTTGCTACAGAAATGAGGAAGCATCTAAAGCACTTGCTTACAAGAGAAAGTCCGGGTCAACAACCAGAACTATATTAAAGATGTAGCTCTAGTATCTATCTACTCCCAGAACAATGTGTTCACCTCCCTATATGCATTTAAGGGTACTGCACTAATCTAACTGTTTTTCACAGAATCACAGAACGTCTTGGATTTGAAGGGACCCTAAAGAACAAAAGAACAAAACAAAATGCAACCACCACACAAAATACCCCAGGAGTATCAACAGCAAAAACCGCAACGATCTACTGTAGATTTCGAGCAAGACTGCGGTATCTCAGTCACTGTAGTGCCCAAGGAAGGTCAGACCAAGAGCTGTTCGCAGTGACAGGGTCCTGCTCTGGGAGCAGCAGGTTCCCGAGGCACCGAGGCCGGCCCTGCAGCCGCAGCACCCCGCGCCCAGTCCCAGCAGCGCGGAGCTGCCATCTGCCCTCAGCGCCTCGCCGCCCTTCCCGCCAATGCCCGCCCGCGCGCTCCTTCAACGCGCCCGGCTCCCCTCAGCCCCGCGCCGCCCTCGGTCAGAGCTCCTTGTGAAGCCCCTCAAGCAGCACTGAGCGCACGCGTTTTGCAGAGTGCCCCAAACGTGTGTTGCTGTGTAACGTGGAGTGACGTTTCCTGCTGCCGCTGTCCCACAGAACCGGGCTCTGGAGCGCCTGTCCTCCCTGAGGTAAAGAGCAGGGTCAGTCAGCGCCGCACTTAAACCGTGTGCTTCAGGTTGTGGACGTGCACTGCTGTAACATTAACATTCTGCCTATGGAATTAATGAAATGAACCCTTGCCACTTTGCTTTTACAGAGCAATTGGGGCTGAAGAGGGCTTGAATTGTGCTTTGCAGTGCAGCTGCTGCTGCTGAACCCTTCTTAGATCTGCATCACAGTACTTAGAACTCCTGGTTTGAGTTTAGATTGAAGGTCTTTCGAAGGCTTCACAGGCTAAAGAGACATTTATAAAGCTCAGGAACCAGAAAGAAGCCTCGTATTGTGGGGAAGCTCTCAGTTTGCAGACGCTTTGAAAACGTGGTGTTGGAAATCTGACGGCACTGAAGGAGTTTGAAACAGATATTAGCAAGGAATGGCAGCTGCCCTGGGAAATTACACATTTTGCAGTAATTTCACTTACAGCACTGTGGATGCTGTGGCCTAAAGAGCTGCACATTGGGTTGTGGCAAAGGGTAGGAGTGGAACATAGAGTCCTATGGTTCATAATACGGGGGAAAGAAACTTTATTGTTCTCTGTTGGCGTGTCTGTTTCAGCATTAATGGCTAGCATGTTAGTAAGAGTCATCTCACCTATGGGATTAGATCTTGCTGTACCTCCTAGAAAGGCATAAAGCTTAGTACAGCACTGACATTTCTTATTTTGATGTGAGATACTGAATTGACATGGGTTCATACTGAACTGACATGCCTTGAAATGCCACGCTATCGAAATGTAAAGGGATTTGCTAGATAGGAAAGATCACATGAGTGCCTGTGGAAGGGCAGTGCTGAAAACCATTTTCTACTCTGACAAGGTACAGGAAGTACCGCTGTGTTCCTCTGTCTCTTTAACTGAGCTGAGTTATGATATCTAACACAAATGAAGCAGTTCAGCCTGTCAGCGTGCTTACTTAATGCTAGGGCCAGTCTGTGGCTCTGGAAGGATGATCTTC
>JAOWBP010004313.1:2783777-2870989 GCA_028571105.1 Tragopan temminckii | reverse complement strand
AAGATGGGATAAAAAGCCACCCCTTTTAATTTCATTGAACTTTGTAAATGTTTTCATTGCAGATTACAATGATGTTCCAAACCTAGAAGTCCATTATCTTTCATTTCAGAAACTCTTAAATGAAGTATTTCAAATGATTTCTAAATGAAGTGCAGCTTTTGAGCTCCACATTTAGTCAATTCACAAACTCTTCCTTTTCTGAAGTCTTGAAACTAGACAAGCTTGTAGAATCCTTCAGAATGGAATATTTTGTGGCAATTCAGTGAATAACTCAAATGTGGTTGTATTTATCAATATGTACTTTCATTACAGTCTCCCTTCTGCTGAGATGGGCATCAGATCTGTGTATTGTTCCAAACAACAGTGATCTTATCACTAGAATATCACAGGATATATCTGTTTCATCTCACTGTAATATAATGTACTGTTTCAGTGTAAACTGCAACATGCGTATGTATTGAAAGTGACATGGAAATGCTTTATGTATGTCACAGCATACCTCCCTCTATACCTTGGTTCACAGGCCAGGTGTGTAGCATAGCTGCCCTAATGAGTGAAGGCAGAGCAAGCTCTGCATTTTCACAGCTGCTGAGAGGTACTTCTCATCAGTTACAGCTGATGACTGACAAGCTCCCTTCCTCTAGGTGTAAAAGTAAGCATCATTAAATAACACTGTGAAGAACTATTATGGAGATAATAAGGCACTGCTGTTCAAAAGCATGAGGGTATAAAGCAAAGCTCAGTGGAAGGAAAGCATGTGATCCTATGGGATTGCTTTGAAACTTACTGCTTTATGGCTATGTTTGGGTGTGATGGAAGACGTAGTAGACTCTGAGAAAAGCAACTTCTGAAAGGGTCATGCTGAAACTCTGAGCGGTGTGATTCCCCTGTATTCAGGGAAATGGACAGAAATCTTTCTTTCCAAAGTTAGATTGAGGTAAGTCTAAAACTTCTAAAGCAAAGGGGCGGGATCCCAGAAATATTTGCCATGTATGTGATAAAAGCACTTTGTTCCTCAGAGGTAACGCAGCGGCATTTTGGATAGTCAAAAGACTTTTTAGATTTCCTGCTAGTCCTCAGGAACTAAGCAGAATTCCAGGAAAAAAATTCTGCATGACAATTTCCAGTTGTCTGTCTAGAAAGAAAAATAGAAAATTACAAAAATAGAAATAAAAATAAGTAAACTTTAGGATGATAGAATGTTTGGGGGCTGCTACTGATTTAGTGTTTTTTTCCACTGTTGTCCTAAATTTTTTCTTTCCTTGCCTCAAGTAAAGGTAAATTCCAGCAATTCATTCCCTCCCCTACACCCTCTCCTTTCTTCTCTTTTTCGTCCCCTGTAATAAAGACAGGTAAAGCCATAGTTCAAGAGCAGAAAACAAATTCTTGAGGCTAAAATGTCAAAGATGAGCTTTATAAATTATGGAAGAATATTGATGAGACTCCAGTCTCAAGATTTTAGTGTTTTATTGCGCAAAGAATCCAAAGGCAAAAAAGAAGGCCAAGATATCAGCTGGAAAATAGAAAGCTTTAATAGTTTGTGTTTAAAAAGGGTTTCTGTGTGTAAGACTTAAGATCTGCTGTGGAATTCTTTCGGAACGAGTATTTAGTTTTAATTAGCAGGGTGGTATCTTGGTTAATGGCATTCCTTGAATTCTTCAGTGGCCATGAAATACTGAGACCTTATTAAAGAAGAACGTAGAGAAAGAGGAGTCAGGGGAGATGAATATACTCTTCCAATTTCTCAGATTGAATGTTCCAAGCACACATGTTCATAGTTTTTGAATATATTGTTAATTGAAAGAACACAATGAATGCTGACGGAAATGCAGCGGCGCATTCAGGGGTGTAGCCCATCTCCTCAGGCTGCCCAGTGCTGTAAGCAGCAGTGCTCTGGGCAGTGTGACAGCAGTGCAGCTCCCTGTGAGCACTCTCAAGCTGACCTGGAAGTGTTTTGTTTTTTTTTTTTTACTGTATTACCGTGGCTCAAATGGCTTCACAGTATTTTGAGTTTATCAAATAAATAACTAGAAGATACTTCTGAGCCAACTTAATAATGCTGTACATGGAGGGGCAATGCTGCTTTGCTTCAATTTTCAACTGACTTGGCTAACTAACAATACACGTATGAGTCTTCTTTTAGAGAAAAGGAATAATATTTGGTGTGAAGCAGATCTGCTACTGTATTGTATAAATATCTTCCATGGGTTTTATGCATGAAATACATGTCCACTGTACAGTCAGCTACACTGACTCAGACTGGTAGTCCAGCTGTCTCAGCACTCTCATGCTGCAAGTGATAAGAGAAGAACAGAAAGTCATCAGTCTCCTTCAAGATTCTAAAGACTTCTACATTTAATATGCAAAATAGTAAAAAAACAAACAAAAGAAAACCAATTCAGCCTTCCATAAAACTGAAGTAACCGCATACTTAGGTTACTCCCAATTCCTGCTAATGCAAATACCGATATAATTCAAAGCTACCATCTTCTGGAATTAACAGATGGATTTGATTAAATGAATAAGAAAGCATCTCACATTACCCCTAACTGCAATAAATTTAGTATTTGCATATGATTTCAATGAAGGTTGTCAAAGACATGCAAACTAGAAGTTGAGCAATTGAGTTTCTGAGCAGATAGGGATCTTGAAATGTAAAAGATGATGCAGTCTTTGTCTTTGCTGAAATTTATACTCATTTCTTTTGACCTTTTTTCCCCTTGAGCTTTGTGTGATCCCATCAGAAAGCCTTTTCAGACAGTTCATAGAGAACTTCGAGGCCGGCATTCCCTCAGTCCTTGAAAATAGAAACAAACCTGTATCACTCATGAGATCTAGTTCTTATGTTATGTATACAGTCAAAATACACACATTAAACTGAATAAATAGCTCTATAACAAACTAAGTGGTTACATACGGCGTTGCAGTCTTAAAAGGGGTCATGTCTACCTTTTTTATTATTTCATTAGGTAAATAATATAGTTTATAATTTCAGAGTGGTCCAAAAGAATTAAGTGGCTGTGATTTCCGATGAGAAATAAGAGCCCAGTTGCTCAAAAGCACACATTTCATAGAGTTGCACTTTTCTCCTCTGCGGCTGTTTGTATTTTTCTTTGTTGGGAATCTCTGTAACATGTTCGTTCTGGAATCTGGCAACTGACTTTTAAAGTAAATTGTAATACTTGAATCCTTCTGTGACTTTCTGCTAGGAAAAGCAGCATCAACAGAAAAAATAAAGAAGGAAATGCAGAGATAAGTTGAACTTGTGTGTCTGAAGGTTTGTGCCCGTCTCTCCATCTACACAGTGAGCCTGATAGGCAGACTGCTCTCCTGCTGCCCATCTCATCTCCTGTTTCCTTAAACATCTGCAGTTATAAAAGCAGCGAAGTTACAAAACTGAAGCGTAGCCCTCTTTCCATACGGTGTAAAATATTCTCTTACTGTTAGGTGAATATCTCCTGTCCTAGAGCACAGAAATGCCCAACATATTCAGACTTTCAGCAGGTTACACCACACACCTGCTAGGAGAGCTTTCTTTTGCTGACACGCTGCCTTTCCACTCATCTCTTTACATCTTCTTTTGTTTCTCAGAAGGATTTTGTTTTGTGTTGGACGCAGCCCCTGATTTAGCAGATCTGCTTCCTGAAGGACTCCAACACAGTACTTCTACTTCCTTGTCCTGTCCATCTCTCAGGGAATGAGTGAAGAAGTTGCGAACCTCTATTTGCAGGGTGTTGTGCATGAGCTCTGGCTTCATATCCAATGATTCTTCAGCCTTTTTTCATGTGCTTTAGCAATGCTGTGCTTTAACAATGCTGTGCTCTCACCAGGAAACTTCTGCAACAGCATTAGTTTTTTAAAATTATTTTTAATGTGACTTGAGGTAATATCCAGGGAATGTTGAACGAGATGCTAAATTCTCCAGCTCAAGGATAGATAGCTGTGAGGGGAAAATCCAGTGCAGGTGTATGCGTGCAGACTGAGTATGAACAGTGGGAAGGAACGTTTGTGGCGTTTGGTTCTCTAGATTTGATTCAAGGATAGACAACTCTGGTGTGGTTTTTCCTGCTGTAAATGCAGCATGCTTGTGCCACTCTGAGGAATTGTTTCATTATTGAGTTCTGCTAGGAACTCTCCAATGTCACGTCAGTAAAAATCTGAGAATGACCCTTGGCTTAGTAGGGTTAATGCTTTCCTGTGTACCTTTGCCTTCTGTCTTTAAACATGATTCAACCTTCGATATTTTAACAGAAGTCTTCTTTTTACGAGAAAAGCATTAAAAATAATCTGTGGGTGTGGTGAGGTATCCAGGGAAAGCATGCAGTTTGTAAATCCAGATATGAAACATAGTCTTGAGTTCCTTTTGATTTGAGGAGCTTCGGTAGTTTATAGATTCCATTTAAAGTTGCAGAAGCCAAACTGAACCCAAGTTTACGTAACAGCTGGGCTGGGTTCCTGGGCTACTTTGTCTTCCGTGAGTCAGGTCTGATTTGGAAGCTTGGCTTATCTTGTCATCTAATTGTCATGTTGATTTTGAGAGCAAGAGTTACTTATCAACAAAAAAAAAAATCCATTAAATGTAGAGAAAGTAGTTTCACGCTAACATCATTTGCTATCGCCCTCTTATCCAATAGCAATTAAACCCCACTTTTCTTCATTAGAATATGTACTTGAGCCGTTGAAAATCCCCCTCTTGCATGTAATTTTTTCTTTTGGACTAGTGTAATAATAATGCTTTGGGATTCAATCCAATCTGTTGTCTGAAGATCTTCTTTTTCCCCTAGGCTGTTAAGAGTAATATCTATCTGAATTTTGTGCTGAAGTAGAGAGCTTAATAATTACATGCTACACCCAGTGGAGTCAGTAGAACTTTTCCTGAGGACTGATTGCAGAACTCTCATAGTAACTCATTCAGCACATCCCTGAAATTCGGCAGCAGTGATCAGAACTGAAATCCTCATTCTGATAAAACAGAATTTTCCTCCAGTCACTTTCACAGCACCTAGGTGACGTGAGATCTAGCTCACAGGAAGCTATTGTTCAAACTGCTTGGAGTTGAGTGTTGAATCTTTCAAAGTGAAGCCATGTTTCTACATTTTGGGAAGCAATTCCTGATTACTTCTACAGTGCAATGTGGTCTAGCTTTACAGCTATATGTGCTGTATGTTGTTTTGTGCTTCTTTTTAAGGAGGTCAAGCTGTAGAATCTCCCCTATTATGAGAGGAACTGTGGTCTTATCTTTCAGAAGAGCATCCTTTGTTAATGTTTGATATTTGTACAGTCCAGGTCAGCATTTAAAGCATTTAGGGGTATTTCTTTTTGAACAACTGGATATCAGTTTTCATACATTTTATGATACCTTTGAGAGAGTGGTCCTCAGCAGAGCAATTGCACTTAAAAGAGCGATCTCCCTGTGTCCAGTGGGATATCCAAAACAAGAAAGATGAGTGCTATGGTTTGGAGCACCGTATTGGGGAAAAAAAAACACATATTGAAAGACGTATGCTTTTTCTGCAAGTATTTTTTGCAAACAAAAAATGTATTAACAACACCCATATTTTATTGATACATATTTTGTTTTCTGTATGCTTTTCATGTTAAGTGAGAATGCATAGAATGCAAGGCACACGTTATAGCATCCGCATCAATACTAATGTGATGTTATATTCTATGTTACCATGCATGACATTAGAATAAAACATCTGCTTGTCAGCTTCATGCAGGGATTTTGGAGAGGAGGAGACGTAGTTGAATTATGGGAATTTGGTTTCTTCTTTTAGAGGTGTTCCTTATTGCTTTATTATTGTCAAAGTGACAGTGCTGTTTATGTAGCTTGTATGCCATTGCACCTGAGACAGTGCCACTGATGAAGGCAAATACAATTGATGTAGACAGTAAATACAGTCTTGTACAGGACTTTTATTACAGCGCTATAAAATCTGTGAATACAGTGCATTGTGCTTTTCTCAGAGAGAAAAGCAGACGCATGGAAAAAATTGGAAATTTCTGTAATTTGATAGTAAAGGACAAATGAATAGTAAGAAGACGACAGAATTTATCTAAAGGGGTAATGAGTGGGGATGGACTCTCCAAAGACACTGAGTGGTGTTCACAACACACCTGCCTTGTGAAGGCATCTTTACTTTTTCCTCACACTGGACCTTTGTCAACAAGACAGAAGGCAGTTTTGCAAGAAAACAGGCTGCTGGATCCTCCAGCTTTCACCTTTGTGCAAAACTGTGATGTGGTTCCTGACATTTTGCTGGGGGATAATGACTCCAGGGGCAACCATTCTGAAAAACCTGTGTCTGGAAGGAACCATGTGTGTTTGTAGTCTCAGCTTTGAGAAGGGTTTGTTACCAAGGACATCACTCTTGACAAATTCCAGAAAGTATTCTATGGCTAGAAGACCTGGAATCTGAGCACAGAAACAGGCATCAGCAAGCTAACACAGTGACCTGTTTACTTGTCTCATATGTAAAGTTCTTGTTGAGCTCCCTGAAGGAAAGAAAGAAGTGCAGGGAAAGAAAGCTTTCATTATTAAGAGCTCAGCGATTAAGACAAGATTTTCACATTTTCTTGTATAAGTGTGAGGGGTGCAGTACTAAGGAATTCTAGATCAGGACAGGTTTGGGAAGCCAGAAAGGCTCCCTGGCTTTGTGGTTGCTTTTTTACTGCAAGTCACTTCATGCCTCTGTTAGAACTGGGCATTCTTTTCACCAGCTGGTTGCTCAGTGTCTCTCAAGAGAGCCCTCTGTTCTGCCACATTACTTAAAAAATAAAGAAATAAGAACAGTCAGGTCAGCCTTTGGGCACTGAAGTATAAGGCCAGGTTGTTTTCACTTCTATGTGCACGTTCTTAGGAATTACATTTCAGAATGAATGAATCTATTTGTCTTTCTCAACTTTTTAGATGCTTCTTACCAACTGAACTTTCCAGTATCTTCTAAGATGTTGTTAATTAAGATGAAATAGTTTTTATAGATACTTGTGCATTTGGCATATGTTTTTAGTGTATGTGAAGTATTGCTGTGGTAAAGTTGAAATGAGGAACAGGCATGCAGCACCGCGTTCTTATTTGCTGTGAAGTGATTTAACAAATGTTTGAACAGCTGTTGCTTAGTAGACTCTGTTAGTACAGGTAGAGTAATTGGGAGAGCTGGTGATTTGGTTGTTTATAGTAGAAAAGGATTAATGAAATAGTCTATCAAGTCTAGCATTGCATCTGTGGTTATCTTTATTAAAGGTTTGCTTCTGATGGTCCAGGAAAGGTGATAGGATTTTGGTTAATCCAGCAGTCAAGGCAGTAAAATTGCCTCAAAGCAGACTGAGGACGGTTGCTGGTTTTTACACTGCTTACTAAAATTCTCTTGGCTCTACCAGTGCACTGTCCCTAAGCCATCATTCTGGATGGACCAAAACCATGACTGCCATAATGATCCATTATTTGTAGCTGAAAAATAAAACTTTACAAAAATTTAATTTTAAAATAATGTCACAGGGAAAGAACATGCAGTTTATATACACTAATTATTGCAATTAATCCATCCTTATTCCTTTGGTATGTTTTCTTGCATTGCTATTCTTACCAGGAAAGGTAAGTGTGGAAGAGTCAGGAAATGAATTTCCTTCTTATGGGCCTCATGGAAGGGAGAGCTGAGGTCTGATGACAGGAAGCTGCTAAGTTTATGCCTTAGCCTCTGACCAGTTCTTCAGGTTTTTTATAAACAAGAAAATATGTAGTGGAACATGAAAAGGATTTTCTTACATTAAAGAAAAAGGCATAGTGAGGTATGCTTATTGCCACGCGGGTCATATAGGAAAGCAATCCTTTTCAGGCGAGTAAAAAGTGACTAAGATGCCTTTATTGCAAGGAATGCTATGTAACAATAAAACATGCAATAAAATTTATATTGCTTGTACAATAACTAAGGCACAATATTTAAATAAAATAGCACCACTTTTACGAGTGCACACTGTGATATGAGTTATTATCCAAAAGGAAGGATTAACTGGATTTTATTTCTTCGTAAGGGTAAAAGCTATCAGACTGTGTATTGACAGCTGTGAGGGCATTACAAGTAGCTGGTTGCTTGTAAGAGATGAAGCTATGGCTGTGGGTGGAGAAGCATTGTGTCGCAGCTCCATTGGTAGTATGCTGTGGCTTCATAGTTCATCTGCTGTGGTGGGCATGCCATCAGAAATTCACATAGTGCATTCTGTTCATCTCAGTGGGTGAAAAAGTGTCTAGAAAGAGATACTGTCAAGGGATCCCCGTGCAATACTTATGGCATAGTGACTTGTCAGGAAGACAAGGCAGCGGTGATATCAGGGTGGGCTTGAATACATTCAGAGATGAAGCTTGTGCTGCAGATATCTTGTCGGTTTCCACTTGACTGGTTTAGAAACACCTGTGTGAGTTCTTTAGTTGTTCTTTTTTACAGTGTAAGTAAATTCCACGTTGGAAATGTAGTGAGATTTCTTCTTTGATTTCATGGCTTTGGTTGCTGGCATTTTCAATCTGTTAAAGATTTCTGTAATCTCCTAATGTTCCCACTAGAATCTTCTCTGTTTCACCTTTTCTCTTGATGACTGCACTTAAAATTATCAATTTTTTTAATTATGACTTGGTGTTTGTAATGAACCACAAAACTGGTCACCTCAACAATTGGTAACATTCAGGTAAGTGATGATGTGCTCACCTTGAACATGAGTGGTAGCAATTTCAGCAATTCTTTCACTGATAGTTACAAGGTCTCCTGCAGATAATGAATCTGCCTTCTGGAAGAAATGAGAAGTAATGGACTGAAAAAAAGCAGCTGTCTTAATTATGTTAATTTAGTCTTTAAGTAATAGGAGATTTGATTTTGCACTACTTTTTATATTTCAGTAGACTGTAGGCATTCAAGAAAATGAGACATCTCGGAGATAGAGATTCAATCCAGCATTTCATATAGGAAATGGTAGGGGAAAAAACTTTCCGGGGAAAACAGCAATATGAAGAAATCAGCCTATTTCTCTCAGTGCCTGTTACATTTATCTCTCTCACCAACGTACCAGGGAAAGAAGACTCTTATTTGCAGGTGAAGCAATGTAGCCCATTTATTTCAGTTAGCTGAGGATTTGACCTATTAGTCCACTGAAAAGTGTGTCTTCCACTGATTCCACCTTCTGAATTAGCTTCCTGTGATGTGGTGAGTGGCTGAATCTTACTGTGCTCAGTCTCCTCGGAAGGATTAGGGCAAGCTCAAAGCTGTTTCCTTTAGAATGAGGCTATGGACAGACCTTTCTTTGCAGTAAAATGTCAAGTCTTGATGGATTCGGAAAGAAGATTGTCATAATCTTGTGTGACTGTGTATTCAGATGTGTGTAAATACCCTGGAAAATACTGTTTTGCTTCATGGAATGGAGTAATGGTATTTGCTCATCTAGTTTTGTGTGCTTTCCAAAGCAAAAAAAAAATCATCACATTTCGTTCCTGTACAAAACATAATGAACGTTTGTGTGATCTATGAACCCTTGGGATACCTGACTATTAAAAATAATAGATTCTATCCAGAAATCCTTATTTCCTCAGTGAAAACACAGTCTAATTAGTTAATTGCAAAATAGACTTAAATATAGGTAATAATGCCCTAGAGACGTGTAGCCATAACAAAAAAACGAAAAAGCAGTTGTTTGTGTATGCAGTGACTACCATCACATGAGGACTGTGCTATGGTTGCAGAGCACTCGCTGAAAACTTTGTTACTTGCAGGCAAAAAATCTCTTTCTTTCTGAAGCCACAAGGGAAATGTAGGTTTGAGACGAAAATTGATGCCATGCAGGACGTGTCCTGCACTTGCAGTGTTGCCGTCCCTCTGCCTCCATTTAGACTGGGTCATCTCCTCAGTAAAGAGTTTCAAACCTGATCTACTATTTCAGTGGCTTCCCTAGAATGCATTTCACACTGCTCTTTGAATTCAAATTGGTTTGGGTCAGGCTGTTTTCCATCTGGAGAAAGGAAGTATTATGTGCTGAAGTTAGTGCAGACTTCTTCATCTGTCTTTGAAGTAGCTTGTTCCAACAGTGTAGCCACGCTACCATGGAATACCAAACAGCTGGAAACTGCTTTCGAAGACACCACAAATAGTGCCTTGGTTAATGAACTGCAGTTACAATAGCATATATGCCCTCAAAAATCATTTTTAGGGGGGTAGCTGACAGTACAAAGACAGGCTTTGACGCATTATCAGCTGTGTAGAAAAGCAATAAGCACAGTTGGGGTGGTAGCAGAGGATGTAATTAATTTGTCTTTTCTTGCTACACCCTTCAGCTACCACACCAAGACCAGTGTGCACCAACTGCTGCTTGATTCTCTGGCACATTCTCCCTGAGGCCAGCTCTGTCATTCCCTTTAGAGAGCTTCTCTAGCACAGCCAACTGCTATCTATCTTGGTCTGTAATCTGTGCTATAATGCAGGCCCATTTTCCAGGCAGTGTTTACTGAAAACAAAGAAGCGTGCCTGGCTCCCTTAGCCATTCCTCCTCCTACCCTCCCACTCTCTGGCAAGCAGCACAGCTATGGAGGTCAGGCTGCAGGACTCTCTTCCTGCCTTTTGGAGAGCGTGGAGTAAAACCAGCAGCCTGTAATACCATTAACCCTGACAGGTTCATGGTTAGTCCCTGTGAGGATCAGAAGTTTCATTGTGCTTACAGTCAGAGAAAGTGGTTGATAGTAGAGCAAACAGAAACGTGATTTAAGTACTCATCAGAAATAAAAACTGCTGCACTGTGGGAAAGAAGCAAGACAGGAGAGCACAGTACAAGTTCTGTGCTTTCACTGAGAGACGTAATTTTAAAATGACATTTCTAAGAAGAGCATGAAAAAGATAATCAAACAGGGTCAAAAATAATAAGGAACGTAAACTTCCTTGTACTTACTGCTGTAGATTAATCATAGTTGGGATCCATATGTCCTGTGATCACTTACACTTATGTTTCTATAGATGCACTAAATTCTGGGAATCAGAAACCACCTAGTGCTGCCTCCCTCAGTATTTTTGTCCCTGTATTCTAACAAGATAATTAGGAATTTTGACTGAAATCTTTCCGTATTTCTTTGTAGGTTGTTCTGAATAAATCTACCTTTTCCTATCTTTCTTAACTCGATCGGTGACCTAGAACCATGGAATGACCAAGGTTGGAAAAAGACCTCCGGGATCATTCTGTCCAACCATCCACATGCCACCAAGATTTTCCCACTAAACCATGTCCCTCTGTGCAATATCTAGACATTTCTGGAACACCGCCGAGGACAGTGACTCTACCACCTCCCTGGGCAGCCTGTTCCACTGCCTGACCACCCTTTCAGAGAAGAAATTTTTCCTAATGTCCAACATTAATCATTCTTTCTAGTCCCATCGTTAGGACTATCTTATTCTAGAGGCAGGAAGAGCTGCTTCTTTCTCATTTACAGCATAATGAATGTCTTAGACAGAAGAAACCTGCAGCTTGATAGGCAGAACAAGCTACAGGTTGTCCCACACCTGTGAAGCCAATTGGCTCATTAAATGGTCCAGTATTTGGTATTTTGATTTGTCTGAGTTGGGACATTTGCCTTGAGTGCCTGTCATTTTCTTGGATGTGAAAATACACGCGTTAAAAATGATATTGTTTGTATCTAATTCAATATGTCTGAAATATGGGGAAAAAAAACTTTATTTGGCTTCCTATAGCATTCACATTAAGAGCTGTTTATGAACTTGCTATGCTTTCTCCAAAAATTCATTTAACCATTAGAAACCTTGTTATTCAGGACAGGAAATAACAGATACTTTCACAGGAAAAGATGTTATCTTCCCCTTAACCTTCTGTTTCTTATTCAAGTGGAGCATGAATCATAGCGTTTGATGTAGAATGATAAAAATACAGGAAAATACTGAGTGAAATTGAAAGCAGTTCATAAGAAGTTTGAAGTCTTATGAGGCATTGGAAATGTGAAATATTTTGTCAGTGTTTACTCATTAGAGATAACTGAAACTTTTCTGTAACACGAGAAGTGGGACCCAGAATTGGGGCTGACGCACATCTGGTGCTCGCTCAGTGCACAGCTGGTCGACGTGCAGCAGCCAGGCCTGCCTGCAGCTGGGCAGCCAGAGTCACCAGGGCCTGGTTTGCACTGTGCCTCTCTGGAACCTCAGCAGGTCCTGCTTCTGTCTGCCCTCCAGTTAGTAACAATGTCCCCTAAACTACAGAGTATGAGAGATGGATTTGTTGTTTCCTCTAAAATCAGTTCTCTACTTAGAGAGAGAAGTATGTATTCATCTGAGTGATGTACCTGAAGCAATACATGATATACTGATATTGATGTGCGCACAGCATTTATTATTGAAGATAGGTGAGGGAAGGTGAAAGATTTTCATTTTCTGTATAGAAGAATTATATTAAAGTAAGGATACCCAGAGATATTTTGTGTGTATATTTTATCATACAATTTGCATTTCCCTGTGAGATATGCATTATTTCAATTTCAAGCTTTCAGATATACCCCAAGGAAAGAGTGCAGTTGTTTTAGAGGGATGAAAAAGTCAGACGAATCTGGTTTATATCTTTGCTTTACAAATTGGTACTTTTGAAAGAAATGTCAGTCTTTGAAAAATACCAACAGTGTGCTGTCTGCTCTGTTGTTCAGTGGTAAAAGATAAAAGATAAACCTGCTGGCAACCCAAAATCTATTTCAGTTGCTTCTGAAGTGTCATGGACATGTCTGTAAAGGCATTTCGTAATAGTACTGATAAAGATCATGTAGCACTGAGCTCATCTGCAAGCATGTAAACACGGCTGAACTTGTGTGTCATTGTGTGTGTGTGCTCATCTGGGTTTGTGAGCAATTGCAGGGACAAAATTTCAAGAACTTTGTAGTGAAATAAGGAAAGTTTGTTGCTCATTAATATTCTTCTAACTGTTCTTTTATTTTGGCTGTTCTCCATTATCAGCGTGTGAAACTAAATGAGATGTTAGCAAAAATGTTTCTGACTCATCAGTACAGTCGTTACATGAAAACCAGCAAATAAGCAACATTTTGAGCTTTCAGGTCTAAGACTTTTAGAACAGAATAAGAGACAGTGCAGCAGTCAAGTTAGGAAAATAGCAATGGACTTTCAGTAATGTGCTTGACAGCCTTTGTTACTGTCAGTGTGTTATCATGGAATCCATATCATATTACTGATGCCACTTATTCAGTGGCTATTTGAAAGCCAGCAAAAAAGGATTTTCTGTATCTCAGCACAATTATCAGTAATGTGAGTGGAGAGGATGGTGATTTGTGATGCTGTCTCCAATAGCTCACACTTCTAAGTTACTGGCTATTCTGCCCTATTCAGAACATGGTGACTTTTCATGTGTGTTAATTGTTCCTTGGATGTAAATCTGCTTCCTTATGTGTGGAGATAGACATTCTCAACAGTGCTTCATCTTTGGTGTGGCAGAATAGACTTGCACAGGAGAGAAAGGTTTGATGATAAGAAAATGGGATAAACAGACAATAGACAGTAAATGGTTTGCTAAGAATGTTTGACTTAACTTTTAATGTCTGGAAATAGCATATTTTACCTTTTATCCTGGAAATGTTCTGAAGGTCCTATCGACTGTGTCATTTAGTCTGTGCCTGGCAGCAAAACCTGGGCCTTCGTCACAAAATAATAAGAAAGAATTTGGGCTGTTTTTAACGGAATGTTTATGGTATGTAACGAAATACAGGTTAATTGAGATACTGCTTTTTGGTCAGAAGTAAGTAAACCTGGTAACAGCCAGTTAAGCTTTGCAGAGGTGAAGTGCTGTTGGCACGCAGTGCGTGTGATGGCACTGTGACTAATGGAAATAGGAGCCTTGGTAGGGAAGGAGCATCTTGGGCACTGCTTCTGTTGTGAGCTCAGGAGCAGGACTGCCTAATAAAGATCGTAGAGTGATACCTTCTGGGAGGGAAATCTTTTCCGTGTTTTTACAGCATTTTGCATAGCTCTCTGTTTCTGTGTCTGCAGCCCTGGTGTCAAGTTCAGCTGCATTCTTCTTTCAAAAAAAGATTCACGGAACCACTAATAGCTAAGAGATTTGCTTGAAGTCAGACCTGCAATGTTAAATTTATCTGTCAGAATTTTCCTGGAAGAATGCAAATTTACAGTAAATGCAGCACTGAAAGCAGAAATATTTTTCTCTAATACATTTCCACAGGTCAGCGTATAACGATAGTACTTTATGAAAGCCTGGCAGCACAGACGGTTGGTTGCAGGCATTTTACTCATTTTCCAGGAACATAAATGAAAATGATTTCATGCCGAATAAAAAAACTATTTTTGCTCTCATCTGTAGACTTTAAATAATCAAGTCCAGTAGACAGTCTGTAAGGGAACTGGCTTTTCAACACAATATTCATTAAAAATAGATCCTATTAACGGGGCTAATAATGTTAATAAACAGTTTGCAAAAGGAAGATTTATATACTTTCAGCATAGGCAGATTTTGTAACATAAGATATAGGGGCACAAATGGAAGCTTTGAGCTGGTTACTAAGAACATTGTTAGGCTGACTACAGTAAATGAATACATTAGCCTTACAGAAATATTTATTTTAATCCAAGGTGTTCTGGTCTGAAATTTCTTGGTTTTCTGCAGTGTTGTGTTCCCTGGATGTGACTCCCAGGTTCTACACCATTAGGAATTCATGGTATGAAGAACAATAATAATAAAGCTTTCAGAAGCAGAGTGCCCATAGAACCATACATGACAGTGAGCTGTGCAGTACTGAGTCAGAGAGAAATATACCTGCTGCTGAATTGTGAGTACAACATTTGATAGCACTGTTGAAAGCTTTAATTAAAATAATAAACTAGCACTTTTTTGATGAACGTTATCTGTGCAGTGCTTTGGAAATGGATGTGACTAGATAGGCTGATTGGGCAGCTGCCAGCACGAGCACAGTGTTACTGAAATGCGAAGTCATGCTTATCATATGCCCATTCCCTCAGGATTTAGTAGTGGAACAAGGCATGTGTCCCTTAAAAAATGTAACTGACCATAATAAAAGACAACCTTCTTCTCTAAAACTGGTCTGCAAAGTAAAACATGTTCAGGTGAATAATCTGCTGTATTCCTTCACTGAAATTCCAGTGTGGCCATGTTCCATTGCTCGTGTTACAGCTGTGTCTCCTGTGAAAGAATATTCTGTTGTCACTGCCAACATGAGCTTTTTCAGGTAATAGGAGATGAATTTCATTTAAAATATAACAGCTGTGAAATCTCAAGGTGACTTTATACAGACTGGTGTCAGTAAGTCTGATGCTGTCGGGTGACTGCACCTGCTTTACTTGATGGGAAATTAGGAGTGTAGGAGTCTTCTCAGAATTCTAACAGTGCGGTTGGCTTCTTAAATTCGAATCAAGCTGCAAGAGACAGTGCAGCCAACAACTGGAACAGAATCAATGGCTTTGCTAAACCCCTTACACCACCATCTCTTTCATGTTAGAGCAGAACGATGTTAGTGCTTGAGTTACAGTAAGCTGCTGCTTAATTAGGGCAGAAACAAGTCATTTCTTTTCAGCTAATTCCTAGTTCAATTTCCCCACTATAAAACACTTATTAAAGAAAGCTTAGCAGCTGTACTGTTCTCTGAGGCATGAAAAATCTTGATTAAGTTCTCTATACTGGAATCAATGAAGCTTAAACTTTGATATACTGGGACATGGGGAAGGTACAAACTAGCTTTTTACTCCATAGTGTCCTGCTGACCAATCCACAGAGGACTGTTTGTTTTGGGCTCTGAAAAGCAGCTTGCTAGACCTCCTGCCTATGAGATAAGTATCACATTATATGTGCCCATTCATCTGCAAGTTTAGGAGCAGCAAGCAGAACACTGTGGTGGTTGAGGAAAAAGGCAGGATAGTCTAAGCAGCGTTTGAGGCCGGACTTGTGTAGCATTGCTGCTTCTGACAAAGAAGAACATGGCTATTCGGGGGAGAAGCGACTGTAAGCTTTCTATACTTCACATACTGGATTTGAGGAATACATTTGAGCTGCCCGTGTAGTTGCTGTAACTATGTGCCTCACTTTTATTTCAGCCACCACCTGAACTACATTTGAATATTACGTAAAATTGTTAATGCAAAGTGATTAGTGATTGATGCAAGTTGATCATGTTGATGAGTCAGGCTCAACTCTGAACCAAACTGGTGAAAATCTTAATAAATTAATTGTCCTACATAGGAATAGTCAGTTCTTTCAGCTGTGTAACAGGGCAAAGTTTAGACACCATCTTTGAGATGGTTTCATCTCAAGATGAAACATATTGAAACATCTATTTCTCCCGTTGTTGTGGTGATGGTGACTTCAGTGTCTTTTCCAAGAAGCTGCAAGGGGTAGTTCAGGTGTGTGAAGTTTCTGATCCTGATTGTGTTCAGCAGCGCTCCTGAGAATTATGCTTCTTTGTACCACTGTTCTTTTTTTCTGTGTGGAGGGGCTGACAGAGGAAGATCTGACAGATGCTCCTCTAATTATTCCCATTTGATTTTTGCTTGTAGAACTTTCTGCAAATAAATATAACCTGGCCTAGATAAATCATTGTACCTGTTTCAATTTAATGTGTTTATATCTACAGTGTTTAATAAGTAAGTCATAGAACTGCTTTGGAGAAATTTTTTTTTGAATCCTGAAGCCTAAGAAATTACCAGTTATTTTACCAGCCAGCATTTCTTTCTTGACTATCAACCATTATTTTCATAGGGATATACAACTGCAGAGGAATTGCAGTGAACAGAATATAGATAAAGACAAAATGGCATCCACGGCACGTGTAATGAACGCATTTGTTATTTGCTTTCAGTCTGTTAGTTTGTGTGGATTCTACTCCTGCATTTGTTTTTAATTATTTTAATTGGTGTACATTCACATCTATGTTTTGTGCATAACACCTGGCATGGAGTGCTAGGTGCTACAGACAGAATGCTATTGCATCGCCAGATTAACTAAGTTTTCATTCCTGTGTTTTTAATATTATATTTTCCATTTATGACTAGGAATGACCTAGACAGGACTTTCATCTAGAACTGGAAATGGGGAAAATCTTCATGAAGAGTTTGGTTTTTCATTTGCTTAGTTTTATTTATCAGCCTTTGAAACAACTGAAATATATTTAATTGCTTCTCTACTCATCTTCACTGATTATAAAATGTAAAAAAATTATCATAAAATGTGGGGAAGAAAACCAAACTCCCTGAAACATCCAGATTAACATGGAAGAGATTCCACTTGCGCTGGCCTACCACCCTGCTTTGAAACTCCCGCTCAAACTGCAGTATCTACAAGATATTGCAAAATATTTTAGCAAGGAAAGAAAGGATAGCAGGTGAAATGAGGCCACGTGAGCGAAACACTGATTGGGAGATTGCAGTTATAGAATCCAGAATAATGTAAAAACATTTTTTATGATTAATGAAGATTGGGTAATAAGTAACTAGGAAAGAACAGTTCACACCTTTGCATTGTGGCTATTTAGTTGTAACTGGCTTTACTGAAATCACATGGCTACAGTATTTTATTTGTATAACCTTGTCTGATTTACTAAAAATCACTGGGGTGTTTTTATAAGTTTGTTTCTTTTTTATTAAAGCAGAGAGGCTGACTCATTGTTCTTAATCCATCTGTACACAGAAAGTCTCTGATGTGCATGTGCTTGAATTATCTCCCAATTGTAGTCTAACACGAACGAAAATTAATAGCCCTATTCTTTTAGCTCAAACATGCACTGTTTGTACTAAGGATAAATCCCGTTGTCTAGAATGGACTTAAATGTACTCTGTATGGAAAGTGTGTTCTCTGTGTTCACAGGTCATGGACATCTCTAAAGCTAAAAACTGAGGGCAGTGTAGAATTAGATTAGATGTAAGGAAGAAATACTTTTCTCGGAGGGTGGTTAGCTCCTTATTTAACTCGTTTTGTTTTTTTCTTTGTCAGAATTTAGTGACTATTTAGGTGAGAAAAACAAGTTATTACTTCAGAAAACGCTATTCAAAAGTGTAGTGCTTGGAGGTGAGCTCCTCTTTTATTTTTTCCCTGCTTATCACATAGTTTTCATCTCCATTCTGAACTTCATAGTCTTGTCAGATATCTGAAAGACAGAAATAAAAATTTAAAAGTTGCATCTCCCTAGGAGCCATAGCAGTAGTACAGCTAACAGTATGAGAATCAGCTAAATACTGAGGCCAGAACTTTGAGTATTGAAAAATAGGATATAACTATAGAGATAGATAAATGACATGAGTTTCAGTTCCTTGCTTAAGACACACTGGGTGAGCAGCCTTCCAGCAATCATCTCCTATAAGGCATGTCAAATTTTGCATCCAAACTCTTGAAGTGAGAATAATACTCAAATATTTCTAAGTTTTGCTACTTGAGGTACAGTAGTAATATGAACTCATACCAACAGCAATAGGTCTGCCTGCTTTAGACAAGCAGACAGAAGCTACAGCAGGCACAGTGACATGATTGCATTGGAGTTTTGAAAAACTTCTGTTAGTCTAAAAATCTCATTCGCTGGCCCTTTTCCAGAAGTACTTCAAAGATTTTTAGGTAAGAAATAGGGAAAAAATAGCAGAATTTTTTGTGATCTTGTGTGAACAGCTGGCTTCACTGGCAAATGCCAGAAAATTAGTTTAAAAATTGTTAAGGAATTGCTCTCAAATAACTCATAACTGTTTTCATATGATCTCCATCGTAAGAACTAATATGGAAGAGAACTGCTATTCTAGCATTTGTGTTCGTTCTGCTATAATCAAACTCATTTATGTAGAAAGAAAAAAACCTGAAATATTACTATTATTGTAGGAACTGCAGCTGTCACTGTCTTTAATTTAATAAATACTGCTGGCAATAAACTTACACCCTCAGGGTGAACCTGCAGGATGGAGGAAATCTAGAAGATGTAACCTGAAGAATTTGAATGTTGAGACTGTACACAAACTCATATTAACACCCTCCAAGCCGGAGTGAACCCAGACTCACTAGAAAGCCCCTGTTTCAGGATGGAAAATGCAGTATCTGCTGGAGAGATTTGAACTGAATTACCAATTAGAATTAACAAGTTCTGAATTTCCCATATGAGAGAAAATCTATTGCCAGGATGTCTAAAATGAGACACTGTAGTACGTCCTCACTGTAAGTACCACAAGAACTGTGAGTGCAACTGTTGTGTTGCAGTGACATCCCACCATTGTTTTTTATCCCAGGGTATTCTCTGCTACTGTATTCACGTGTGGACAAAGAAGGAGGATATGTGGAAAACACTGGATACAGATGAGTCCTGTTCTCAAATAGAGCAGAGTAAAACTAATGTACTTCATATACTTATAACTGACACTGAATTGATTATAGAGACAAATGAAGACGTACATTCAAATGATTCTTCCTAGGGGTGACTTAACAAAAGAATTCAGCAGTTGGCTTACAGGAGAAAAATAATGCTTAATTCATTATGATAAAATATTCTGTATTAAAATGTTTTCCATGGTAATTTGTTCTTTGTAGACAAGAATGTACGGACCACCCCCAGGGACGTCTTGTCGTCTCCTTTGTTGTACTCAGAATAATTTCCTATAATTCTGAAGCACAGATGACTTGGTTATCAGTGGTGTGTGTGCTTCTGTGTAACCAAGAGCACATTGTAACTGAGGCACCTGGAAGATTACATTTTTCCTTGATGTCTCCACTGAGTTTAATTGATCAACTTCAGGAATATTTTTTTTTCCACTGTGGGAGATAAAGAAACTCCATATAAATAGTAGGTTTTTTGATGAGTAGAATATTTTTTCAGGTTTGTACTCTAAGATTCATTTGGTCTTTGATTGGTACCTCCACAGCTATGTGAACTGCACTTCTGTGGTTCACCTTGCTTCCTCAGAAACACGTTGAAGCTTTAAAAGTGGGAATAGGAGAATATAGAGGATATGATTATCATCTGCATTAGTGCAGCTTTGCTGAAGAGAATAGGTTGTATTTGTTTAAGACCTGTTAGCCCATCTAAATGGTGCCATCCTATCTTCTGGATACACAGGTAAGGTGCGGTAACTGCTGCGTGGCACAAATCAGCAGAAGTGTAATGAAGCTAAATGTTTGGAGCTGTTTGGTACAAGCCTGAGCTGTAAGCTGTTCCTGTCAAAACAAAGTGTGCAGGTAGCTTGCTCTCTGGAGAAAAGTTACCCCAAGAGAACCTTTAGTAATACAACCAATGGATGAGAAGGGAGGAGGAGAAGAGGCCTGCTTAGGGGCTGATTCTATCTGTGGTAGCTTGTGCACTTACACCTCCAGTCATGTTACCCTATAATAATATGAGTAAAATGAATGTGCTAGTGGCCATAAATTTATGAATGGAATATGTGACGTGCATCAGCCATTCCCTAATGCCTTACAGGCATTCAGCACATACTGTTTATTTTAGCACTGTGAATGACAAGAATTGGTAGTGTTAAACTGTTCTTTTTCTTATTACTGTTCTGTGAAAACTAGCAGCTGGATAAAGGCTGCATTCTTATTTCTCACAGGCATTCAAGCACTTGTCATATATTTCTTATTACTGCAAGTTGAGTTTTGAATCAGGAGCCAATTTGATGGTTACAGATCTTACTTGAATCCACATTTAAGCATCCATACTTACAGCAGAAGTATACTGTAGCATAATACCCCCAAGCTTTAGGGGATTCTACTTTACATACAGAGTTAACAGGAAGGCAGTAGGCCCTATTTACGCATAGTGCAGGAGCTGCCAGAGCAGCAGAAATATTGTTTTCTTTCAATGATTAATACGTTCAATAAAAGTGTGGCATCTGCTGCCAGTTTTCATTAACAAATAAATGAGAAACAAACCCGCGTGGTAGGCAGGGTGTCTGGGGACAGCTTAAACAGGACCAAGCTGCTTTAGATTTCAGCTATTTTCTTTAGGACAACAGTGTGGAGCACTTTCTTGTTTATAGGATAAACAAGGGATTGAAGCGATCTGTGTTAGCACACAGGAGTGGTTGCTAACCCATAACATTGTGCAGAATACAAAAATTCCACAGCATGCTCCCTTGGGAGTCGCAGGCTATAATCTTCTTGCATGTTGGTTTCAGTGTAAACAACAGTTAAATCATCAGAACAGACAAGCTGCCAATAAAACATTGAATACAGTATTAGTTCATTTTCCTTCCTTCATAATTCAGCAGGCTCAGAGCTCAGTCTCTGTCTCAGCTCAGAGGATATGTGGGATTTCATACCGCTACGGTGCCTCTTCCTATGAAAACAGGGTTTATTTGATCGTGGTGCCTCTCTCTTCCACATTTTGTCTTTTTCAGTTCTGAATTTTATTGGTTAATTCCACCTTTAGGAGAGAGGAGAAAGTTGTGTACAACAGTGTCTGTTTGTAGAGAAAGGTTGCATTGCCTCCGAGTAGAAGAGAGTAAGCTAGATTTCAGCATCACAGAATTCGGACTGCAGAGAAACACTGTGGGTACACCATCCCCATACAAGCTGTGATTAACAGTTTCTGGCTAACGTCAGTTCATAACCCTGAAAGAAGCTGATCTTTCTCAGCACTGATATTGCTAAGCCTGTATTCTTGAAAGTTTGATAGCAATCACCCAAGGAGATAATGGGCTGGACCTGACTTTGCATTTGTGACAAGAACACCACTGAATCAGTTTCAAGATCTGTAACACCTACAGTTTTGCTTTCAGCACTACTAGATAGTTTTAGGTTTCTCTGCATGAAAATTGTGTTCTTTTAAACAAATATACAGAGAGCATTTGCCACAGTAATATGACTGTAGACACATAGAAGTCTAACAATCTCCAGAGCCATCTGCATGTTCATAAAATACAATTTATTAATTCATAGTGGAATACGTTACAGAGTGGCAAAACCATTTCAGTACCTGCAAACAAATGATATCGCATCACAAACTGAGAAAGATAGCAGAGCAATCCTTTAGAGGTTATATGATAAGTGATGGCTTGGGAACCTAATGTATTTGTTCTAAAACCTGATGAGTACTCTGAGCTTAATGGCAATTCAGAGAAACCAACTGTACCTTCAACTGTACCTGTGATCTATGCTGATACCAAGGCAACCTTCCCTATAAATGTTAGATAGGAGACCAATTCATCTGTACTGCTGTTCCCATAAAATCAGCCTCTTTCAATTTTTATCTCTGCAGAGAGGGAAGTGTCTCCAAGTAGAAGAGAGCAAGCTAGATTTCAGCCATCACAAAGTCTAAGAAAACATGCACAAGAAATAGATGTACAACATGTACTTATCAAATAGATGGGATTGGATTTACAGTTTTCCACAATGTGACATTGGTGCTTAGTACAAATTTATACTCATGTTAATTGTATGGTCACATACTGAAGAGAATTTCGTGTTACTGAGAGCAGAACCTAGTCCTTAGTTATGAGGTGCTGTAAATATCATCAACTTGCAGATGTGATTATTTGTTAATGGACAGCCATTCCTCTGTACTTCCATTGCATCACACTTTTTGATCTCATATTCTTTCTGTGGTGATTAAGTTCCCTGTCTGGCATGACTCATCAGTCTCTCTAGGTATGTACAGAGTGTGCTGTGCAGAATGGTGCATTGAGCAGGTGTGGCGAAGGACAGACAGGGCAGTTCAGCTAAAAGGAAATTGAAATGTATTTTAAAAGAGAATGTACAAATACCTCAGTGTTTGATTTCCAGGGTGGTGATTAATTGTGAACTGTGAGATAAGAACATACAGGGCAAATAAGAGCAATAGCCGTTTGTTATATCATGTAGTAGATTCACCTCTGGTTTAAGCTGGCTTTTGGTGGTATGAACCAGAACACAGGGACTGTGACAGTGTGAAGAGAAGTGAAAGCCTGAACTCCCTCTCCCTGGTGAATTCTTGGGGCCAGCTAGCTGGACAGTGAGCCCCCTGATCTCAGCAGCCCATGCTGGCTGAGATTTTCTGGAACTCTTTGAAGGATTAAAAATGTTACTCCTATTAGGTATGGTGGTGAAAAATTAAGATACAGTCTATCTACCTGAAAGTGTAAACTGCAACCATTCTAAAGCCATTCCAACTCATTTTCCTGTATTTGCTCATGCTGCCGAGCAAATCCTGGCTTGCTCATGCACTCTGAGTTAGGGAATACTGAATCACTGCATTTAACCCCTGAACTCAGATGTTGGCACTGTGATCTGCAAGCTCAGATGCTTCAGTGTGTCATCACATTTTCTCCAGGTTGCACCTGTGCTAGGCTAAAGAGCTAAAGAAACCTGGAGCTTTCACCTCTTTCCCTTGGATTTATGAAATCATTGCATGCTTTGATACAACTTGCAGTGCCAGCTAAAAGCAGTAAAATTTGCTGTGTTCCAGGTCATAAATTGGGGTGAGATGGCAGTGCTGTGTGATGAGGCTTGTGCAATACCTGCAGAGCTTATACCCAACTCAAAGTTTTGCTATTAATTCTCACTTCCACAAACACTAATTTCACATCTTGGTTTTTTTCTAGTTCCCTGCCACAACCAGAATCCTCTTTCCAGACAATACAAAATACCTTGAGAGTAACAAATCGAAGCAAGATCGTCTTTGACATGAGGCTGTGTATTTCCCCCTTACCCTGTGCCTCACACCACTAGAAAATAAATTGGGTTCCTGGCCTGAGCCTTCCTGCTGTTATCTAACTCTCACTGTATTTCATGTCAATTATTAACATCAGCAATGATAGAAATCTTAACACATGTTAGGAAACAAGGCTCCAACATCATTTTTGTAACTCTGTATTTTGCCTTATGATTTTGGCTTGTTCTGAGCCTACCTTTCTCCATCTCCTTTCCAATGTGTTCTCATAACTGGAGTGTTTGGGGCTGTCAGACTGCTTTCTGTTTTCAGACTTTGGAGGACAGGCTAGAAAACTGTTTACAGTCTTTTTCACTCTCTAGCCAAATGTGTTGTTCATTATATATAAGCCTTTTGTTTATTAGTTAATTGTTCCAAGCAGATTTTAACAGAAGCTAACGGACACCAGATTTTGCTGAATGTTTGGATCACAGCATATTTAGATATATTAGGGAAGGAACATAAGATAAGCGTGAAAAGCTTTACTTGTTGGCTCGCTTAATTCTTTTCCAGTGAATTTTAGACCTAGTGATGCTGATTTTCTCAAGATAATAAGTAATGCAATGGAAAACCTGCTAACAAAGTGAGCTCTTCGGTTACATAAGCTCAGGGTTAAGGGGAGGGATGTATATTCCAGGCACTTGGAATGAAATATGAACACAAAAGGCTGATCTGGCTACGCTCTGCTTCCAGGGTGGCTTTGAATCAGCACAAGCTGACCAGAAAGTACTTAGGGCTTTCCAGCTGAGAAGGCTCAGTGTGTATCCAGTCCCCAGAAAACACTAATCTTGGTGTAGCATGTGCACTGAGGAAGGAGAAAAATGTAATTAGAGCTGTGTCTTTCTGCTATTTCTTTTCAGGTGACGTAGTTTTAAGCTTTGATATCTGGCAAGTGTCAAAGCAGATTTCTATCTTCCTTAACATTCTCTAGGTTTGGGTTTGGGGACTGAGATTTAGAAAGCCAAAACTTGCCTCTTGACACACTCTCTGTCCCTGCTTTGTCAAACGTAAAACATACCCTGAGTCTCACCAAAGAGAGGTTGGGGAGTGAAAGAACGGCAGGACTAAGCTGGTGCTGTGTGGGTGACTAGCATAATCACAGCATCCACTACTGAATACCTCACTCCTATGCTTTTTTACTACCATAATATAATCACATACGTGTGAAATGGATCCTATCTTGTCTTCTTTCTTTATGTAATTGACTATTGCTAGGTACTTGGGTAGATGAAAAGAGATATGATAGGGAGAAAAAAAAAAAAGTTAATAGAAGCTTTCTTTACAGCTGAAGCTCTGAGTTGAAATTCTGAGAGAAGATGGCGTGCTAATTGCCAGCAGGGCAGTAGGTTGCGTCTGTGCAGGCCATACGTTAGAGCAAGCAGCAGCATTAAACATCACCGGAAAGAGCCAGAGATCCCAGCATCTAGATTTCCTGCTTTTAAATTCATAGGAATTATGCAATTGCAGAGCGCACTTGGATTAGGAAGCATTGGATTAGAGTATACGTTTTGGCCAAATTATCTGAGCTTTTTAATGTTGTTGTTGTTGTTTTTAAAGCACATATTGCTTTTGTTATCAGAGTAGGAATTCAGCTTTTTAAATGACGTTATGTCCAGTTTTTGCAGGGCCCAGCAACTTGATGAGTTTAGTGTATCAGAAGTTAGCTGGTGCAAACAAATTTCCTTTGGTTTGAGAATAACACTTGTGTTAGAGAACAGTTTGGATTTTGTGATGTACTGCAATTGTGAGAAAGATGTTGCGAAGCAGAGGTTATAAAAATGCTCTTCAATAAGTTCCTCCTTAATTAACAGGATTTATGATGAAACTTATACTGATTTCAAGAACAGTTCAAGAAGGAATTCTTTTGGAGTGAGAGATTTTATTTTAGAAAATTAAAAAGAAAAAAAAAAGTGATAAACCAGTATATGGAATCTCCATCCCTGTAGCAATTCAGATCTCTGGAGCGTGGTCCTTGGCAGCCTGCTCTAGGGGACCCTTCTGAAGCAGCAGCTGAACTAGATGACTTCCAGAGGTCCCTTCTAACCCAAACCATTCTGTGATTCTTAAATATCAGTACTATGTAAAGAAGTTGAGAAAACACAATATCAATAGCATTAGCATTCAAATTCATTACTTGTTGAAACAATTTTCTGCAATTCAGATACAAACATGTTTTGAATGTTACATTCTGTGACAAGTGAATTTCTTAGCAACTTTCTGACTTTTACCCCAGTTTGTTATGAGAATTAAAATTAGCATTTAATACACAGTGTTAGCTGGAATGTATACATTACTGTATCATTATTTAATGTGGCCTAATGTTACCTGATAACATGGAAATGAAAATAATTTTGCAGTGGCTTCTAATAAAGTTTTTAATATGTAGAATCCATAGCAAGGTCAGAGTAGTAGTCTGTGTTGATTGAAATAAAGATGATCTAGGTTTGTTACGCTGGTTCTTTTTGTTGTTTGGTTGGTTTTTAATTCATATTTTTCTAATATTTTATGTTTGTTATTTACAATTGTAATAAGGCTAAATACAGTATATGTGCCTGGCAGCAGGTAATAAATATATTGTCAATAATCTCTGTTCAATTCAATTTGCTTAATCAAAGCTCTTAACTAACCTTGATGCCTCACTGTGATTGTGGCAGATGTACTTCAGCGAGCTGGAAAACATATTAAGATATATGGTTTCTGTTAGATTTCTATATCAATTTATAGCTGTGATATTAGTTATATACTTGCATGGATGAGTATTATAACATTCAAAAATGGGATACCAGAGACAGAGGCTTTTTTGACTTAAACATTGTTACACAGCAGTAACAGAACGTGAGGCTGTACCTGCAGCTAACAGCTCAGTTTATTGTTCATGCAAGTCTCTGGAGTATGTGTCAGTGTTGCCATCCCTAACCCACCCATGCTATGAAATGCATACGTGGTGTCATGAGGAATTTCCCATAGTCTCAAGAAATGTTAAGGCTACTGCAGACTGTTCATCTGGAATATAATTTTATCTGTCATCCGTGCTCAAGGAATTTAAATGGGGAACAGGCAGAGATAAGTCCTACTGAGGTTATCAAGGACTGGGAGTCCTTGCCCATAACATTAAAAGCAAAAACACATTTAATTAAGCAAAAGAAGGACAGTGCTGAAGCTGGCAGATAATGTTGGCACAGGAACCAAAACATAAATCTGCTAAGAATAAATCTGCAATAGAATTTTACGTAGGGCTCTTTAGAGCAGAGAAATTCTGAAACAGTCTTCCGAATGAAATAGTGATAGTGTAAAATGATCTTATTTCAAGATGGAGTGTAATATTTCTATGAAAGGGTGATATGATGCAGTGCCGTACAAGGCAATTGTATTCAAATAGCCATGAGGTCAGTTTGCAATTAGCGTTGCTATAAACCTAGATTTCTTTGTACCATTCGAAAACATGAGCAGAATTATTGCCAATTGCAGCCAAGAATTTCAGTGTCGCAGACCCTAGAAACTGTGAAGTTTTGAACTCGTTGCTCGCAGTAGATGTTGATTAAGTAAGGATAAGCAATGTGGCTGCTGCAGCATATGCGGCTTACATTTGTAATTCTGCATCATCTGCTACTGAGTGTCACGAGGTGCTACGTGAACAAGAGCAAAACAGGGGGGCTAATGTTACTGCCATCAGCTTCTCTCTCTTTTTTTTTTTCCTATTTATTTATGGTACTGTTTACAGTGATCTTAATTCTATGCTCAGAGGGTGGATGTGGGGATTGAATACACCCTCAGTAAGTTTGCAGATGACATCAAGTTCGGAGGAAGTGTCAATTTGCCAGGGGGGTAGGAAGGCCCTAATCCAGAGGGATCTGGACAGTTTGGATCAATGAGCTGAGGCCAATTGTGTGAGCTTTAACGAGACCAAGTGCTGAGACTTGCATTTGGGTTACAAAAGCCCTATGCATTGCTACAGGCTTGAGGCAGAGTGGCTGGAAAAGCTGCACAGAGGAAGAAGATCAGAGGTGTTAGTTTGACAGTCAGTTGAACGTGAGCCCGCAGTGTGCCCAGGTGGGCAGAAAGCCAATGGCATTCCTGGTTTGTATCAGAAATGGTGCAGCCAGCAGAACCAGGGAGATGATCGTCCCTCTGTACTCGGCTCTGGTGAGGCCACACCTCGAGTGCTGTGTTCAGTTCTGGGCTCTTCGCTGCAAGAAAGACATGGAGGCCCTGGAGCATGTTCAGGGAAGGGCAACAAAGCTGGTGAAGTGTCTGGAGCACAAGTCTTATGGGGAACAGTTGAGGGAACTGGGACTGTTCAGTCTGGAGGAGAGGAGGAGAGGAGAAGACCTTATGGCTCTCAACAACTCCCTGAAAGGAGGTTGTAGCGAGCTGGGGATCGGCCTCTTCTCCAGGGTAACCAGCAATAGGACAAGAGGGAATGGCCTTAATTGTGTCAGGGGAGGTTCAGGTTGGATATTAGTAAAAATGTGACACTGAGGGACATAATTTAGCAGGCGTGGTGGTGATGGGTTGATGGTTGCTCTAGATGATCATAGAAGTCTTCTCCAACCTTAACAACTCTGTGATTCTATGGTAAGGCACTGGAAGAGGTTGCCCACAGAAGCTGTAGATGCCCCTGGAAGTGTTCAAGGCCAGGTTGCTTGGCATTCTGGGCGACCTCATCTGATGGGAGTTGTCCCTACCCACGGCAGAAGAGCTGGAACTTGATAGTCTTTAAGGCTCTTTGCACCCAAACCATTGTATGAGTCTACCATACGCTGCCACGACAGCCTGCTGTTTGTTAAAGCATTATTACCTTTGTATTAAGTGTTTCATGAAATACTGTGCTGCCCTCTTGAGGCTGTATAATATGTGTTCTGAGGAGCTTGGGGTTTTTTATTGCTGCAGGGAAAAAGATATTTTAATAAGATCTGTTTTTTTTTTAATGAAAATAAGCAGATTAGGCATGACCATTTCAAAGCAATCTCTGTTTTAGATGTCCAAAAGGAACTGGGCATGTTCCCTTGCCAAAGTCTATGTCTTAATTTCTCCACCTTAACTCAAAATATTTCAAGGATCATGTGCAAAAGTGCCAATGGTTGGGAGTAGAGACTGATATGGTTGTTTGGTTACATTCTTTGTTTGGATTTGAATACAGGAATAATTGGCAGCAATGGGAGGAATCTTGCTTCTTGTACTTTGGTATTGGCCAACAGTCCTGCAAGAGTTTGATCTTGCAAGTTGATAGTGATACAGCATACAGTGACTGCTGTGTTGTCTGCTGCAGCAATTTTGCTCCCTGAAAGTTTCTTCCACTTATGTATCTGATTAGAAACGGTTGCTTAAGTGAACTAAATGTGTCTCGATTGACTGAATGAGGAATTTAAGCAGTTAGAAGTGTTGCCACACAAAGTGCAGAGGTTAAGCATGGAGAAGGAAGACACTGTGTGCCAGAAATCACCTTTGATAGCTTTTTTAAAAACAAAACAAAAATTTTTTTTAAAAAAAACAAAACAGGGTTACTACAGACGCTTTGTGTAACAGTTTCTCTTATATTAATTGCTTAACATGAGACTAGATGGACAATGGTGGGAATGCAGAGCAGTGAAATAGGCTGCCTAATTGCTCATTATTCATTTCTTGCTCTGGGAATTGATTTAGAGTACGATGTGTCCATCAGAGACAAACAGAAAGGAACAAAAAGGTCCCATGTGTTCCTGCGCTGCTGTAAGGCTTGGATTTGACATGATAGGAGAAGATGTTTAAGCCATCTGTCTTACCTCCTGCTCCTGCACAGTGCCTGTGCCATTCCAAAGGGTTCCCGGAGAAGATGAATAATAGCAGCTAGAAGCAGAAATATGCTGGGAGTGATTTCTAGTGACAGAAAGTTTGGCAGGGCTCCTACTGCCTTCACTGGAGGCAAAGGTTTCCTTTTGTTTTAGAATATTTGCTTCCTTTCCCTAAAGGTTGATTTCAAGTCTCAGCTGTGTTAATATGATTGAAGCTCCATTGGTGACTTATTTCAGACTGGCTGCCATGCTTGGCAGACAACAATTTGTTGGCCATGAGAGGGGGAATTACTGACAGTAATATAACGTGCCAAAATGAGTATTGCATTATACATTTCCATTCCAGCTGCTCAAAAAGAAATCACAGGTCCTGCACTCCATCTCATGTCAAACTACCATGACTAAAAATTAATAGTTGTACTTCACTGAGCAAGTACCCTTGGAATGGCTAATGCTCCTCAAAACCACCCCGATTACAGGGGCTTGTATTACTAAGCGTAGGAGAAGCGGTTATTCTTGATATCATCTGAAACTCCTTTGACCATCTGACACAGGAAAATCAGTGCTCTTATTTGGTTTCTTCTAAAATATCTGAAAATGACCAGTAGTCTGTGGACTTTTTTTTTTCAAAGTTAGATATAAATGCTTTTTAGTCAGTATGTGAAATTTCAAGGCCTCAAGAACTTTGCTTCCCTATATATATATATTCAGGTTTTCTTGCATTCTCTCTATCATAACGGGCACATTTTAATGAGTAAGTATCTCTACAAATAAGAAGAATTGAAATAAAAACTAAACAACAGTGCCTGTAGTTGACTGTGAAAGAGAACTTCCTTTTTCACATCTTGTGTGGTTGAAAGCCAAACATTACTATTAAATACATATTTTCAGATCAGGAAATGCATTGTAACCATGACTAGCAACTATGGGAAAAAAAAAAGGTAGAAAAAGAAGAAAGAAAAAGCTTTTTCTTCAAGAATGGAATAATGTACTTTAAAATGATTTGAGAAGCAGGACTGTTGACACAAAAAATGTGAAATTGAATCCTATTTACTGACACTGTCATTTCTGACAAATGAAACTTTTTCATGTGGAGAGAACTTAACTGAGAATATCCTCTTTCCTTTCTGTAATTCACAGTAGATACGCTTTCTTCCTCAAGGCAGTATAGCTCTTCAGCTTCTTTCTTGCCTGACATAACACGCCTCTTCAATTGCATTGTGCATAACTTCGTAGAGACCTGCAAACGGAAAATACTGTCATATATCCTCATGCCCTGGGGTAAGAATGCACAACTGTGGCCAAAGAAATATTGAATAGGGAAAAGACTTCCACTGCCTCTCATTCTCTTTTGTCATTTTGCTGCCGTATGTTCCTTTTTTTAGGGGCATGTTTATTGGAGAGAACAGTGGATAAAAGTGAAAGGAAACTAGGGGGCATAAAAGCTGTTCATCCCTTTTTCTTGATACCATTTTGTCAGAGGAGAAGACTACACACAAAGTGAACGTAAAGGTGTACTCTGTTAAAAACATACTCAGAAGGCCACCCTGAAACTAGCAACTAAATTCCTGATGTTAATAATAAGTAAAATGCAAAAAGCAAACTGCCACACAAACAAACCCAAAGGATTTGCTGATGGATGTCCTTATCTGTGAGCAGCACTAGGGTGCTCACTGTGCACTGAAGTGTAATGAATGCTTTGGTACATTTGACTAGGAATTGGTAGCACAGTCCTGGAAACGTGCACTGTAAACTGCTGGAGCTATTTTACTGGGTACTTTGGCATTGGGTACTGATCAGTATAATGGAATAAATACTGGCTGGGATAAAACTGGCCCTTTTGATATCCTCACAGGGATGGGATCGCAGTCACCCTTTGCTAGTTTTGTTTTCTACAGTCAGCCTGATCTGATGTTTTAATGTGTTAAGTGATGAAGCATTACAGGTTTTTTCACAACAGGCTCATTTATGCACACATTTGTCAGCTGAAAGCTTTGACCTGATACCTCACATTGCCCCTTAGATGGGTACTGGTAGCACTCACAGCATGTGCCTTGGTGCACTTTACTTAAGAATAAGACTGTGAAGAGTTGTAAAATTCTGTGCGTGCCACGCTGCTTTCATCTGGCTATGCATGGAAAATCCAAATGCGTGGTGATGGATGGTGCTGAATCACCAGAGCTCTCTATATATCTGCACAGGTACATACCAGTGAGAATGCCAGTGAGTGTCCTGCAGGAGGATGAGATGGTTTGGGTTTTTTTATCATTCTAAATTCTAGTTGTAACAAATGTGAGTCACATACCTCCTTTTATGCAAACATGGTGTCTACAAGAATAGCAGTGACAACCCAGATGGGGTAGATGCTCAGGAGCAATGGGCCTTGCCAGATGCAATGTCTTGTTGTCTGTAATACAGATGTCTGAGTTATTTTGAAAAGATTTTGATAGCAGAGAGTTCTGGGGCTAATTTTAACACTGTTGCAAACATATAGATAGCTTCTTCATGAGCAAAATTTCTGGAAGAACTCTCAGAACTAGGGACACAATAAGAACTAATAACAAAGAGGTATTTTTAAAATGTCTGCCATGTATTTTGTGTCTCTTTGTCAGCTTGCTTCTACAGAAATTTGTTTCTTTGAGGTAAGGTATATGCAGGCAGTCAGTGTGTAACTCTGTAAGCCAGATTTGCTCCTGCAGACGTTTTGCCTTTAATCTCTGGAGCAGAGCCTTTTACCTTTTCCACAGATCGTGAGATATTCCAAGTGCAAACTACCCAACAAATCTCACATTCAAAAACTGTTGTAGAGCTGATACTGAGATTCATGCACTTTCCATATTTACTTTATTGGTTTCTGGAAGTTCATGGAAGGTGTTAGCATAGATTTCCTTGTTTTCCTTTCATTGCTGTCAAATTAATATTAAACAGGGATGATATTCATGAATGCTTCATTTTAATTTCTGCTGTTATCCTGGTGAAATGTCTGACTTGTGAAAGCTAAGCACACACAGGTATTTAAGAGCTTTAAGTTATCTGTATATTTGTGCATTGTGTTTCATCCATTATATTTACTGTCCTCTATCTGTCTCTTATTTTCCTGGACTAATGTGTTACAGCCTTATCAGGAATGCTCAAGCCTTTGTATGTTGTAGAAATATGCATCAGTAAACAAAAGCAGCAGCTGTGAACTCTGCATCTACACACGATGTTGTTTTATATACTATTTTTCTTTTTAAAGTAAAATTATACCTAACATGCACTTCAAAAGCTAGCTCAAATTCATTTTGCCTGAAGCCATATGACCTTGAACTCAGACATGGATTTTGGGCAAAACAAGGTAGGTCTGGAAGACTGAGGAAGGAGGAAATGACTTTGATGATTCAGGAAGGACACTTGCTGGTGGTTCAGAGAGTACACGTGGTCATTCAGTAAGAGCATGCTTTCACCTGAACTAGTACTGAGCAAGATGGGAGGCAAAGGTTTATTATTAAAGATGCTGGCCAAAGTGCATTTTCTTCAAAGACTTGCATATTCTCTCTTGTTCTAAATTATAAATAAGACCTCTTTTCTATCTTTGCTTTTTGGTGTCCAAAGTAGAGAAACGCATCAGAATATAAAACAAATTGACTGTCAAGCAGGATTGTATTTCCCAGTAATAAATTGTTTCTGCCTAAGAATTAGAGGAATATAAACAAGAAATTTGAGTAAAATACATTTTTGATGAAATCTTATACTGAGGTTCTGTGAGAGCAAAATTCTAATTTTCAGGACAAGTTCCTGTTAAAGTACACATATATGAAGATGTATGCAGCTGAAATGAATATGTAATGCAGATTTAACCATGTTTATCTGGGCTTGTCACAGGTTTTGGAGATCTTATTGATAGCAGAAGAGTTTATAGATATTGCAGGTTTTTTAGCAGCCAGTATAATGCATTTTACATTGTTTGGGTAATCTTTAGATAAGTGCAATTAATAATAGTACTGAGATACACAGTTTATCATCTCAAATTCAATTTCTGGGCAGTGGGTCACTTTGTTTTATATTGTTTCATTTTGCTACTTCATATATTGTTTCTTCTTAAGTGACACAATTCCAGCTCTTTCAGATTTCCAGAGTTTAGTTCTGTTGCTTTATATGTAGGTCGGGTACTCTTGCTCTTCAGCTAACTGGGATGAAAGACGATATATACAGCGAACAGAAGGTGTTGTATGTTCTCCTTTAATCTGTGATGGGCACATTCCTATTAAAGAAGGAAGTTCCTGAGGACTTCATTCCTTAACCATAAGCAAAAGATAGCAAGAATGTAGAAACATCTGCACAATTCAAAGTAGATTGTCTTTTAAAGAAGTTTCTGTCTCATGGAGGTAATTAGAAACATAGCTGGGAAGATCTTGATGATCTTTCCATATGGCTTCCTATTTATTCCTACCACACTGTGGTGGTAGTTGTATGGATTTCTGTGTATATACGTATACGTGTATACGTATGCATGTGCATACATGAAACTGGGAAATTTGAAGTGTAGCTCTGAAAATGACTGCACATTGTACTTTTTTATCACTTCCGTCTTCATGCCATGCGTATTCATAGTTTCTTACTTTAGATGCAGAAAAAGGATTACAGAAACGTTGCTTCTAACATTAGTCACACTGATCCAACTCAGATATAAATTAGGGAGCTGGATTCATTTTCCATTACATCAGTTGCGTATCCTACAAAGTTCTCGATGGTGACATGTAAGCAAAGAACCTTTCATTGGCACGGAGGTGCTATAGGAGTCACTGTGACTTGCAGATCTCTTCTGCTGCTGTCCGTGTCAAGGTCAGTTTACTAGATGGGAAATTAGAGCGTGTGCAATGTCATAGCAGTAACCATTCATGCTCTTTAAAGACACTGTTTTAAGCAGAAAATGTTTGAAGCGGTAAAAGAATACTAGCAAACTTGATGCATTTTCACATTAAGAAATATATTATAAGGCTTGCATACTATTTTTCTTTTTCCTTATAATGGTCTCTCCGTACAATTTCCCCCCTGTGTTATGAGTCAGCCCTGGCTCAGGTGTGCTGAAGAAAATGCAGTTTTCCTTAACCAATAAGTATAGATGGCTATCTAATTATAATTTTAAGTCAGCATATGCAGTCATGTCAATAATTCACCATGTAAGTTGGCATATTCATTATTTCAACAAACTAGAACCTATTTGAAGTATCAGCTTATCAGTTAAGAGCTTTCTGCAGTATAAAGTTGTTCAAGCTTCGTTAGAAGTTTTTAATTGAAAGTTTTAAATCTAGAAAAATGATTCTCTTTAAACATAACCTTCAAATATTAGTTCATGATGAAACATCTTCTGTAGGTGACCTGAAGGGCATGGCGAAGAACAGACTTTTAGGTTGTTTTGGTAACAAGCATATCAGCAGCAATGGCCAAACAGGACAGTTTGAACTTATAAACATTACCTCAGAACTGTTGCTACAGATAACATGTTTGCTAAACTTCTCAAAATGAGCTGATACCACAAGTCATCTCCTTGTGATCAGCACCAGGACTATTTCCTGCTAGGACTGGATAGCGGACTGGTACATTACTGCTTGCCCAAAATATTGAACTTTAAAAGTGAAGCTGTCTTTATTTTGTGTAAATAAGCACTAACATTCTCTGCTGAAAGGACAAAGAAAGGTTGCAAGCAAAGGCAAATAATGGAAAACACCAGTATGTTAATGGTAAAGACATTTAAAATTAATCTGCTATTAAGGAAATATTACTATAATACTGATAACTATAAAATTCATGCCTTTCAGCCTTTTCAAACGACATAATACGTATATTTTGAATTGAGCAAAATAGAGCATTTCTATTTGAAAAGATTCTCGTGTTATGCTACAGGGTGTATCTTAAATTTTGGAAGCTAAAAATGTACTAGATGTAGTGCTCTGTGAAATAGGATAGAAGCTTGTTTGGGTTTTGCTGTGTACTGTTCATCTTCTCAGAGATTGCTTCCTGAAATTTTGGAAGCTTGTGAAAACTGAAAAAAAACCATGTAAAGAAGCCACCGAATTAGTAGGGAAGGGATGAAAAGAACATGGAGAAATACAAACAGAAAACCAAGCCAGAGCACTTGCCTGCATTTACAGAAGGAAGTAACATGAATTCGTAGCTGTATTCTTATAAAAGTTCCAAAGTATTAGACTGTTCCTTAGATTTTCAGGCTAATTTCCAGTGGACCATCACGCCAGATTGAACTGTTATGACATTGCCTGTACCAAAGAGTTGTCTGAGAACTGACATCATCAGACAAATAGAACAGCAGTCATATTGGCTAATGTTATTTGAGTTACAGAAGAGAAAAGAATTAATATTTGGTATGAAGAAAAGTGCCCCCTGTGCTTTTGATGGTAGCACGCAGCTTAAATGCTACTGCTGTCTGAAACTTGTATTTGAAAAACTACTGAGGAAGTGAGGACTTAAGGACTACTTTGCTTTGCTAAGAAAGCAAGACAAAATCATCTTTGTCCTCTGTGCTCCAAACCTGAGGCAGCTCTATGTCAGTGCAAGCATCAATTCAATATTGCTAGTTTTGTATCAGAACTTGGAAGTCTTCATAGCAAAACAGAATTGAATATATGTGCACTGATTTCTTAAAAGGAAAATAGCACGCATTCCCAGACCTGCAAAAAGGACACACTTCTCATAAGTTTCCTCCAGAAAACCCTTCAGCCAAAATGAGCTGAATTGATTACAGAGGAGTTGTTACCTCCAAAGGCACAAGAGATTCATCTCTACGTTGTGTTCAAGGTGCTCACTCTATTAATCTCTTGCTTACAGCTGTAAATGCTATCTTGAATTTTTCTATACTTAGAGTTATCCATTTCCATTATTTAACTGAACGTTACGGCCAGAAAAATCACAGTATTTGCATTATAAATTCTATCATACTTAAAGCATTTTTCTCATGCTAGATTTGTGTGTAATTCAGGTTTTCGGTTACACTCAATCACATTATTCCAAATAATAGAACTGATTAGCAAGGATATAAACACTGCATATAATGAAAAAATAGAGAAGGAAAGCTAAATTGCAAATCCAAAAGTGGAGAAAAAAGACCAGCAATTTTCTGTGACTCCATTTGAAAGATCAGTGTATATGCAAGGCCTCATTTTGAGAAAGCAGCACTGAATTCTCCCACAGTGCCGAGAAGATCGATAATTGTTCCTTACTAATTGGGCTAAGTCTGAAAAACACTCTTGTACTTTTATAGAGGTGCTGTCACCTTCCTTGCCTAGCTGAAAAGAAAATGAGAACAGTTCTATTCTAAGAAGGGTTGTGGTTTACTTTTCATACTGCCTCCACCAAGACCAGCTGTGCTAGAACTTACGGTCAATAGCACAACCATTAATACAACTACAATAAAACTTAGGATACTGCCTTTACAAATACTTACAAGTAATAGATTTGGCCTTTTGGTTTCGTAAAGTAGTTTATAAGTAGGAAAGTCTTCATAAAGTAGGAAAAGCAAGAAAAAAGTATTTAAAAATTATATAGAAATTGATTCTTTCATTAGAGAAGAATGAGACTAATAATGAAACAAATAATATTGTAAGGTATTCTTAAACAAGAGGATGAATCAATAAATCAAATAACGGCAGCAGACATTGACCATAACTAACTTCTCATTTATAGATTCATGGCTTAAGATTAAAGGAAATTTCTTACACATCACTGAAATGTAGAAGTAAGTAAAAACAATGTAATCACGTACGTGTCTTTATGCATTAAGAAGAATTTATAAGCTAGAGCACAAAATGTGCATCGCCTCCCTTAAAAATAAACATTTTCTAATCATTTCTTATTTTAATTCTCCAGTGCTACAGGTGTGTTGCTAAATCCCAGAATTACAAGTGGTAACAAAATTATTTTCTGCAACTCCTTTCCCATCTTTCCCCTCACCCAGCAGATTTAAAGCACAAGTTAGACTGCAATATCCAAACAGTATTTTGCATCAGGAATATTCACGCTTGAAAATTATCTGTGCAAAATAGTCCAATGTTCAGAAATCACTTAAAATTAACCTTCCTGACTTTTACTCCAAACACATATCCATAGTTCTTGTTGAAATAGCCTTCCCATAGATTCATCCAGTAAACCATAATGAAATGTCGTATGGTCACCTGTATCATTGCATGATGCTATCCCAAGAAACAGGGCTTTCTCACAATGAGCCTGGTGGATCTCTGCTCTGGGATTTATACAATGCAATAAAAAATGACAAAAAACACAAATGCAAATGTATTTTAAAATATAATATTAGCATTGTCAACATAAAAGACTTTATTTACTGCCCAGAAAGGAAAATATTCGGAATAGTGTCATTTGTTTCGGGGAATGCACAAAAAAGTTTCAACAACTAACACACAGTGTTTCTTTGCAAAATAGCCCTTTGCATGATGCTGAAGCTGAAATGGTTTTTGCCCACTGGTATCTACATTCTTGTAAAAGAAGGTCATTCGTCTCTATTGTGACTGCTCCTTTTGGATTACCTGTCTTTGTCTTTACACAAGTCAAATAGTAAATAAAAGTTATCTGTTGATATAGATTAGAGGTTAAACTGTTATTGATTGTCATATTTCATAGAGAGATAGTGTCTCTTACTGACCTTCTGAGAATATCTTTGCTTATGAAATAAAAGTCATGCATTTGCCCTAGACAAACCATTTGCAATGAAAAGGAAATTAGACCCTTCCTGAAAAGGTACAGGCTTGCATACAGAAACTTGCATACAATGAGAAATCCTGATAAGGAACAATCGCGTTGTAAGTGTTTCACATGTTCACATCGTGTTATGTCTTTAACCATATTAGATGAGGAAATCGTAGAGAAACAACAGATTTCCTCCTGCAATTTTTTTGAGGTTATCTTCTGAACATAGTCTGGAATTTGAAAGGTGTTCAAGATAAAAAAAATATATGGCACGTTTCATTCCCTTGAGTTTATGTAATAAATAGAGCTACGTAGATTAAAAAACAGCAACAAAACAAAAACACTATTCTTTCATTTCTTCATTTAAGTAGATGTAGTCAAAGAAAAACCACTAGTGTAACAGCCACTCAATTTAATACACTATAATTGCATTAGCAGTGTGCCCACACACTAGTTTGTGGCAGCACGTCTGCAGCGTACCCTAAATTAAAACACATCTCAGAAATAGGTCTGCATGGGTTGCTGTAATTTTTGAAACCATAAAAGTACTTTCTGATTACATATGGTATGGAAATTTCTCATCAAAGTTAAGATAAACTGATCTGAACATCCTAAATTGTGAGGATGTTAGAAATCCAGACTAATTCTCCCATCGTGATAAAAACAAACTGGAGATATGGGAAGGAAGGAAGGAAAGAAAGGTAAAAAGAAAGAACCTCATACAAATGTAATTCTCTCTTGTATAAATAGACACAGTCTTTTGTTTTCTCATCCAAGAATGTGTCTTGCACGCCCAGACCTGACCAAATTCTGTGCATTCAAGAAGCTTTAATAGCTGCTTTCTTCTGTAACCCTTCTAGACTGCTCAGCAGTCACATCACCTGTAAACGCACGACAGCATTGGAGACAAAATTAAATGTAACACTATGCATCTTAGAAGAAATGGTGTCTATCCAAAGCAGACTTCTTTCCTAGCCCGTGTTGTTTGTCCAAGAGTTTGAGAAAAAGGTCATAGGAGGCAGCAAAGGTCCTACAGACAGCTGGATATCTATTGTGGTATGGCCCTCCACAAAAACAGAAGCAGAGTAGAGAAAGAAGTACTCTAGAACATGCTGTGAGGTAGACTAGAAATGGTGAGCAAAGAAACTAACATTGCTTCTGCATTATGTCTTCACAAAGGATTACACGACTCCATCATATATTTGTCTTCAAGAACAAAAGATACTGCAGGATCCTGGTTAACTGCTGGTTAACTGACTTTACTTACACCTTCTTGTTTCAAAAGCAAAAATGCTTAGAAAGATTAAAATATTTTAAACTCTTCAGTAATATCAAGTTCAGATCCCTCCTGCCTGGGTCAGTACCTCTGGTGGCTGCTGTGTTTAACTGTTGGAGAAGCACTTTGATTTGTTTAACATACTCATTTATTCTTCTGCAGAGTAAACCCCTAAATCTCAAATTCATTAAATAAGACCATAGAGAATTAAGTCATTATACAATGTTTTCTTTCAAATGTCTTCACAGCAAATGTATGAAAAGCAGCCGTGAAACATCATAAGGAGAGGAAAAAATTGTACCATAAAAATAGGACAACCATATTTTCCACAAACTTCTCAAGTCATCTGAGGATGTTTATCTGGAAACAAACACTGCTGGGAAGGCTGGATCTGACTGTACTAGCCTCAGTATAAGGTAAGAAAAACGTGAGATAAGAGTTCAGCTCCATGAAAATAGCATTTTCATGGTTTAGTTCTGTTAATAACTTCTAGGTAAAAGTTTGTTGAATTCATTGTATCGAAGCATATCTAATTTGAAAAGAACGTCTACACGTTTGTGAAGTTTCTGTAGTCATGTATTTTTTGGACATACTATGCCAAATCTAGTACAGATACTTCCCTTTAGAATTGATTGGTTTGAAATATGTCTTGCTTCTCGTTTTAATAACTATTTCCTTGGAAAATCTGTCATTTTAATGACCAGAGTTTCTTTTTCCACTCTCAGTGCTGGAAAGGGTCAAAACCCCCAAAGCAATTGTTTTCTTGGCAGCACACTGGTTTGTATTTGTGCTTACCCTTGTTTTTCAACTTCTCAGTCAGCATCTGAAGAATATATCCTAGTTTTTGTTCAACATGCAAAGGATTTATTATTTCCTTGCATATTGTACTTATACCTTAAATTGAATCTTGCCTCCAAACACCTGCCAATGTTCTCACCAAATCTCTTGTTAGTTCATCCTTTATACATTCCTCCTTTGCACATCTAATTTTCTCTGAAGTAGAAAAAAAAAAGTAAATTCCATCTCATTTTTTCTGAAGTATATCTTAATCTAGTCAAATACTACAAATCCTATACCTGATAAGATGGTGACTGAGGAACAAAGGAGAAATGCTTTAATGAAAGTAATTATTCTCATCTAAAAGCGGCAAAAGGGTCAACCTTTTTGTGACGTATGTGTGGTTATATGTTTCTTCTTAAATGAATGAGTTGTACAATATCATTTTCCTTTAGTATAAAATCAATGCCCTTTGCTGGGAGTTTTTTGCTATTCTTCCAGTGATCCTGGATTTGAAAGTGCACATGGGGTGCATTTTCCCTTTTTAATGAGTTCACTCCTGGAGGCAATATTAAACACATTACCACCTTGCTTATGTCATTAAATTATTTTTAGTACTGGCTATAGAAGGAGATGGATAATACTGGGAATTAAAGGAAATAACATTTTCAGTGACATTTGATATCCCCCATTCACAAGTGTGTATGCTAGATCTGTCAAAACTGAATTTCAAATAGTAGTAATGGGCATCCATCTCCACTGTGCACCACGAAACCAAACTGTTTGTCTCACCAGCCACCAAACAAGAAAATCATCATATGCTTGCCAGCTTGAGACTCAAGAAGTAGACTGAATTCTTCTCAGTTTACAAATCATAAATTAGAGACACTGCAATGTAAATGTTTTACTCAAGTAATTAATCCTATTAGTGATGCACAAGCTGGGACAGAGTCCAACTTACCTGCTGGTTTTGCAGGGAAAAAATATACTTTAATGAACAAAGAGAGATTACATAATTCTAAATTTAGGCAAGGGGAAAAATGCAGTTGCCTTTCAGATGGTAGCTGTGCTTTAGAAAATGTTTCATTTTGGCTAAGGTAGCTTGGATTCATTGATGTCTTCTTTCTGGAAAACACAGAGGGAATCACTCATAATCACTATTATGAGCATGTTTTGAAAATAAAGATTACTAGAATAAACAAATGACCTTTCTTACATAGAGGCATAATCCTTGAGAACGGTTTAAATCCAAAAAAACAGTTTAACCCACTTTCTTTCTTATAGGAGGGTCACAGTGTGCTAAACTGCCATAATCACAGTTTCTGTCCGAAACTCTCATCAACTGCATAGCTATCCACATTATAATATCAGAACATGCAGTTTCAGATGCAAAGAAGCAAATGTCTTAACAGTTCAGTCCAAAGTGCTTCTATTTACTGCTTATACCAAAAAGGCTTAGGCAAACAGTAATAATAGAATTGCTAATTGTTAATATGTTCTGCCAGAAGTATTCCTGAACGATGTACTTTGTGTTTGATATAAAGCTATATACTTAGGGAAAACTTGGTATTTTTGTTTCAAAGCTTGATAGATCATGTGAAATCTGACCTTAAAATTCACTTGTTCTGCTATTAATCTTGTATCTTTATCCATATCTCAGTTAAATATGGAATTTTTCCTTAAATAAATTTTATTGTACAGTTATTTCTAGTATAACTCAGCCTTTCTTTGACCTCAAGTACAGAGTCATATTTTACTAGCTGTTTACAGGTGCTATGGTAGTTATTCAGATTGATTCCTCCTGATAACAGTTCAATGGGTTGTTTCTTGTCATAGTACTATTCACATCATAAGCAGTTTGCACCATCCAAAGTAGCTATCTGAAAGTATAGAGGTTTATCTAACTGACTGTCAGTTGTCCAGCCACTGTATCCTATATTCACCTTGTTACTGCTGGCAGCCTCCCTAGGCTGGGAAGCTCTGATGAGAGAGCAGGGACCAGTGCATCAATGCTCACACTCTTCATCTTAGACAGAAGTACATTGGTAGGCGCAAATTTAATTTTCTTCTGTATCAGCTCTCATATTTTGTTTGCTCGTTTTCACATTGCATATCTGCATTCTAGTGAAATCCAAGTTAAAGAGTTTTTTCAAATCTGGTTTTGCATGTCTGTATTTTGAGAGCTCTGGAACAGTGCTACACAGAATATTAAAGATACTCCATTGCTGCCAATTCTGCTTCCCAGCAGCGGAAAAAGAGAGATTCAGTCAGATGGAAATGCTTGGTCAGTGTGGTAAATTATGCAACACTTTCCAAGGTTAGGCAACATCAATCAGATTAGGCACAGTTGTCTCTACATACAAAGCATTAAAAAGACCTTACAGATACATATTTAGTCACAGCAGCAGTTGCTAACAAGCCCCTGCTAATGTGATCGAAGTGTTCATAAACAGCGGCATGAAAGTTGCTTCTTGCAGTGCTTTCAGAAAGTGACTAAAGACTTGCTGCTTATTTAGTAATGTTCACCTGTTGATGCTCCTGTGCATCAGAGAAACTTTTAATAAAGCGGGAATTATTTTTGTGAAGTAAATTGACCTCTTCATTTTGATATGATCACTTGTATTTTGTACATTTTTTATGACACTTTCAATAACAAATGCATAACAGCTAGGAGACAGACTTCTTATTAGTAAAACCTGCAAACAGCTGATAAAACAATCACACTGAGTATCAAGAACTGAAGAATTTTTGTTTCACTGAAGGCTGTTTTGCAAGAAGAGTTACAATTTGTTATATGTATGCAGTGCACATTGCTCTGCTGAGATACGATGGTTGAGATTGGTCTGCAAGGAACTTTGAAATTCCTTCTGCTTTTTTAATATGCTCTTCTTAAATACACTGAAAGTCCTTCTTAGAGAAGAAGCCATAAAAAGCAGCCACAGAAGCAAAGAACATGACTTAAAAAAAGGAAAAGTTAAAACGATCTTTTTAATATAAGTGCTGAAAAAAACTGCTGCAATTAAATATTTTTTCCAGAAAATTCTTTCATGTCTTTCATCTGAGATCCATTGCTTTCTTTAAATAAGGTGGAGCCAGGAGAGCATCTGGCTAGTGAAAAGGGATAAAAAACACCGAGCAGTGACACTGACAGGATGCTAAAGTTTTGTGACTGGTTGTTAATATCAGCCATGCCAAGATAGCAGAGACCGGTACTTTTTATCAAGTGGATCTCAGCTCCAAATGCAAGAGAGAAGTAGAAACCATTGCTGTATTTCTTTTGCACGTCCACTCCTTTGCTAAATAACACAACGTGCTTTAGAAAATATAATAATACAACCTAGTATTATTTCAGAGAGCCAGTTTATGAAAAGCCTCAGGTAGAGGGAAATGTCTCAGTCGAACAGCTGAGGCAGGAGTTGGTATAGAATCTTCTGCTCTGCTTTCTACTGGCCATTTCGTAAGTTAATGACAAAGAATTCTGATAAAGTGACAGAAAGAGCCAGACCTGTACTTTCAAAGTAATACTAGAATTTCCCTGAGCAGATTATGCTTTTGTTCTCCTAAATACTCATTTCCATATTTCTAAGGGTGATACAGTATTTCATGCAATAATGCATGCAGGTTGACAAATAAAAAATAATGTATAGAATTACAATAGATACAGCTAATAGAAACCACAGTATCTATATTGTTATATTGTTTTTCTAAGTACTACAATTTTATGCTATTGAATACATTTAAGTGAACAAGGGATCATTTGCAGTGTACTAAATGATAAACCTCTTTTGCTGATATTAGCACACTTGCTTATTTCTCTCTTATTGCTGTGAAAACCTAGGAAGATAAAATAGAAGTGTGGTAAGGTATCTGTAATAACTGAGCTGGTAAGCAATGCACTCTGCCTTCCTGAAGTCATTTCAGTCAAAAGGACCCAGCAGTTTCCAAAAGGCGACGCAGGGTCACTGGTTTGTTAGGAGATAATTTCATATTTCCTTGCTATATAGACTTATTTTCCTCACGGAGATGACAAAAATCTTTCTGAATGGCATTTATTTCTGCGAAGGGATGTACATGTGAGTGCCTTTAAGAACTAGAAGCTGGCATTGCTCTGTGTAAGAAATGCTTACAGTTTCTATGAAATCCCGTGTCATTTCAATGTTCTCATTATGAATGAGAGAAATGCACGATACCATCAGAAATCACTTTTATTGGGAAACTGAAAAAACCACACTGAATTTCTGAATGCTTCTTCAGAATGTTTGCTTTCCAGACAACTCCCCAGAGTATCTGAATTTCACTTTAAAAAGCTCTGCAGGTCAAAGTATGCTTTCAATTCCACTGGCTCAGACTTTGCATGCCAAGCTGGACTTCTCTTTTCATGAGTCTGACTAGTAGCTACTGCCTGTCACAGAAAAGGGAGAGGAAAGGATTGTAACCTCATAACTTAGGGAAGTATTTTTGTTCTCTGAACAAGAATACAGAGAAACCGCCGGCAAACATTGCTTTCATTCTGATTTTACAATCCTATATATGATCAACAATGAGACTTACATCTTCAATTTATACACACAAAATGACTAGATGGGTCATAGAAATCAGTGTAAAATTGGTGGAGAATTTTTATAAGCCCTATCCACGCACATTATGAATCGATATGAATCATAACTTCAAAGCCTTTGTCTCTTTAACTCAAGTTGGTGCAATCTGAGATGCTAACTTCATAGTTAGTGCTATAGTGAAATACAGTAATAGTTTTCATTCTGTAAGTAGAACATGATATTATATATGTATACATATATTTTAATATATACATTGTGTTTATATGTATTTAATATTTTCTTAAATCTTAAAGCATTCTCAGAAAATTGTATTATATAGTCTGTTGAAGTTTTCTTGATGGAAGCCCCTCAAACAAAGATGTGTTTCACAACTCAATACATTATGTCACGTGTATTTTAATTCAGTTCCTTAGTTCATCCTGATTCAAGAGTGTGCATCCATATTAAGGCTAGTCAGCTCACTTTGCAGCCTTTTCTGCCTGCCACTCTGCCTCATCTAACTGAAATGTAACCTTTCCAGGACAAATTCTGGATTGTGATCTGGTCAGGATTTCTTTGGCCTTGAGGATTTACCAGTTTTCATCAGTGAAAATTCCACGTGTTCTGAAGCTTGTGAAATAACATCTTATTTCTTCAGAAATAACTGGTGTATGTTGAGATTGCATGATTTCTTTATGTGTTTGTTGCTTTGTATTCTGTTTGACTTTCCTAGCAATAATTTTTTGTATTCAGACAGTGGCTAAAAAAAAAAAAGGTAGTTCCTCTTTTATTAGAGCTTTTTGTGTGAAAGTCTAATGACATACATTTAAACGTCAACCCCCCTATTAGATGCATTAGTAATTTTTAAATGAAAGCTAAGGCTTAAAATGTCAAAGAAAATGAGTGTATTATTAGTAAAAGCTTATTTCCTTAGATCTCTTCTCCTATTCATTGCAGTGTTTATAAATATGATTTCCTTAGAGAGTGGCACTACTAATGTTTGCTAAGTCATTCACTAACATTTTGCTTGTTATTGAAGAGAATAGATTTCTTCTACTCCCCACTAAAACAATTTCTTTAAAATATTCCCTTAACTGTGAGATGTAAAGTGCGATCTTGGACTCTTTTTTTTTTTCCTTAGTCTGTGATTATACAGGTAATTTGCATATTCTTTCTTTAGAAACCCTTCTGTTCAGTGATTCTATATTTTATTATTTTAATTTTTGCCTGTAAAAGGTGAGGTTACACTTCAGAGGTGAAGAAGGCAGTTCTGTAAGGTAATCTGCTCTGTTTTAGTTGCCCACAGTGCCTGCTGATGCACATCATAATCCTACATTCATTTTCTGAAATAGATTTCTAGTCCTCCTGATCTGTTTTCTTCCTTAGAGAAGTTGTTTGGTAGAAATTTTGTCTTGACCTAATATTCATAAAAGTGGTTGAGTAATTGCAGCTTCCGCACCTGAATTTGTTCTCGGAAAGACTCCAGGGAGAGTCATGTCATGTGTTGAAGTAGCATACAGAGCCCAGCCAGCCCATGATGAGAAACAGCTTCCGTCACTTTCAACTGCGTGTGTCTCTGCCAAAATCTGTAGGTTTATTTCAAGTAAAATTAAAATCCTGCCACACAACATCACATGCTGATATTAAGTTGTTAGCAACAGTTGTGCAAACACTCCTTGCATAGAGGTGAAGCAGGAATTAATAATTTATTATTTGCAGATTTTCATTATGAAATAGTAACTCACAAATTCAGAAAATATTTCAAAAAAGGTTCAAGTAAATTTAATATCACAGATTCAATATTCCTTATTTCTCTTTTTTTTTTTTTCCTTTTTAAAAGAAAATGCCTCAGCTTCCTATAGTGTTATTAATCTTTCCAATTAATATCTCAAACTATTTAAGATTATTTTTCAAAAAGTCTTGCATTTTAGGAGCTGCTATACTTGGTTTGTCCAGTAGTTCCTGCAACTTAATATATTGTTCATGTTTTGAACCCAAGTTTTCATGTAATTACTGTGTTTATTTTTCTTTTCACAGCTAGTTCAGTGCAGAATATAAGCATGATTTGAAGGTTATTTATGCGATGGAAAAAAAAAAAAAGTCTTACCAAATTTGGGAAGTAAATTAAAATAAACTCATTGAACAGAAGTCAATGTGGAACTGCCTACAAGTCTCAAAAAATTCCCTATTACTCAAAAATTCACTTCTCTTGAGGTCAGCTATATCCTTCCCATTCCCTTCTACCATAACCATAACATGTTTTTCCTAGCAGTTTCTACAGTGAAGCAAGCACCTATTTATCTTCACTTATTTATCTTTACATCTACACCTGCTAATCCATTCCTGGCAGCTATTTAAGCTTTATCCTTGATAGATTATGAAGAAATTAACTGCTGTTTATAGTAACATAAACATTTTCAGGAACTTGCTAGTTAGTCACCCATTTTAATTTTTTTGTACACACATTTAAATACATACTTTTAGATATTCTTTTATAGGCAGTGGCTATATAAAAACACCTTGTTGTGTATCTTCTCTATGCACACGTAAAGTCTGTAATTTTGCCAGCAAAATCACCAGCTTCTGCAAACCATGAAGGACTTTTTCTTTAGAGATGTATAGCTTGTTTGCATTGAGTTCTTTGCAAAATGCTGTGAGCTGAAAGACTGCAATACAGGAATTAGTGCAGGTGTGAAGTGTTTCCTGCTCTGTATTTCTCATCTGCAGAAAGCCCCACAGTCTAAGCAGCATATCATGCTTTCTCTTTGAATCACAGTTTAGTTGTTCCTTAGAACAAAGTGCTTCTGGATTTCATTTTAGCTGCACGTGCAGTCATTGCAAAATGCTTTGAATGCTTTATTTTAAAGACAGTTTTTGTGAGAGCACGCTCCTGAACGATATAAAGAATGGAAGAGTGGGTAAATGGCAGGCAGCTGACATCTCTGTCCATCAGTCCTCTATTGCACACCTAAGTGATTCCACTCTTCTCTGAGCTAACAGCCACTCTGCTCCAGTGCTGCCAGGCAGGAAATCTGAAATACAGTCTGGACACTGAACAACATGGAAAGTGTTTGCAGTAAATCAAGCAAAAGCCCTGAAAGCCACTCCCTTGCTTGGTGTCCCTGGTGTTAAGTACTAGAAGGCACGGACTGAGGAAGAACTGAACAGTTCCCAACTCCAGGACATTGTTCAGCACTTTTTGTAGATTTATGTCAGGTATATGTATCTAAGGGCAGAGATCATTTGATGTCTAAACTGATACATTGCTATAGCAGAGCATCTTTTTTGTCTTCCATAAAGTTAGGTTCATTGTCTGATCTTTACTCACAATAAATTATTTTTAGTCCATCAGAATTAAAGTTAACAAAAAGAAACTGCTGATCAATGTTTTGCTGCAACATGCAGGAATATTCAGCCCTGGGCTGCAAAGGGCAAGAGGAGATTGCTGTCCATCACTATCACAGTGCCACCTTTGTCCTCTCTTCCCCATTTCTTCAGCTCTTGCACCATTTTTTACCTAAAATCACAAGTCCTACAGGACAACCTACCAGTGCCAAGCCGGGTGAAAAGACCACGCAGGACTTTTGCTGAGTAGAGCAGCAGGCAGGGAAGCAGGAGGGCTGTCTGTGTGCAGGGCTGTGCGCTCCCTCCTTCTGTGTGGGCCTTGCTGCCTGGCTGAGGCCGGTTGCTGCTGGCAGCACCCAAGGGAGCACAGCCTCCCAGGGCACTCCACAGCACCCAGCTGCCTTCAGGTACCTGCCTGCACAGTGCCTGGGCTCAGCCAGGCTGGTTTCCTCAGGGGCTGCCCTGCTTATCTTCAAGGCCCGGTTCTTGTTGCCATTGTAGCTAAGATGGGGGTTCTATTCATTACATTTTTGAACACACACAATGCTAGGGTGAAATAAGCTCTTTTTTTTTTTTTTCTTTTTCCCCCCGTCAGTGTTGCAACAGGTTTCCTGTGATGATGCTGAAACTTGCCTGAGAGTTTCCTAATGTCTGAAAAGAGAAGAGCAGAGAGAATGGGGGAAGAGTACATCCAGGGATCTGGTATTTAATCTCAGCTTTGTTACTGACAAGCAAATATTCAGCATTTGTCTTTTTTGTGTTTGTGCTTTAGAGTCATCTTCCTTAAATTCATAATGAAAGCTGGTTGCAATACCATTCTAGACTTTTTAGAAGTTTTCAATCAAATACATTATCACAGGACTTTGTTTGAGGAAGTCTTCATTACTATTATGAATATGCTCTATTCACTATTTGTACCTCTATGCTTAAGTTCTAAAAAAATATCTGAAGCATTGTCCTTAAAAGAAAGTAATGTAACCATGTAAAATCCAAGTTTACAAAGATCATTTAAGAAAAAAAGATGATTTCCTCAGTAAGAAATAAAACTTCCTGGCCAATAGACTGTATTTTCAAATGACAATAATGAAAACAAACTCTAGTCATTAATTTTTGTCAAATGTTTTTATATATTTGACATATGTTATACATAGACTATTATATACTATACTATCTGTTAATATTATACATTATGAATATAACTCCATAACAATTTGAGTTTTGCCTTTCTAGGATCCTTGGCCCAGGCTGATGACCTTAATGCAAAGCCACTGTCGGAAGGGAAGAGAGACTTGGACAAAGAATCTGTGTCAAATGCATGTTCCATTTGTTGTCATACTCCTCGATATGTTAGGATGTTCTACATAGCAAGCTTTTTTACCCAGAGGTTTTCCAGATATGTATTTTTTAGAATGCATGAATAAGAAAGAGCTGATAATTAGGGAAAAAAAAAAAAAAGTTATCCAATATTCTTTAGTATTTTTCATTTTAAAAAATCCCAGAAAAGAGTGTATTTGCAGAATATGGTATAAATTTCAAAATTGAAATTATACTTCATTTCAAATGATTTCTAGTCTTAATTTTCTCTAGACTTGATTTATTATTGTTATTATTTGTTGAAGGAGGGCAACATGGTCTCCAAAATAAGCACCGAGATGCTGATTATAGCATAATTGCATATACAGACATAAATGTTTCTATGCGTATATTAATAAATTCATTAGTTTCAGTGTTAATTCAGTCCCAATGTCTTTCATGCATGTTAACTACACAACAGCTCCATCTCGTGGTTGACTAAATATTGCCTGAGGATTAGTTTTCAGTACTGTAAGAAAATTAGGGTTGAAAACAAAAACGAAAAAAAATACTGATCAGGAGAGGAAATTTTACCCATGATTAATTTCACTTTTTTGTTGTTGTTAAAAAATAAAAACAAAAAAAAAATAAAAAGCTCTTTGAAAGAAAAAAAAAAAACTTGAGTGTTTAACATTTGCCTTTAGTATTTACCATCTTCCATATCTAGGTGGCTAATTATAAAAAGGAAAAATATTAATATAAAAAACTATTAAAATTATGATTTGCTGTGTTTCTGAGATTGTGAATCGTATATACACTAACTAACTGTTATGTTTTGTTTCTTCTTCATACAGATGTTAAAATATGATGCAGCTAATCAGCAGTTTAACCTTGAATATGATGCAGCTAATCAGCAGTTTAACCTTGAAGCTGCAATTAAAAATGTTGACAAAATGTCCAATGAGCTGAAGAAACTAAATGGTAACTCTGAGTTCATCACCTAGGTATATGTTTGAAAGTGTTCTTTGAAAGTGTTCTTTTAGCATGGTTGAGAATGGCTCATGCTTTCTCTATCATACAACTGGATTTTTTTTAATCTGTTGATAAAATACAGTTATTACCTTCTTTCATAAAATAATGAAACAATAGTTACATAGAGTTCTGTTAGTTGAGCACACAACAAAATCTGTTAGGCAGTAAGATTCATTCCTTTGCAGGGACAGTAATATTTTGATAATGAAAGTATTATGAATATGCTGATGCCAACATTTTTTATTACTTTGAAGTAACCAAAAGAAGAATTTTTTGCAAGAGTTGACAGATGTGCACTTTAAAAAGTGCTACATTCAGTTGCCATTTATTTAGCATGTACCATTCAGTAATCATAGAATCACAGAATCTTAGAATCATAGAACCATAAGAGCCATAAGCGGCTTGGGTTGGAAGAGACCTTAAAGATCACACTGTTCCAACCCTCCTTCCATGGGCAGGATTGCCAACCACTAGATCAGGCTGCCCAGGGCCCTGTCCAACTTTAAACACCTCCAGGGATGGGGCACTCACAGCCTCGCTGGGCAGCAGTGTCAGCACCTCACCACCTCTGAGTAAAGAATTGCCTCCTATCATCTAATCTAAATCTCTCCTCTTTTAGTTTAAAACCATTCCCCTTTGTCCTGTCACTGTGAGACCATGTAAAAAGTTGGTCTCCTTCCTGTATATAAGCTACTTTCAGGAACCAAAGGGCCACAAGGAGGTCTCCGCAGAACAAGCTCCGCTCCTTCAGCCTTTCTTCAGAGTAGAAGTGCTCCAGCCCTCTGATGGTCTTTGTGGCCCCTTTCTGGACCCTTTCCAACAGCTCTACATCTTTCTTGTGCTAGGAACCCCCATCAGTGGTGTGATACTACGTTGCCCTTTGTCTTTCAGTGGAAAGCCAACTCCTGCTTTGTGACATTATTTTGAATTTCAAGCACCCCATGAAGGCCAAAGATTTAAGAGAGGCTGAAGAAAAAGCTTGGAGTTTGATGGATTAAGTAATACCATTCATTTTCACACATTGTCTTCTATTAATAGTTATTCAGTTTGAACTGTAAAATGACATAATGGTTTACTGCACTTGGAATATTTTTATTTTAATCTGGAAATGTAGGATGGAAAAATGTTACATGTAGCATATTGATTTTGAGAAATATTTTTAACCCAGTTTTCTCACATTAAGCATACTAGGTGTGGAAAGAGTGGCATAATTAACTTCAAATGTCAGGAAATTTGATCTGATGTTTTTCCACACATGGTTCACTCCTTTTAAACAAAGGCATACTGAAAGAGTGATAAAAGATTTTAAATTACTTCAAGTCAAGTCACTGCTCTTATCACAGTTGTGCTCAGAGAAATGGGTAAGAAACGATCAGTAAAAGAGAAACTGCGACTCCTCATTTGGTCTGCCTTCCTCATTCTAAAAATGTTGCTGAGGAAAGAGGCCATACAGGAGATTACTTGTGGAAAACCAGAAGTATTTTGATTGGGTTTTGGTAGTGACTCTAATGCACGTGGCTACAAAAGAAAGCAGAGGTTGGTAGTCTAAATACCCTGAAGTCTTCTTGGCCCAAAATTTGAATAGCCAGTATGTTTATGTTTATATATTTCATTAGAATTTATTCTTGTGAAAAGGTCTGAATTTTGAGGTATGTTTTTAATCATACAAAACATGTTTATTTGAATAATCAAATCCAGACTTACTTTGCTGGAGAAAAAAAAGTATTCAAAGCTACATTTTGTTATGTTGGTTTAATTTTTAAAGCTCTTTCTCTAATGAGATGATTTAAAACAAATAAAACAATTCCATGTGAGGCATTTCTGGGTTATCAGAATTTTCAAAGGAATGTAGTAGAACTACAACTCCCAGCTCATACAGTTGGTGGTAGTTCTGAGGGATTGATCTTAATTTTAGCATTTTTGGAAAGACATTAAAACTGACTTTTCTTTCACAAGAATAGACAGTAAATGTTTTTTTAATATATGCATATATATATATTTTACTCATAGTTGCACGGAAACGAAATTCTTTAACTTTGAATTCCAGCTGCTAGCCAAATATATTGGAAATAAAAATAACATTTACAAAGCATATATATTTAAAATTGTTACTCTGTGTGAAATCTGATTGCTTTTTTTCCGAGAACCTATACAAGCTGCATGGAAGACAGTATCCTCTGAGTTGTGGTTCAACACACAATTGACTTTAAAAGGGAAAATGCGTAACCCGGTCTGAGGCAATTCTTAAACCAAGATGTTGGCAGAAGACCGAAGTTCTTAGAAAACCTGGGCAAAAAAATTGGATGAATTCCACTTTTCAAAGGAATGGGAAAAAGCTTTTATTTCAGTGGTCCTCAGTTGCAGCTTTTTTATTTAAGAACTGAGAAAGGTGGTTTTTTTTGTTTGGTTTTTTTTTTTTTTTCTTGAAAAAAGCACAGAAAAAAAAAAAAAAACAAACAACCAGAAAGCAGTTGTATAAGAGGAACCAAGTTTCCCTCTCTTTGTCTGCTTTCTAAGAGATTTGGGTATGGTCTTCCAATTAAGAATCACATGATGGTAGTCTCATTGATGTGTCTCCTATAAAAGAATGGTGGCTAAATTAGAGATATACTTCAAGAGGAGTCTGTGCTAACAGAGGAAAGCTTGTTCCTGTGTGAGGTTAGAGGATCACATAGAAGGCGCTTCAAATTTGTGGGCGAAGACGTTCTAGTTCCTGAGTGAAGTTAGAAGGCCGTAGGGAATACATACTTCCAATTAGTCAAAAATGTGCCATCAGTGACTCATCAGCGGTATGGCAGGCAAGGGATTGTATCTGTAGATATTTTATTTCTCTAGAAAACTGTGCACAAAGACAACTTCATAGCTGAGTCACACAGATGGATCTTCACAGGCAGCTAAATATCCAGGGGACTTTTTGGTGTTGCTGAAAGCTGATGTCTTTCGGGTCCGGGTTGGAGTCCTAATCTTTACACAGAAATCTCCGTAGTTAAATGTATTAGGAAGTGGATTGCAGAAAAAAAAATGAATGCTGCTCAACTTTGTTTTGATTCTTTTGTATGCCGCTGTAGATAATACTTTTGCTGCTGCAGTTCTGATCTGAAAAATAGGTTGCATTTTTTTTTCTCCTATGAAAGTAGTGAGCTGCATTGGTTTATCTTTCATGGGTCCTCTGATACTGTGCGGAAATCATTTTAAGATAATTCGTGTTTGTTAGAAGATAGTATTCCTCACAAAAAGAATACTCACGGTACTCTATGATTAGTGTACAGTAATAAATACACTGTAGGAAAACCCAATTTATAGAGTACTACATTTAAGGCATGACTTAAAAATGAAAACATCGTCCTTTTTTTCATTAAAATTGAAAGCATTTTTAATGACTTCTTCATGATTTTAGTTCACTGAAAAATGAAGTATCCTGAGGTTTATAGGTTTTGGCAGACTTTGATCCTGTATGTGATCTTCATTTGGGTCTCATTTAATATTTCCTGCAGCATATTTTAACACACACTGGTTTCTTGAACCCCTGTCTTTTCCATCAATCAGAAGAAGAGGCGTTCTTTGGAAGTAATCAATGATATGTGCTACAGAAGAAAAATCCTGTGGGATGGAAAAATGAGAAGGCAATGGAAAATGTGTCAGAATTCTCAGTAATTTGTAAAGCTTTTTTTTTTTTTTTTTAATTTTTAAAAACTTAAATTTTTAAAAATTTAATTTTTTTAAAACTCTAAATATTTTGCTATCTAACAAGGTACAGTAAATATCATTAGAGCCGCTGCTTTTCCTCCTGCCCTAATTTGCAACTCTGTAGCTGTTTGTCTAGTATGTGTATGAAGATGTGTTGTATAATTACTTTATGCAGATTTGACATTTATACATGATGTTGTTATTCTGCTTGACATGATGAAAGTTCATTAACTTGACTCGTAAGTTCAGACAGCTTGGACTCAATCAGTACATGCAATGACCTGTCTGACGCCAGCAAATCCAATGCAGTATTACTGGAATTGAGCAAGCTAGCAGTCTGAAAGCAAAGCAGTAAAGTTGTCAGGTATGGATTTGCTCTCAATGGTGTATTTCCTTTATCTGTTATCTTAGTTGTAAACAATCATTCCCTGACCAATTTGCTCCTTGAGTGCAAACAGAAGAATCTGATTTTGCCTTCAGCAGTAACATAATTTAGGAATAACTCTAAGACAATAAGCAGAATTTCAGTGGAGTAGGACAGCTGATAGATTAAGTAGCTTGAGAGTTAGGGAATAAGACAGGAGGTACTTAGAGATGAAGGGAAGTTGTGTAAAAAAAAAACAACAACACATAGTACCTCTTTTCCTTTTAAGCCAGTTCCTAACAAGTATGTCTGATCTTGCTCCTGGTAACGAATCTGGATATTGTATACTTTATCCTTGTACAACACCATCAATACATACGGATGAGTGGTAGTTTTTCTTGAGCTGTCTCTTACTAAGAAAGTTCCATCCTGAAAGATGAAAAAATGAAAGATGACATAAATGCCACTTTTTGTTTTGAGCTGCACAACAACCTTAAGTAGAGCACTCGTGATGTCCTTAGTTTTTCTTTTTAATCTGCTTTTGTTTTTTCCTTTCATAAGAGTAACTGCACTTTTAATGGAGAAAAATGTTCAGATCATTTCATAAATGTTGTATCTTTTGATCTGTTATTTCAACCATTTCCTGTCTGACACAAATGCAGATTTTTAGGGAAGGTAGGGCTGCTGTTGTATGAGGGAGAGATTCCATTAAAGGAGGATGTGAAATATCAAAGGCAAACTTACACTTCAATCAGAAGAGAATTTAATTCCTGTTAAGTTCCAATCAGAATTCCTCTGCAATCTATTTACAGACAGCTTAAAAAATGATTGTGTCTGTGTAATTTTGGTAGAGACGCTGATATACTCTCTCTCTTTTTCTCCCCCCTCTGCTTTTCTTTGTTTCAGATTTAAAAAATCTTCGATTAAAACACCCTGTCTGAAAGGCACTGGGTGTGGTCCCCTAAACTGCTCCTTAATACCAGTCATCGACATGCTGTATATGGCAACTTTAGCTCATTTGCTGTGAGGCATCACAGATTAAATAGATTTCCCACAGTGATGGATGGGATACAGTTTGGTTTATCTCCACATGTACAGTTAAACTTGTTTGAATCTGTATTTCATTTTGCTGGTAAACGTGGCCTAGAAAAGAGTAAGATTCATTGCATATAATTTGAGCTAAAATGTGGAATTTTTGAAAGTGCTCCATTGGTGACAAAGAAATATCTTTTGAGAATTTACCATATATATATATATACCCAATATCAAATGACTCTCTGCAGATGCATAGTTTGCTCTCTTGCACTATGGAAAACAACAGCTTTCATGGCTGATTTGATCTCAATACCTAACTTTCAAGTGGGTAAAGATCTGCAAGATGAAGCCCCTACTATAATTTTCTATATTGGAGCTCTTACCTTATCGTGTAATTTACCTTCACTCTTCCATGTGACTGCAAGGACACACAGGTAGGCAATTAAAGAGATGCTGAGAATCCACAACAATTTAAAGAGTACCTTGTTTATTTTTCGAAGAGCTGCCTCTGCTTCTGGCCGACTAATATAAGCAACATACCATTCATCATTTAGTGAATCCTGTATTTTTTGTGGGACAAGATAAAAGAGAAAATCATCTGTCAGTGAAGCTTATGATGTTAACAACATACTAGTAAGTAGTAACATGAAAGTATTACAGACCTAGCTGTATTGCATCTTCAGATTTTCCTTCTAAGGGAGGAAAAGTAATATTTGGAGATATTTTCAGTAAAAATTAGATTTTAAGTCTTAGAATCATAGAATGTTTAAGGTTGCAAGGAACCTTAAAGGTCCCAACTTTCCTGCCCTGGTCAGGGACACCTTCCACTAGAAATGACATTTTCTCTTTTGTCTGCCTGGGACATTCACATCCTTTGCTTTTGTTTCTCTCGCTCTCTCTCTCTTTTTTTTTTTTTAAATGATCATCTGAGATAATTGTACAGACTTCCTGTGATCATAACAGTGCAACCATACATGTTCTCATGGCTTTCTCTAAACTTGACATATTTAAAGATGTGTGAAACAAAATGCACGTAGTGGGTATGAATTCTCTACTCATCATGGTTTTGTGGAAAGTAATTAATATGTAGTACTACTTTAAAGCAATTGTGCAAAACAAGTAATCCAGCAAACAAGTCATTCTCTCACTTTGTTCTGCAGGGTTTTTTGCTGCTGTTTTTTTCTTAGTGGAGACAAAACAAGGCACTAAATCTTGACGCAGAGAAGGAAACTGAAAGTACCTACTGACATCCTGACAATGTGTGCTAACTACAAAAAAAAGCTTTGAAAACAATTCTCTCAAGATCAGCGTATTTGCTGTGTTTAGTTGTTACAGTTAATGCTTGTGATGCTTTTGTACCTCATCTTCCTCTGTATTTATCTGGTGAGCAGTCTGTCTGCTAGGAATGGGCAACGGAGGTCTTAAATCAGCTGTGCCTCTTGAAGGAGATCTGCTGTTGTTGCCTTTAAGATTGCAATACAAGAATAGAAAAAAATATTAAAATCAGGAAATAATTTCATCTGGGGAATGCATACAGGTATATGGTATTGAATTTTGATTCTGCAAGGCAGGATGAATTTGTATCACACTGATGCTGATACATTTTTAATTGATTTGAAATCAGATTTAGGCTAATGTATAAAAACCACATTCATTGCATAAATTCATTCTTAATGCACAGGTACTTTTTATCAGTTGAAAGTATCTCCAGTTTCTCTAGAGGTGGAATTAACATTAATAGATGCAGCGTATTTCACGTGGAAAGTGTTTTCTTCCTTTGTCAAGGCTATTCATGTGCCACAGTGATTTGCAGGTGGTATTACTCAGCTTTCATATTGTTAGTTATATTGGAAAAATTACTTATGTGAAATTTTGGCAATAATTTAACTAGACTGTAGGCCCAAGCTTTGCGGAAGAAAATCTATTTAGATTCAGAATAATGCACTGAAACTGCCTTGTAGCCTTGAGCCATTGTTTGTGCATAAAATCCAGAAGTATAGGATACAAACCTAGGGGAAAGCGAGGTGGTAGAGAGCCACTTGCAGACAGGCTTCTAGCACTGTTTTAAGACAAAACAAAACAAACTACTCAGTACAATATGTCATTGCTGTGCAACATTGCTATGCTTTAGAATACTGATCTAGACAGTAAGCCTGTTTTACAGAACATGGCATCTCCCTGAGTCCTATGAAGGATGAGAACAGCCTACTCTTCATTTTTCATTCTTTCCTTTGATGTAAGTAGATCCACCAATAAACTGGAGCTCAGTATCTGGGTATCAGGTAGGTAAGAATCAGTAATGTGTAAGGAGCAATGTAAAAAACTACTAGATCTTGTTAATTGTTCAGGGGCCCCGTGTACATTATTACTCTAAGGTGGAAAGAGCAGGTAACAGCTTTCTAGCTCTTTCTTTTGGCTTCCACTTACGGTGTTGTTCTACATGTGTGGGGTTTTTTTTACCAGTTTTGAGGAAAATTCAGCTTCTTGTTAATGTTGCAATTCTGGATATGAAGCTACTGGAAAGAGTAGTGAAGGACAACTAACAATTTAGGGAATTAAAGCATGTCACTTATGGAAAAACTGGAGAGAGCTGGGACTGTTTAAAAAAGAGAATGCTATATATATATATAAAGAGATTAGAATTCAAAAGGAATGAGATTGCAATGGGTGAAACAAACCTTTCAGCACCGGGCACCACACCTGGCTTAGGTAGAGGCTTGATAGATTTTGATGGGAACGTATTGGAGTTGTATGGGGGCAAAGATATCTGTGGCACTGGTCTTTGGGGTGTATCTGTAGAGAAGAGGAGAAGAAAATGTAAAACTTACCTTACTTAGAATGAAGAAATCCCATCACATTTCTGTTGTTTAATTAGATAAACTTAATAGAGGACTTAAAAAGTCCTTGATATTTTAGATACAGATTGTAACTTCATATGGTCAACTGAGAGCTGAATATTAAGGAAATTAAGAGTAAGATTAAATTAAAAATAAAATGGAGCAGACTGGAATATTTACATTATATAAGTTATGTTTTGGACAAGCTGCAATTCAGACTCTTCAACTGCAGTACAGCTGAAGGAGGTAACAATGTGTTCTCTCTGTTGAGCTGCTTCTGAACAGTGAATTTCAGCTTATATTTTTAAACTTCGTTTGTGAGATCTCTCCCATGTAATCATAAAGAACATAATACTAAAATGATATTTTTTTTGCAGCGTCCTCAGGCCTCAACTGTTTGTAAAAGGGAAACAGTTTAACCACTCTGCTCTGTTCTTTATGGAGTCTTAGAGGCAATGGTAAGTTATAAGGATTTGGCCAAATGCTCTGCTTCTATTATGAAGCCACTTTAAAAACTGAATTTTAGGAACTAAACTTACAAAAAAAATTATAACAAATACTAATTACATGAAACAAGTTCTTCTTCTGTTCCTTGGACTGAGTACCATTACACAGAACACAGCACTGCCAGGGTCTGACTCAACATTCTGTTGAATAGTGAAAGCATGCCTCGCTGTTTCATGCTGTGCGGAGATTACAAGTCTCCAAAATATAATGTGTTTCAAAGTAAGAAATCCTGCTATCTTGTAGGTGACTGGCTAGAGGAAGCTATTAACTATTGATTTTCTGTGTTCTGCGGCTTTGCTATATAAATCTGCATGAGGTACACTGTAAGCATTTTACAACCTGTCAAGATACCAATTGACTTTTTGAAATGGCTCTAAAGAAAGAACTCTATAATTTTTTTTCTTTTTTTGTAGCACTAAGACACAGAAAAAATTCAAGTTTTTAAAGTTAGAGAAGAAATACTTACGTTCTTCTTCTTCCTGAGGAACCAAGAAAAAACGTATGTTAGTAACTCATAGCACACTATTTTACAAAACAAAGACCTGGAAGTTGATAAATTTTGATTCTATTATCTAGGCTGTCACTTTCATTTAAAATGCTGGAGTTTCTGTCTTCATACAACACCAAAAAACTTTTAAAGTTCTTTTGTTAAGGTGCAGCTATTATTTACAAATAAACAGTGAAGTAGAAGTACCATACAAGATGTTAACCCAATGCACTGTAAAGTTTCCTCATTCCTTAGGTAAGTATATGTTCTCAGAGTCATCTGAAAATTAAATTCTTAGGTCAGCCTAAGCCAAATAAAAATAATTTTAAAATCCAGAACCAAAAACTCATACTTAAAATAAGCAAAATCACCTCTCCAGGGTGATAAAAAATGTTGGGATTATTCTTCATATTATCTGAGATAAAGTATTTGGGGAATCAATTGATCTTGAAATAGAAGTTATTAAGACATAGAACAATAATAATAGAATAATAGAAGTTATTAAAAGGAAACAACGTACTATGGACAGATCCATCAGCATTCACTACAATGCATAAAGAAATAAGTTTACTTTTTCCAGATTTCTTAGTTTTTCTGGTACTTCATTTTATTGTAGTACCTATATCTTTACACATTTGAGACTATACTTACTTCAGGTCTTTTCTGTTGTGCCCAGCCCTGCCTGAAATGAAACAGAAAACCAAACATGAATCAAAGATGGAATATTACCCATTCACTTGATGTGCATTAGGCTATATTTTCTATTAAGACATAAAATTTTAGTAAATTCTGTAGTCCCATATAACTGCAGAAGCAACTTTTTCTCCTCAGATAAATATACAAAATACAATTTTCAGCCATATTCTAGGACGGCACACTAATCCTTAGCCAATCATGGCTATATAAACAGCGAAATTCTGAATAATTTATCATAAGATAAGAGTTTTAAACAAGTTTCTACACTGATGAAACATCAGATTTCAGGTCTCAAACCCATTTACAGTACTCCACAACACTGGGGTGGTGAGGCACTTGCTTAGGCTGCCCAGGAAATCTATAGATGCCCTATTGGAGGTGTTCAAGGCCAGGCTGGATGGGGTCCTGGGCAGCCTGGTCTAGTGGTGGCGACCCTGCCCATGGCAGAGAAGGTGGAACTAAATGTTCTTTAGTGTCCTTTCCAACCCAAGCCATTCTATGACTCAATGATTCTGTGATGTCTGGAACACACGATGAACCTACAAGCCCTTGGTTCTTTGACAAATTTTCTTATCTGATTAGCAGATCTCAATTACTTCCTTATTTTGTTTTAAAATCAATCACACTATTCAGCCTATGTTATCTAGGCAGTTGTCAATTTTTTGCTATAGGATGCTATTTGCTATGGGTTATGCAGGCTCATAATAGGAGAGCAAGCTTTTCTCTTCCTAATATTCCACACAAAATCTTTGGAGTTCATGAAACAATGTTTCTTAGAGCAAGACGTTGATCTGGTGGTTAAAGTATGGATCTTATGTTTCTTTATGCCAGTAGAAAGGGAGCCTTGCCATGAGTAATGGTTATTTGAGATAGGACTTGAGAGACAGCTCTTATTGCATTCACACTTTTCTGAAGCAAACAAGACATTCCATACATCCTGTTAAAACAAAACTTTGATGTGTGCAGATACAACTGGTATGCAGTAGCAGCAAATTATATCATCCTACATTGCTTATCCACATTTTTGTTGAATTTCATTTATATTTTCATTAAATCTTAATTAAATGAACTCTTACTTTACAGGGATTTGCTTCCTTAGAGGAGGTGGATTTCCTCTTTCATATCTATCACTTGGTGGTACAGGAGGTTTTGGCATCATTGCTAGCTGTTCTCCCAGGGCTCTAAAGCAGGAGCAAGATGATGAAATAAAGGCAAAAATTTGGTTAGTGTGAAAAAATTGACTAATACTGGCATCAAGAGTCTCATGTCAAGAGGCAAAACTCCTTACCTTAGCTGTGGAGCCAGAAGCTGTGAAACAACAAGGAACAGTTAAGAGTTAAGAGCTAAGGATATCAAAACAGGTTAAAAACGTGTAAGCACCAAACTAAAAAGAACTCACCTTTTCAGGATGGCCTGGCTTCCTCCCTGGAAACAGTAAAAGATGTTTAGGAAAAAAATGTAACTACAGATAATTAAACTTTCTATGAAAAAAAAAGTTTTGAATATTATTGATGGCAATATTTTGCAAATTGAAGCACTAGGACTCCTGAGATGTAAGCCAGTAAAAGATTTGGGTTTTATAAGCAGTAGAAGAATTGCAGTATCTCTCATTAAAAGAAAAATGCTTAATTTTCAAAATGACATATTTTACAAAAATACTTTCTGTGATTCGGCTTTGAGTTACTGAATACTTCTATACTGACATGTACCAAATAGATAATAAATAAAAATCATAAAGTAGTCAGTTTATATTCTTTGTAAAGTACAACATCAAGATCTGAAACAAATGCGCTTCTTCCTTTCTTTCTGTGTTTTTTAAGTTCTCAGCATTCTTTTCAGTCTGGCTAACAAACTACATATAATATTATATAGAGATTTTTTGTAGCTTTGTTTGCAAAGTTGTTCCCTCTTTTAACCTGCTAAATTTTCCTATGATCATTCATTTAATTTATTTCATTCCATTTTTGTGCAGGAATCTCATAATGTCTTTTTGATCAGCCAGCCCTGATCTACTATGTAAGTACTGCTCACGTGATTTATTCCAAAACAGATCACCTTGTACATAACTGAGTTAAAGTACATTTTGTTGAGCCTTGATCGTTTGCATGAATTCTATTTGATCTGATAAATTTTGAATATTATTATTTCTATTAATTCAAGCCATTGATACGACCATGAGCAAATACTGACCTGGTACTGGGCTTTCTCTTTCAAATGGTGGAGCAAGGCGATCCAGTGGGGGTTTTGTACTTCTGTCTATAGAAGGAGCTGGGGCTAAACACAGTAACTGTGTAAGGCAATGTGCTGGTACAGGTCAATACAACTTTATTTTGCATAGCTATGAATTGGTTTTACTTCTGAGAATAACAAAGGGGTCTTCTGAGTAAACAGTATTAGAAAATGAAGCTGAGGAGTTACAGGCAAAATTGAAGTGCTGTGCAGCCCATTGACGAAGAAAGCAACAGCTGTACTTACGTTTTGAAGGCTTGACATTCCTGTCATTGTTGCTTGGTAGAGGAGGGAAAGCTGGCAGCTAAAACAAACATTTTAGACATGGTTAAAACCTGCCCTCACCTTTCTATCTTAACTTTAATGTACTGAACACACCACACTATATCTGACAGTCTTGATGTCTGGTAAAGCACAAAGAATTGGTCTCTGCCCAGTATAGGATGGATAGGAGTCATTAATGCTCCTGAAGAATGACCTACAGACGAGTTCTTTGGCTCATAAAGAATTCCCTCTGTCTCATAAGGAATATTTTAGTGGGATGTTCTTTTTGGGGAGGGTATTCTGTTTGGAAAGAACCAGGAGTTTCAAGAATGCTGCTGTAGCTTTGTCTCTTCAGTGCAGCAGTGATAGTTTTGAAATCTGGTGTTGAAATTAGTAGAGCAAATTTAATGCTGAGAAAGACACACTAACACTGTGCTAGTGCTAGCTGCTGAGTGAGGCAGTGGGAAAAAGGACTATTTTTTCTTTTGTGGGAGCTGGATCAAACAATGGGTTATCAGAAACTGCAAAAAAAGGGTGAGACTGTTTTGACATTTAAATCTATATTTCTTCAGACAAATGTCTTTCTGTGCTCTTTCTTACTCCAATAAATAGTGCAACAATCTAGGACACAGTTATGAGAACTTACATTTCAAAGAGTACTCTGTGTTTTATATATGTGAACTATGGAAATGGGTCAGACCAAAGGTTCCTCTACCACATCCTAAAATTACCTTCACACGTCTTATGTATAGCTGTGTTGGCATATGCTGAACTGACATTGCAAGTTGTAAGCATTACATAGCTTTCAATTTCAAAGATTTCAAAGGACAAAAAAATGGGGGAAAAAAAAGCATGTCATCAGGGTTCTCAATTCCTTACAGTCCTTTATACTTTTCTGTAGTCTTTGTTCATTTGAAAAAAATACTTCATATGCAAGTATTGTTAAAAAATAAAGTGAGATCTATTAAGAATCTATAATTAGAATTCACAAGTTGATACAAATTTCCAATGTTGAAGAATTTAATATTCGACCCACCAAATTGTATTGTTCCATGAAAAAAACCCACCCTGTAAGAGTTCAACTATTTTGACACGAAAAAAACTTTCTTATTCCTCTATGTGTACTATTTGAATAGCAATAATATTACACTTGGATTTCCATTTAGGTACTGGCAAAATAAATAGATAAGTATTTCATTTGCTCTGAGATATCAAGAGAGAAACATACAGAAGCAGCTCTTCCCCCAAATGAGGCTGGTGCTGGGGATGGGCCTGGCCGCTGGGGTGGTACTGGAGGCTGATGTGATGATCTGGCTGTTGGAGGCCTGTCTAAAGAAAGAAAAATCCCAAGCTAAACAACAATGCAAACAGTTTTATTATTTTATTCTCATTAGATCTTTATGAAAAAAGAGCCCTTGCAATATGCTGCATGCTTAACCTGATATATCATACAGACATTATGTTAGTGCTTAATGGGCAGTTGCTTTATGATCGATGTTTTTTGGGAGCTAGAGGTTCATCTGTCCCTTTGGTGGTGAGATTGCACCTGCTTTGTCTATTGGCTCACATTTCTTTTTGTTCCTTGCAGCACAGTGTTTGTCTGAAGCACCAGCCAGTCTAACTGGCAGCGTTTTGTACTCCCATACTTGACCCAAAACTGCAAGCCACTGAAAAATCAGATGCACACAAAAAAATGACAAGTTGAAAAAGCTGATCTCTTCCCAATTTTCATTAATATTTTTCTGCTATTATGACAACTCATTCTGATCAAGGAACAACTGCTAAAGCTAAAATAGTATGTAATTTTTTTTTTTACTTTATGCAGATTCCAAACCACAAGCCAAATTGTGCACGCATCACATGAAACTTATCTTCAATCCAACAGAGCTTGTCTGAAGTAGAAAATTTAGCTTTAAAAGTTACAAAGATACCAACTTGCAATGTCTGTGCCACTTTGAGATAAAGCCTTCTATATTTCATTACCAGCCATGTAAATGTAGTTGATAATAATGTGAAAACATTAGTTACGATTTATTTCTAGTAATTACCTATATAGTCTGTGTTGTTTGCAAGTGACTTTGCAGGAAATATGACATTGTGGTGTGCTTCATCGTTATTGGATGGAGGTGGCTCATAGCCATCACTGTCATGTTCTGCTTCCTCAGTTTCTTCCGTTGGTGATTCGTAATCAGCCTCGTCTTCCTTTTCCTGGTCATCATCAGGGCTTTCATAGTCATCATCTTCATCCTGACCAACGTACATAAAAGAGGAGTGCTATAACATGTTACTGTTTTTGCAGTTTCCTTGGGGCTTTTCAGTACAGTATTTTTCAACCTGGAATATCTCAAGTCTTTAAAACCAGCAGTTACTGTTGAAACTCACTCTTCCTTAATAGTATGTATTCTACAGACTGAAACTTGACTTCAAAAACACTTCTGGAAAAAAAAAAAAAAAAAAAAAAGAGGCTTATGATACGGGTCTTGATCGATACTTTGACCAGAATAAAAACAGACACATACCACTAGTATCTTACTGGTCCTAAAAAGATCACAGTGTAAGCGTGGTAGTGGTCATTGCTCACATTTTCTGTGCTGTCTGCCGTGACTTACAGAAAAAGTATTTTTATTTTTTCACTGATGCCTTAGCTGAAAGTTCCAGACTAGCTCATACCAGCCTGCATAACAGGCAGTTACTTTCATCTTGCATGCTCCTGAAATAGCAGCAAATCTCCTGCAAATGCAGTAACAAGTGTTTTTTAAGAATCCCTCTCAAGTGATTTTTTCCAAAATACACTGACAGTGGTCAGTGAGAGATCTTCATAGACATAGCCTGTAGTTTATTCATTTTGCTAGCTAGGTTGTGTTTGCCTCATCTCATGAAGTTTGCCAGTGCATTTTTTGTGCTGAAAGACAGAAAGCATTCTTTGCAGTCTATCTGGCTTCAAAAAATTGGATTTTTCAAAAAGTAAGCTTTATAGAGAACAAAATAGCAAGATTTTGCCATTGAGTAACACAGCAACCTTTCCTTTACTAACCATCTCTTTCAGGAGCTTGAAATGGGAATATAAACTTTATCTGGTCATAATTTGTGAGCTTGTACTTGAACCAGTGGTACAAATCTGCTGTTTTGAAGCTCTGCCTTGTATTACTGGGCAAAAGCCCTTTTCTCAGTGAAATTTGCATGCAGCTACTCCAGTCATTCATGCTTCTCTTCTTCCTAAGCCTAACACCCCATGCCATTGACCAATCCATCTGTACTGTCTAAAGTAGGTAATTCAAGAAAAGATAGAGATTACAGAAAAGTTGTGCCAGTATATTGTTGAACCAGTATGTTGGGTTAATCCTCATACTCACAAATGAAGACCAGCCATCATCTTCTTGACTGTATCCTGCATAAGGAAGTGGAAGCACAATAAAATTTGAAAATGTCAAGACATCACTTGATGAAAAGGACAAAAAGCCATCCCAAATCCATTCTGAATCACAATACCACAGTTCCTACCATAGCAGGAGCAAGCAGGTGCAGGCCTGTCAAAGGCAGGCAGACTGGCATCCGTGCGTAGCTCATGGAAGGTACTACAAATAACATTCTTATTCAAAATTAAGAGTAAAGCTTTCCTTATATGAGATTATATATTCTGTCTCATGTAGTTTGTCCTGTTCTTCATGTTTTAAATATCATTTGAAGTAGAATGCTTTCCGAATAAGCACAGCCTTTGTATCACTTAAAAATTATTATAGCATTCAAATCTAAAGTTATTTTAATCTCAGTAGAACTAAGGGAGCATGGTAGATGCAGAAGATTTAAGTGCTCTTTGCCTGTTAGGAAAATAATTAAAAATTCAGAGCCTGGCAGACATCTGGATGCTTGTGTTTCTACTGTAGGGTGCTGCTGGGAGTGGGAGCATGGAGCAGAAACGTCGGAACAAAAATATATATAAGCACTGATACCACATGTGGGGTTAACAAAAGGCAGTTTGGGAATGTTCATGTGAATTTCTCTATTCTTGCCTTTCCTCTCCGTTGTTTCTCTGTTAAAAAAAAATATTTTCTTGTTTTCTCATTACTACAATTGATGAAGCGTACAACATTTTGCTACTCTGTGCACTCGTGCACTCTTTTTTTTTTTTCCTTTTATGTCTTTTTTGCTTCGCCTTGTCTCACTTATTGTACTCTACAAAGAATAACCTAGTTTTTAAATATTCTTAAACGCTATTTGTATTTAGAGACTGCCAGTACACACTTACCTGAATTTTCAGGACACTTTTGTGTTTGGCCCCTGTAACAAAGATATAAACAAATAAATTCCTTTCAATTGCAATTTTTAAACGTTTTATGTACACTAAAATCTAATACACAAAATCTAGAACACTAAATTGCTAATAAAGCTAACTTTTAGCTTTAAAAGTAAAATGAAGTCTGTCTAAGTTAGTTTAACTTTACACAAAATACCATAAACACACTACTTTATATTTCACATACAGTCATCAAATGTCAGTTCAACTGTCTTGAAAACAAGGCCAAGTCAGTGAGGTGGAGTGTTTGGAAGCAAGTGGAACTCAGTGAGTAAATTTACCAGGAGCATCAGTCCTTGGAATAGAACTTAAAATAGAAACTTAAATAATTCTATTGGGGCTGCTGAAAGTCAAGTTCAAAATGTTTGTAGGATGTAATAAATATGTGTATGGTTTTCAGTTCTCATTTTGAACTCTAGCTAATGCAGAGGTAGGAGATCACATCCTCAGGTGGCCTAAAACCATGTCATGTAGACTAGACTTCAATTTTCACAGTATATGAATTTGAATTGTTGTTTTCTCATGACTCCTCCACCCTAAAAATCAATGTAATTGCATTTTTTTGCTCTTTTCCTATTTCAAGAATATTATATTCAGTAAGTTGTGAAGCATTTTGAAGTGTAACAATGTACAGGTCTGTAAATTGCATTAATGATGGCTCATTAATGTAATGATATGTGCTCAAATTTTATAGCATTCCTAAAGAGTAATTTACTCAGTTGGAATATTGCATGAAATTTATATCTTTATTGGTTTCAGACATGACAGAAGTATCCAGGTTGTTCATGGGCTCAAGAATTCCTATTTTTAACAGATAACATTAACAACACAGTTTTATTTTATATACTTTCCAGGTGATCCCTCTGACACACAGGTGTTATGGATCAAACCAACAACAGTCCAGGAAAGATATAGCTGAAAACTTTGAAAAAGAAGTCAGAATTTTTCACTTACCATTTTGGGAAGAAAGATATCCTTCCTTCATTTCTGTTTATTTCTTGACTTAGTTTACTCACAATGCTGTTTAAAAGAATCACAGAAATTGTTATTAAAAAAAAAAAATTCCTTGTAACCTGTCAGTCACTTTCTTTGCTGCTTTCCTCCCATTTTACCACAATTTTTACTAAATGAAATGTTGTGATTTGGATTTATGATTTACTCTGTGGTAGGAATACTTAATTTCTCTTCTTATTGCAAAGTTACACTATAGCACATAGAAGAAGGAAGAGCTTGTAACGTGGCAGTTGAATATTGGACTTGTTTGCATGGAGAAAAACCCGTGTTGTTGGATCAAATTTGAAAATCGATGTTAAGCTCAGCAAGCCTTAGAAATTTAGGGTGTGGTAGACATCAGGCACTAGAGCAGTGCTTTAAATAGTGGTGTGGCATTCTATTACTTTGCATGGAAAAAGCAAATGCTATTTCAGGAAGCAGCTTCTCTGAAGGTCACAGAATTGAAATTAAATGCACCTTGTGACTTTCTTTTATTTTTCTCCCCCGCCCTCCACAATCACGATATGCACAGTCAGGAATCCCTCCCATCAGTTTCATGTCATAACACGTATGCAGGGCAGGGCAGAAATACAGATGGAACATAAGAAGAGTACAGCTTTATGTCTAGAGAGATTTTGATGTGTTTTTCATCACTCGTGCATAGTTTGTGTGCAGCGTTAGGGTGAATAACAACCAGTGAAATACAATCCTCAAAGATCTTTAGGTCAGGAGCATCCAGTTAAGCTGCTCTTATTGCTGGCATCCATACCCAGCATAGATAACTGTGAGTGACATTTTTTGTATTCACTGAGTGCCTGAGAAGAGCACCAGGGTTACAGGACACAGTTAAAGAGAACAACTGAACTCAGCCCACCGAGAGCAACATCACTCTGCTCTGCTGCTAATGAAATTTTCCTCAACGATGATCTTATTTCAAAGAAAGTTTTTGTTTCAAAGAAAACATATGCTGAGTCATACTCCGATTCTTAAATCTCATTTCTTTTTATGGAAGTCTGCTCAGAAAGTCCTGTGGCAGCCAAAGCAAGTGGGTTACACACATATGGTTGAAAATGCCCCATTTGACTTCTGACTTACATTATTCAAGTCTAGCAGAATGTGGAAGTAAAAGTATAATGAAGAAAAATCAGGAACCAAATGTGTCTGCTTATGCCAGATTCTAAATTCTGTAAAAGCTTAATTTTATTGTTTGTAAGAGCAGATTCCTTTTCCATAGATCTTAGATCTGGCAATAAACTTTATGTCAGTATTGTAAAATCTTTGTATGTATCCAGGAATTGCCAGGCAGTTACCAGTCTCTTGTTTTTCTTCCTGTTTCATATCTTTTTCTGCTACTTACCAACACTGGTCCCCTAATTATCTGATTTGTGCATCTCTTTCATGTCTAACTGTTTTTCTGGGCAGAACCTAAGGCAGGCTTTCAAGCACTCTAGCATTTAACAAAAAGCCAATAAAAACTTACTATTTTTATAATCCTGAGCCATGTAAATGCCTGCTGTCTTGCCCTTGCTACTTCCCCAGCATGTACCTCGCTGTAATTCAGATTATGGAAGTGCAGTGGAGGCAGACTGAGCTGCCAGCAAGCATCAGATAACAAGTAATTTCAAAACAGTCTATCTAAAAATGATAAAAATGGGTGATTTTATGTTAGGGGCATGGACTCAAGGATGAGTATGAAAACAGACAGAGGAAGAATATTCTGGGGGTTTTCTTTTTTAAGACTACTTTGCAATTTACCAAATTTAAGCAAATGTTGTCATACTTGCCCCTTTTGAAATAAGTACGTGCTCACAAATGTTAACAACCTAAGAATGATTACAGAATTACAGCTGTCTCAATCTGATGTTGTCACCCAAGTAAACTGTATGAGGGAAGAAAATTTCCAAATTACAATCTTCTCTTTTTTCCTATGGAATTCACAGTTGTCTGCACAATAAATCTTGTGCTGCAGGTGACCAGTAAGTTGCTAAGTGACTAGTTAGACTCCAGGGGGGCATCAGGAAATGTTCTGGTGAGAACTGTGCCCTGCTTAGACACGTGCTTTTGTGGAGAAGTGGATTACCACACTTGTGTTTGGCTAATTCACTATCATAGCAGAGGCTGAGGAAGTATCTTTCAAAATATTGAGCTTAATTTCTGCTAAAGAAGTAGAGAAAAGGCCACAGGCTTTAGAGTTAGCAGTTGTTTTAGTTTAGAATCCCACAGGTGTGAATGTGATCTGAGTGTCTGCAGGCTTTCTGGACTGGACCTGGGCTGGCTGTTGTGAGGATTTACATCAGCCAGTTTTGAGGAAAAACTGAAAGAGAAAAGTTGCTCATTGAATTCACTCAGCAAATTAATCATTTTCTGTTTAAAATGCAGTGTGTAGTCTTTGAGTTTATTTTAAATGGTTCAAACCCAATGGCTTAGAAAAGAAAGCAAAGTTTAGAATGGTAACTTTTTACCAGCAACTTTATTACAGAAGGTACGTGCAAAGAGCAGCTGAGTCTGTAGCCATGTGAGGAAGGAAGTACCAAAACCACACTGCTTTCTGAGTTGTAGGAGTGTGTGATAGGACAGGATAAGGCAACAGCACTTGCAGAAAATGTTACTCAGACTTCTCTTTCTCTTTCTGCCTCCTTCACCAGGCGTTTAACTTAACACTGGCAGGAAGTTCAAAAAAACCCCACACAAATACAAAAACACCAGTACTCCAAAAATGACTTTTGTTTGGCTACTACAGATATTGCTGTCATGAACAGAATCCTTTCTGTGTGTATTAGGAAACAGAACTTAGAACAGGTGAAAGAGAAAGAGGGTGAAGTGCTCTAAGACCAGGAAGTTGCATAGACTGAACGCTGCCAAAAGCAGAGTTTGTGATGGAGGCTTTGTTTTGGCCTTTGAATAATGTCTGTTGGGCAGATGCAACATTATTATGTTGCCTTCAAAGCAGACTGAGTATCAATTAAGTTTTAAACATTTCAATCTTTAGCAGCCTACCCAAGAGTACATGTGTGCACAAATGGCATCACAGAATAGTAGGGGTTGTAAGGGACCTCTGGAGACCACCTAGTCCAACCCCCTGCTAAAGCAAGTTCCCTCAGCAGGTTGCAGAGGAAAGAGTCCAGGTGAGTTCTGAATGTTTCCAGAGGAGACTGCACAACCTTTCTGGGCAGCCTGTTCCAGTGCTCTGTCACCCTCAGAGTAAAGATTTTTCCCATGTTCAGATGGAACTTCCTGGGTTCCAGTTTGTGCTTGTTTCTTCTTTCCCTACCACTGAAAAAACAACAACAACAACAACAAAAACCTGGCCCCTTCCTCTTGACTTTTGCCTTTAAATATTTATATGCATTGATACGATCCCTTCTCGGTCTTCTCCAAGCTGAACAATCCCAGGTTTCTCAGTCTTCCCTCATAAGAGAAGCTCCAAGCTCCTAATCTTCTTTGTAGTTCTCTTACTGGACCTTCTCTACAAGTTTCCTGTCTTTCTTGAACTGAGGAGCCCAGAACTGGATAGAGTACTCCAGATGTGGCTGGTCAGGATTAACATTCAAATTGTTGAGGGACTTATTATTTTCAGAGGATGGCCCATCATACTTTGTAATGACAACTGTTATCTGCTGAGATACTGAAAGGTTCCTGTAAATGCTGAAGAACCATCCCTAAAAAAGAAATGCCACAGGTTCATGCAAAACTTGATCACTACAATTGTTGAAATGCGTGTATTTAGTAAAACCACATACTCAGCTCAGGAGGTCTGTCTGGATGTGTGCTGTGGTTTGTAAACCTTTCACAGTTTCAAGTGCTCTAAGTGCAACTCTTGCTATTTATGTTGAGACATTTTTATAGATCTTTGCTTTGTCATTAAGTAGATCAGATGCTGGGATTAAAACATACTAATGTGTATTTCAGCTAATAAAAGAGCTTTTCCTACAAGGTGATTTTTCTATTACGATATAAAAGCAAGGAGTGAATGTTTCACAGAAGCCAATACAAAGCACTTTCCATTTTGATAAGAACAAGGAAGTTCCAAAGTAATGAAATTAATGAAAGGAATGACTAGATATTCCACCCATCAATTTTATCTGTTTTGTTTGTTGTGTTGGTTTTTTTTTCTTAAATGACAATCAGTTATTTTTCCTACTAAAGCTCTAATTTCCCATCATGCCATCCCTTTTCCAGGTACAATGACAGTATTTCAGTGAATTGCTTCCCTGTTGGTAAGTGAAGAAAAATCATTCACATTTACTCATTTACTTATTTTTTCTGTTCTTCAAGTTGTGCACTTCACTGTTCTTTTAAAGCTCTTGATTTCAAATTCTCATCTTCTTGAGAATCCCAAAAGATCTGATTGCAGAAGGCTGCTGGCTTTCTGCTTTCTGCTTGGATATTACAAAGCATGAGGACTGTGAAAATGGAATTTGCAAAGCATTTTTGATATATTACTGATTATAAGGGGAGCTGTGAGAAACTCGTTAAATTTTAACTGTTCCTCCATGATATTAAGATCACTTATGTGTATGCGTTTGTAGGTTGTTGCATTGAACACAGTTTACTTATGAATGTGAAAGGAAATCACCAAAGGTTTTCAAAATTGAAAGTTGAAACGACAAATTTATGAAAGGACTGTAGGAGAGGGAACAGTTATTGGAAAATTACAAGCAGTGTGTTTTACAGTATAGTGATGTGAGTTTTTCCACAGTCTCTGTTTCCCTCAGAATCTCAATAACCATGGTTAAATGGTGCTGTTAGTTGACTCTAACTTCAGAAATGCCAAGACACCTGGGCATCTTTTCCATAACTTCTGGGCTCACTTACTAGCACTTCATACACCACTATACCTACTATCAGGAAACTTATTATGTGAAAATACAGATATGATCATAAGAAACACATCGTGTTGGAGACTTTCAAGTATTTGTGTATCTGATCTGAACAGAAGTATCTTCCTGCCCGCAGGTCTAGCAACCAGTCTAACTGTGAGCACATGGATATGACAGACCAGACAGCTTTTCAAATTTTTGCAGTATTTTTAGCATCACCAAAACATCTTACGCACACTCTGATGAAAAACTAAAGGAGACTGTCTCTTAGAAAGATCAAGATATGCATAGAAGGAGAGAATCTGGAACTGGAAAGTGAACAAAACAGAAATAGCCATTTTTGAATGACTTGAGCTCCTCTTCCCTTACTTTGTCTAGAAGACCATGAAGAGCTCCATGTCTCTCATCATTAGGAGCCTTCTAACTTACATCACACATAAGAAAACTCACAGCAAAATAAAACCCCTCATTTTTCACCACAAAGTACTCGAAGTTACTCTCTGTTACTCTGTACTGACTCAGTGGGAATACTGTTCTTCATTTGTAACTTCTATGAAATTATGACAGCTGTTTGGGTGAGTTCAAAACATTTTCACACCTAACTCACAGGAGTGAGGAAAATCAATTTAACACTCATCAGTAATGAAGCAGTGAACAGTTAAATCTTACTTTGCAGGTAATATTTAAAAATTTCAGCCATTGTGTAACTGCTATCAAAAGAAAATTTGTGGATGAATGCTTTAAAACCCCCCAGAGAATTTATTTTTTTTTTTAATTGTGTCATTGTTGAGATGTCATGACACCCTTCATTTGTTTTTATGTTGGAACATTCTTCTTTTTCTCCTATAGGGTACATTAACAAGTTTCTAACTGATTACTTGAAATCATTTGCTTGATGTTTGCTATGAATTTTCACTGATGGTGAGTTAAAATAACTTTTAATGTTAAGTGGTATGGCTTTACTTACGGCACTCGGAGTTTGGGGAATTTCTGGATATCATTTTCAGACATGTTCTGCAAAGGAAACATATGGTATAGATCACAAACTTGTCCACGAAACACCTGTGGCTACAAAAGTTAGCATGTTCAAAAATGTGGCATGAAGTTTCTACTGATATATGAACATCAATTGAAATTGTAAATAAAGTAAGTAGAAAAGTAATACAAGACAACAGGCTGCCACCCCAATGGCCCAATGTTAAATAAAGCTTAGATAAGAGAAGATTTTAATCAAAAATCTCCTCAATATTTTTTTCTCAGTTTTGCTGCATGTTAGTCTTTATTTTATGTCATCATCAGTTGTATCAAATTTGCTAGAAGTTTAACAAAAATCAGTGTGTTTGTTTGCACACAAATAACTTCCCAAAAAATGATCAATTACATGCCTAGCTTTAACGAGAAGTGTTTCTGCAGAATGGGTGCTTTAAAGATAGCTGATAGAAAGAGATATGTAAGGAGTGGTATCCTAAAACAGTGCTTGTCAGATGAGAGCTGCATGAATTGATTTGTTTACCAATGGGTGAGCCATTCTTCTAGAGATTAATTTCAAATGTATGGTACTGCATAAAGTTAAGTTAAAGTCATTTCCTTTTCTGATTCGTATCTAATACAGTTCTTTATTGGTGTTCTATTGTCATACTGACTTACAAGTCAGATTAAAATTCATCACGGCTTTTCTTCTCAAAAGAAATGGAAATTTAACTCTCCTCAACAACAACTTTCCCCCTGGAGAATGTAGGAGATAGGTAAGCTAAAGCAGGCAGATAGTAAATGAAAGAGTTTGAGAACTATTTATAGTCTTCTATTTATTTATTTATTTACTTATTTACTTATTTGTTTATTTATTTTCCCCTCCTTTCTGGATATTGCTTTTTTTTAGATTGCTGTCACCTAACATACAGGATAACATATCCTTTCTGTCTTGAGATGTAATAAATCATCTCAGTGGGCCATGTCTCAGAATTAATAGCTACATTCTGCCTACATCCTGTGCTTCTTAGTACAAAAGTGAGCTCAACAGAATGTTCGTGGTCTACTTGAAATTGTCATCAATGATGAGAGCACTCTCCTTGACAATTTGAGACTTATCACAGTAAATATAAAAGCACAGAGTATTGCAAAAGCTTTTTCAAGCACTTGTGGCTTCAAAGCAGTGTACAAGTGAATTGTCCTTTGTAAAGAGCAGTTCTTAGCAGAGAAGGCAGACTTCTACCATAGATGATGATTTTAGGCTTTTTTTGCTTCACACCTTTTTAGTATAGCTAAAAATATGGTATTTAAGTGACTTCATGAGCTAGATACATTGAATTCCTTCATGTCTACATGGTGAAATCAGGCACAATTGTGCATGTTTGCAAAATTTCAGATTAAACTCTACGTGGTAAAATGGAAAGTGATTTGCCAGAATAGATGAGGTCTGTGTGCTATAAATCCAATCTGTAACATCACAGTGTATGAGAAGTCATGGAGATGTTGCTGGAGGACTCCTTGGACTAAAGAGCAGCCTTGATAGCCTAAGAAAGCTCACATGCTTTTTATTTAAAAAAAAATGTTTCTAAAAACTTGGGGGTAGAGTAGATGTTCCCTGTGCTACCATAGTGAAGCAATTTGATTGCATGTTACTAGTGAGCTGAGCTGAGATGTGCTTTACTGACGCTCCTGCAAAGAAAGTTGGCCTCTCTCTTCTTCCACATGGTTGTGCCACTACAAATTTAGGATGGATAAATGGAAAACTAGGAAAACTTTTGAGGAATTGTTTTATTTTGTCAATCAAAAGCTTTGCTTTGGATCTTGGATGGTAGGTGTGTTCTTTCTGTCTTTTTTACTGCCAGCAGTAATTAATTTCTAATTATATATTGGGTTAAAATGACATCAGTTGTTTTAAAGATAAAACAAATCTTAGCTGTGTTTTCCGGCACTATTGTGCTTCTGGGTACATCCACAGGAGTAAACTACAGCAAAAATATATTCCTTTTAAGGAAACATCCTGCAGGATTTACTGAAGCATCTTGATTTTTTCTAAAGACCTTTTAAGGTTCTCACTGGAACTCTTTTGTGGCAATAAACCTGACAAATGATATGGGACAAAACCCTCATAAAGAGCCATTTTGCTCTTTTAAATCTTGGGAAATTTTATTGAAGTAAGTTATGTGGAATCCCTCTGGTTTTATTCCTACTACATCTCAACTGGAACATTTTTGTAGTAGCCAGTAGACATAGAAATGTGACTTTGATACTAGCAGGTTATTCTAGTGGATAAGGCAGCCTTATTTCTGCAGTCAGTTTTACCAAATAGCTCTGACAGTAGATCCAAAACCTGCATACAACTCAGTATTAACAGTTTCTTATGTTGAAATGTAAGTTGGCAGTTTCCAGTAATTTAGACATGAAAAGATATTTCTTAGAAACACCATTCATAGAGAGAAAAAAAAATACAACATGATTGCATAGCAGTCTAGAAAATTCCATTTAAATTCACATGTTATTTTTAAGAAGTGAATCTTTTTTATGCTATAAATATAATAAGTAGGTCAAAAGCTTAAAAACATTTGTCTTAGAAGAGCTGAGGAGCTGCTTGCTTCCTTAATAGAAAAACATCCCTTGAATCTACTAGGAGTTTCTGAAAACATGCTGCACTCTGGGCCATTTACTTACAAAAGCACCTTGGAAATAATACATAATAATAATAATAAACCCCACCACTTTAGAAACTGCATTTATTGCTCTTGTTATTTATCCCTCAAAATTACAGTATTTCAGAATGTTTCCAGAATGTTTCCCTCCAGGCACAAATTCTCAGTGCCTGAGCTATGCCGAATTGCTTAGTGGGTAGCTGGATAAACTCTGTGCCATGCATCTGAATAACTGTGACTCTACACAGTTAGGAGGGAGATGTTATATCCTGTTCCTATAAGAGGTGTTTGAAAACTTGTACGCTGTATTTTAGTATTCAAGTATTTTAGATACTTGAAAGTTTCATACATTAGGATAAGTAAATAAAAAACAAGAAGGTATTAAAAAGATGAGCCTCAATTTCTTCACTATGGCTAATAATACAGATGATCAAAGTGCCTACTCTTGGGAAAAAAAAACACAATATTTGCAAATGGACTGGAGCTAAAATGAAATAATGATAAAAGCTGTTACTTATCTTCATGCATGTGCATTTCAGACCAGAAAACAATAGCTACATAAATGGAATTTGTCAGCTTTTGTCAGATTAGGCCGTGTTAATGATACAGCTTGGACTAATGCTGATTTAGACCCAGTGACATGTTCTGTATTAGTTTCTGTGCTCTTATAGTTCATTGAATATATGTTTTGCCACAGAAGAAACCTGATTTTAACTATAGAGGAATGAAATAGTGAATAGTGAAGATCCAGAAAGTCTGGATGCAATTGCTACGCTTGGAAGGATGCTTCAGTGTATTTGAGACCTCATCTCTTTTTCTTAAAATAATTGATGAAATACACTGTGTAGCTGTTAAATAGTGACTTCGGCAGAAAGCTGGTCATTCTGATCATGTTCACGCCTTCTTTAGTAGGAGATGACTACTAACAGCAGAGGATGGTGCTCAGGGACATGATTTAGCAGTGGGTTGTTAGAGTTTGGGTAGTATGGTTAGGTTGAGGTTGGACTTGATGATCTTGAAGGTCTTTTCTAACCTGAGCAATTTTAAGACAGTTAATAAATACGAGTTTTCTGTAGTTAGTATTTGAAGAGATGAATTCAAGACAAGATTTGTAACTATTCTATCAGTTTAAAATACACTAAAATCCATGCGTGTTAAACAACGTGCTTGAGTTCCCAGAATTCTGTACTTACAGCAAAATGTCTGGCTGATCTTCTCATATTTATACTTAAGTAACAATCTGTGAGCTGACTGCCAGTGCAAAGAAAGGAAGAGTCAAAACAGTCATTGGATTCAGGGAATTTCACAACTCTACTTACCAAAAATCTTTGTCCATTTATACTGTGCTTTCTAACAACTTTCTCACAGTCCTTATACTTTAACTGTCAATAAAAAGAAGATTATTATGATTATTATTACACTGTAATTATAAGAAACGATTAAAATACTTACAGCTAGCTTTGAATAGGTGCTTCAAGTTACTCTGTTGCATGCTACCACCTATTACCTTATTTGTCCTAGGAGCCCCAGTAGTTTACAAAATGCTTTTTAATCCTCATGTGATCAAGTCATAACACAAAGCTGCAGCTCATTACCTCACTTAGATTTTTTAACTTTTTGTTTTAACACATCCTGGACTGTCTAAATTGATCTTTTTTTTTTTTTTTTTTTTTTCCTGTAAATGTGTTTTTTTTTTTATTAAACAACAATCCTTCAATGGACTTGGATATTTTCATCCCTTGGGAACAGGAATACTAAATTCCCCACATTCAAAAACCAACTTGCAGTTTCCTGTTCCAAAAAAATATCTGGAAAATGGATAAGGAGGCTGTGGTACTGACTACAATGAACAGTTGTGAAAAACAGCAAAGGCCTTAATATCTTGGAATAATGAAGCTTTGATCAGAGTTCCTGGATTCATTTTTGCTATTGAAAAGCTTCCTCTGATGAAAGCATTGAATTTGGCAAATTCAAATTTCAAAAAGCAAATTCAAAAAGCTTTTCTAAGTGATGTTTTGCAATAGTGTCTGCGACATGGGTAGCCATTTCAGGATTCAATTTAAGAGTAAACTGGGTAATTCATAGAAAAAAAAGCAACCAACAGCACAACAAAATAAACCCTAGACATATTTAATGAGACGTGACACTTAAATATTTCCAGTGGGAACCTGAAAATCCAGAAAGTCTGGATGCAATTGCTACACTTGGAAGGATGCTTCAGCGTATTTGAGACGTCATCTCTTTTTCTTAAAATAATTGATGAAATACACTGTGTAGCTGTTAAATATAACTCTCAGGATATTAAGAATATGAATATTTCTGCTTTTGCTAAAAAAAAAAAATCTTTAGAAATTATTTGAAGTTTTGGTTCTTTATCATTCCTTTTACATTTTAAATGCATAGTTGAAATTATTATTGTAAGTTAACACACCTAGAATTATAAACTAGATGTTATTATCGTTACTGATGAAAAATTCTTAATTGGCAGATATCTCAGATTAGTCAGAGAAAGTGTTCATTCCTCTTGGACTTGAACATGGCCGTTGTATATATTAGTCAGTTGAAATTAAAGCATTCCTAAGGAATAAGCCTTCAATTATAGAGAAGTTGTGTGAGTTAATTTGGGGAGGAGGGTCTGGTCACTTATAGCAGTAGCCCAGAGCTGTTGGACTTAGGTGGACATCGTCATCTGACACAGACTTGCCAGACAATTTTGAGCAGCTTTTCTTTGCCTGACTCACCTCTCCAAAAGCAAGGAGTATCTGGATCAGCAGAGAGAAGATGCTCAAAAATTAATCTACCAAGGCCATTCAGTTACAATTAGAATCATAGAATGGCTTGGGTTGAAAGAGACTTTAAAATCATCTAGTTCCAACTCCTCTGCAAAACTTGTAATTAGTCCTTTCAGCACTGTCCGGAATACGATTCTCAGCTCTTTCAGGAAGCGTTTTTCTTTGTGAGTCTCTTGGAAATTGTGCTCCAAACCACCATGAGGTGGTGTCGGAATTTTTTTCTTATTTTCTGAAGCTGACTGTTGATTTTGATGTCATCTGCTCCATCTCCAATCCTGTGTTTCATTTTACTGTGCCACTGACCCCCGCGTTAGAGGTCTGCGGGTAGTTGGCAGTTCTCTGGAGATTTTGTAGACTTTGCATTTGGTCTGCTTATCTTCATTTGATTAGCACTCTAGTTTCAACTGTGCCTCAGCTTCCCCAAGAAAACTCAGTGAAAGCTCTTGAAACATTTAATTTTGCATGATTTCAAAACCAAGCCCCAAATTGTTTGGTTTTACATGACAAAATAGACAACTCGCTGAATGAACCAGCTATGCTGGCATTGCTAGAAAATGTCCCCACTGCTCAATGTTTTCAAACAGTATTTCCAGCTACTTGAAATTGTTCCCTTTGAATGACCTGAATGTGAGATTCCAGGCTGACAGTTTTGGTCTTTTGGAGGAACCTAGTCAATGGAAGGAGGATGGAGCAGGCGCTCTCTCTGCCATGAACTGAAAAAAGGAGGAATTTAAAGAGAGTACATGGAAATGAAATTTCATTAAAAATGACTCAGTTACATGTTCATGGGCAATCACAAATGTGTCAGCATTGCTGTGCAGAGGATATATGTGAATTGGTGTGTTGCCTTTCAAACTATTTCTTCAATGTGAAAAGTCCTTCACATTGTAAAATGAAGTTTGTAGATGGTCACCAGTGAAAGAAACGTCAAGAGAAACAGTAGTTTCTAGCTAGTCACACAAAGTAACTTCAGGAAAACTCGTAGTGATAGGAAAGAAGAGATGGCTACTTATCTTGAGCCATGAGCTTTGTCCAGGAAGTTTTACAGCAAAAGATTTTCCAATTGAGCATAAAAAAATAAGGAGTACGTGTATCTACAACTGTTATATTCCTGGATGGGTTCCCATGGAAGATTTAACAAGCAAAGACATTCCATGTTTCATTTGCCAAAACTGAACAATTTGAAAAAAAATCTCACTTCTGGAAATCACTGAAGACCTAGCTAGAAAGCTTGTAATTTTCACATATTAATATGTTCTACTGTTCCTTATGGATGTTACATCTGCAATTCACAGAATCGTAGAATCACAGAATATCCTGAGTTGGAGGGGACGCTCAAGGATCATTGAGTCCAATTCCTGGCTGCACACACGGCTGCCTAAAAATCAGACCACACATCTGAGAGCTTTGTCCAAACTCTTACTGAACTCTGGCAAGCACAGTGCCACGACCAGTTCCCTGGTGATCCTGCTCCAGTGCCCAAGCACCCTCTTGGTGAAGTACCTTTCTCTGATATCCAGCCTGAACCTTCCCTGCAGTTGTAGTAAAGTGTACATTTTCACTGAAAAGCCTCTTCTCTCTCTTACACTCAATTTAAAATGTACTTTCAGATTTCATTTATAGGTTTCACTGGCTCAACTTCCTAACTGCCAGTGATTTTGCTTTTGTTTTTGAAGCAAGTTTTGCCTATTATAAGCTATGTCAATTCAGCACAAAGTCACAGTAATTTATTCCTTCATTATATGAAGATGAAACACAGTTAAACTTACCGTCTTAAAATATTCTGCTAAGTCATCTGGGTTCCATGTAATCACCTCTGAACGATGGGGAATGTTTCTCAAATCCATTTTTTCTCCCCTGGGCAGTTAGAGAACGTTCATTCCAATGCTATCGATGAAGCAGCCATCTATTGTCTGTTTGTGACCTCCTTCAGCAAGTCTAGTAGCTCCTTGCCTAATTTACCCAGATCTTTCTAACTTCTTTTAATTTCAGAACGACGTTGTTAGCACATCCAAGAGAGACGCTGCTTCCTCTAATACAAAACGGTCTCTTCTCAGAAAAGTTGTCAGCTAGACAGCCTTACCACTTCCTCTGTGTGAATATAAATAAGTAAATAAGGAAGCACAGCGAAGTGTTGAAAATGTTTTGACTCCTACAAGCAATAAACTCCCATACACCCTATTTGTTTGTAACTGCATATATAAATACTTGCATATTAACACAATATACAGTATAGAAATATTGGCATATTACCTGCATAGACATCAGTCAGCACTTCTGTGTGCATTTTGTCCACACAAGACCCTCAAAACAAGGAAATGTTCCCTTCTTCAGCATACCTCACCACCTGAATATCACATTGCCTTTCTTTGTTTTGCACAATCATAAACAGTTACTTTTGCAATTGAACATAAAATATACATTAATTAAGAATGGAATTAAAGTCAGCATTTTTTCAGTCTCTTAAATTTAGGACGATTATTTCTCACTGAAAGTAAAGCATGAACAAACTAAGATGAAAACTTGTTATGTAGTCATTATTTCTCTCTCCAGCTCTGTATTTCAGGTACCTCTAATGAGGAATTTGTATCTGAAAAAGAACCCACACAACCCTAACATCAACAGAGAAATGTGATGTACTGCATCAATCGTGTTTACCCAATTAATGTACTGTCTCTTCAGTAAGTTCCTTTGGTAAGACTACATTTAGTATTTTCCAGTATGCCTGTTTTTTTATTGCCCAGCCTGTCCATTCTCTCTTTTCTGGATGCAGAGCTTCCTTGCAGATGTGAATGCTTGTGGTCGCTTTTACCATCTGCTCCAGTAGACGAGACAAAAGATGGTGTTCCGTGAACATTCTGTGTTAGAAAGAATAAGTTCATAGTTTTGAAGCACTGGAAGGGAAAAGTTATCTTATTTGTAATGAAATGATTGCTTTCCCTATCCTAGTCATTGAGTTCCTTCTAATACTGCATCAAAAATTTCCCAATTCATTACATACAGCTGGTTTTGAGAATACATCTGCAAGTTTCTGTAGTATTATGCTAAGAATTTTCCTTTTGAAATTCACAGTCTAATGTAAAGTAACTTGGATAAATATTTTAGGAAATGAAGGCAACAAGTTATTCAATGCTCTCTGAAAGTAAGCTGCTGCAACAGCTGTTCTAAACAGCATTTCATTTGTCAAATACATGATATAGTTGTGCTTTATTGTTCTTACTTGAACTGATCTGTATAAATCATCCAAGGCATGTTTTTACAGAAACAGCATCACATCTTCATCTTAGATCTAGAATTGAGGAAGAAATAGGACTCAGTGTGAGACAACAGGTCTCCAAAGGAGAAGTAGTTCTGATATATCCTCAGCAATGGTAAAGGTAAGATTAAATGATGTACATTTGAATCCCCATCACACAGCATGTCTTTTAACAGAGAAACGAATTTCTATCAGCTCAGAGACAGGAAGAAGACTATGCTGTAATTTCTAACTGTTCTATTACAGATTTTTGTTACCCTCCATGTGGTTCTGGAATCTAATTTCCATCCCAAATCCAGCATAACAGCTCTAATTTTGATTGTATTATTTCTTACTTGTACTAATGTAAAGATAATTAGCCTGATCAAAATTTGTTTTGATTCTGTTATAGGAGAATCACAGCATCATTTATTCTGATGCTAAGAAAGAGAAAACCAATCACCTTTAAGGTCAAACTCTTAGTTTGGAGAGTCATGTTCATCTCAACGTTATTATTTGCTTGATTCACTTGTATCTCACTGTAAGTACATTATTGGTGCATGCGTATTTCATGCATTTTGCAAAACCCAGCTGCACACATAATTGAGCTTTCTCTTTGTCTTTAACTTCTTTTGTAATGTGATAAAAAGACAGGATTTGGTGGCCATGTCAGGTTCTTTATTTTGAATTTTCAGATATATTGCCAGATTGCGTTTTGAGCCTATGTATGTGCTTGAGCATTTCAATGGAAAACATTGCTCAACTCATAAAAAAACATGGGTGAGTCATGGTTCTTAATCCCAACCAAACTACCTGAGAGTTGTTATTTTAAAAGATGCCTTTAAATGTCTTTCTCTGTGGCCCAAAAATGCAATGTGGCAAATCTCATCTTTTGCGAAGTGAAGTCCTGATTATGGAAAAATAAACAATTCATTTTCTCATTTCTTTCTGTATCTGCTCTTTTAGTATTTATTCACTTGTTTATTATTACTCTTTTTTTCTTCAGTCACTCTTTTTATCTCCAGAATTGGGACCTTCTTCCAGTGCCCCTACTGCTTCCAGTGTTCTCTGCACAGAGAGAGGCAGTTGCAACTCTGGTGCCACCAAGGAAATAGAGCAAAAAACCTGAATGTTCACACTTGTAAAAGCATACGTGCCAGAATCTCAAGTCACATTTGGGTAGGAGTGTAAGCAAGGGTATCAGGAAAGCAACCACATCTCATTTTTACAGAGGAAGACAGAATGACTGCAGAGATAGCATAACGGCGGTTGAATGATTGCAACCAACAGCTAAAGCAGCAAGAGAGGTCCCAGGGAAATATGTCATGTATAACAGGGTATGCATTGAAATTTGGTCGACAGCTACATTTCAGAGGTGGCAGTCCTCTCTGCCTGCTGGCAGTTGTTCAGCCTGTTATTGCAAGAGAGGGCAGAAATGAAGACACAATGAGTGGGCAGCACAAGACATATCTGTCCCATAATATAATTTGTGATATGCTTCAGATGTCAATCTGGCATTAAATGGATTTTAAGCTCTTAGACTTTCAAATGCTAAGCATATCTGATGTTATAACTGCTACCATTCAATTTTGACCTCTTTCCCTTCTTTTTAAAGAGTTCTATCTTTAATACTTGATGCCTGCAGTGACACAACCTTCACTAAAAAATGTCTCCACGTAAGAGCTGCCAACGGAACATTGTTTCAGATGTACCAATGGTCTGGTAATTTATATCTGAAAATGTGTGAGTCGGATCATTGCAGAAAGTGCAGGAGGGAAATTCACACTGCCCACAGTCTGCTGCCTTCAAAGAGCCTCAGTGTTTTCCATTTTCTCTCACCTCTTTCTGGCAGTGTTCTGTCCCTCAACAGCCTTTAAGTGGAGTCAGGGACCTATTTTGAGCATTTTTCAGAATGGTTTCCTTTTCTAGAACAGTTCACTTGTCAAATTTTCTAGTGCCAAGCAAAAAAAAAAAAAGTTCCGATTTCTGATGAATTTAGTGTTCATGTTTACCTCAGACCAAAGTGGACTTTTTTTGACATTTATCTTTTGTCCTATCCAACTTGATTTTTAAAAGACACAGGTACTTTCTTCCTCTGAAGTCTAAAGTTGCTCTTTTTACATTGCACAACAATATTCACAAGCTGTATACCTGTCTATCAGCACATGGCAAAATACTTTCATTTTTATACCCCTCAAAAATCACCAGCATAATGTTATATACTGCTTGCTTCCTATAACAACCACTGAGCCACAGCTTCTCCTCAAACCTCTTCGTATATTATTTCCTTAAATCTTAGAGTCAAGCGTTAACCTGGAACTTGCTGTGTTTGTGCATTAATGAGATCCACCACGAGTCTTTCCGACTTAAAAAAGCTCTTTTGTAGGGATGGAACTACGAGCCTTCCTCCCCACCTAGTGGCGAAATCAGAGACCGACACAAAATGCGAGTGAGTAGTGACGGATTCCGCAGCACGGAGATGGCACGGAGATGGCTGGCACTGTACAGATTTGATACTGGGGTTATTTGTGTGACACTTCAATGGAGACAGCCTTAAGGTGAGTGTTAATCCATCTGCTTGCATCTCGGCTGTATGGTTTAAGTAAGACTTTGTCTGAGGTACTGGTTTCAAATCTGATTTCACAAGAACTGTATGCTTACTTTTTCTGAACTCAACCCTCAGCAGTGATGTACGTACTTAAAGAAGCGTTACTCGTGAGTTGTGTTTCTTTGAGGAGGTAGAAATACAGAGTTCAGGCAATTCAGAAAAGCCTGAAATCCTAGAATGCAGCCACTAGAGTGCAGCTGAACTCTATTCAGGGAACAGAAATAGTCAAATATGTACTGAAGTGCTATAAAAACAAACAAACAAAAAAGTAACTTGAGTTATTGCAGAAATAATACTGTACAAGTGTTTCTTCAGGTAAATGTTTTGTTCTACTGTGTTAGAATCATAAATGTTATAAGTGGCTAATGTATCTATTCTAGCCAAAGAAAATGGGTACAAATGCAGAGAACAACTAACAGACCATAAAAAATGTCTATTGAAGAAAGACAGAAAAAAATGGTTTGCTTAGTCTGGGAGAGGAAAGTTGGAGAAAAGAGGAGGGAAAAGGAAGCAATAGAGACTTTGGGTGATAGCAGTCAGCTTTCCTCATGACCTTTGGATGTAACAGGCTTTGCGAACAAGAACAGCAACTGCAAGCTTGAAAAGTAGGTGTTCTAGCTTGAAGGTCTCTTCTGACCTGTATTTGGACCATTCAGTGCAATTCAACAGTTCAATTCATAAACTGTTCAACAATGTCAACTGTACTGGAACTCAGAAGGAAACTAGTGGGTCAAAAGAATAACTGGAAATGATGTTCGGTTTTAGATATTGCGTTCAAAACAGCGTTTTTTGAGTATGGATCTGAACCAACAAGCAAAGAGATATTCAAACTGAATATGAAGGTTTGACATTAACACTGGAGTTATGTAAGTTGAAGGCAATGAAAGTTGGACATACACCACTTAATCTGACCTTTTCCACTACTGCTGTTGAAAAGCACTGCATTGCTTCCAGACAAGACTGCACTTCCAGTGCTTTTCCAGTGCACTTTTCCAGTGCTTCCAGTGCTCCAGACAAGACTGCTGCCAAGGCTTTGGCTCTGCAGGGAGCCAAGTGGAGGTCCTTGTGGGGAAGGTCCTCTTCCACTGGTGCATCTTCCTTTTGCTGTAACAGCTTCTGCTCTAACTCCTACTTTATCCCTAACACTCCACTCTTCTCAGCACCACTGCAGAATTGGCCTGTTCTGTGCTGTGGGCACCTGTGAGCTCTGCAGCCAGACCTCAACCAGTAACATATTGCCCTGTCCATTTTGGATTTTCTTATAAAGGAAAATTAAAACAAGGCTAAATGTTCCTGTTAGGGTGAAAAGAGCCTACAATTTAGGTCTGAATATGAGGAGAGGTAGTCAACCTCAGTGGATTTTAATCAGTGCTTTAGTTAAAAACGGTGAATAAAAGAGTTCCAAAACAAAATGATAAAATCTGGAAAAGAGAGAAATAAAGATGCAAGTAGATTCAATTAGGAATGTTTCTTTTTGAGGTCTTTGGCCTTATGAGCCTGGCTTCCCTCTGAAGAGCTGAAGCAGATTAGAAGGTGCTGTGACGCGATGAGCAATGAGAGGGTGGTGCAGTGGCTACCAGGGGGAAATCAAATGAAAAGTGTTCACCTCAGCAGCTACTGAGGTGAGGTGATGGAGGAAAAAAGCTGAGTTTGGTACTGTTCTTAAGATATGCTTTGAAAAGTGTACGTTTTGCCTGCTGCAAGGCTTACACGATTGCTATTTTGGTGTGGCTTCTCCTTTCACCAAAAGAAATCTGTTGTTTTAAAGCCTTTCTGAGTCAGTGTTTATGAGTGGGCTTATATTCACTTTTTTACAGTTCTGCTGGGGATTATTTTAGGTCAATTCCTTTACTGTGAAGCAGCAGCTGGTAATGTATATACATGGCATTATGTAGTGGATCTGTGGTTGCATGCAGCTTGTTAATTGGATGCTGCCTGAGCAGTGGCCTCCATTCATGCTCTCATGGCATGGAGGAATCCAACCCCAGAACTGCCACGCAGGCCCTTGGAACCCACTTCAGTACATGTAGTATCACAGATGGAACCAAATGATTGTAAACTGCAAGGAGAGGGAGCTTTCACAGCAGCTTGGGAAAATACTCGTGAGATATAGTTGCTTTTGAATACTTTTTGAGAATGTGGCTTTGAAAAGAGCTTCAAAGATGCAAATGCAATGGAAAACTCCTGTATACACCATAACAAGGGTTTGTCTGCAGTGGCTCTCCTTTACTGGGCACTGGAAATCAGTGTCTGTAGGAGCTGTTATCTCTTGATGGCGACAAAGCCCAAGCTATTCCCATCCGGTGCTTCTGTGGGAAGCTTTCCATCTTCCTCCCCTTCCCCCCCCCTCCCCTCTCCT